>JAUPFT010000004.1:10827981-11427981 GCA_036936625.1 Parnassius smintheus behrii | reverse complement strand
TGCAGCAGCCACTTACCATCAGGGCTGTGAGTTCCGTTTTCTCGGTTTCAAATTTCAGTTTAATTTAAAAAAAATCGAATAAAACGCGGTTTTGATCTGACATAGGAAATAATGTGGCGCCAAGAAGATTCGCAAATAACATGTTAATTCGCGTTTTGTCTCATAAAAATTTCGGATATTAAACAATCACGCGTAATATTTTGGTAGATATTATTACTCTGGTGACGCTGCTACCCAAACATACTATGACTGCTTTGGTATTGAGATATAGCTTGTTGAGTGAGCAGGGAAGGGTTTATGGAAAAAAAAGTTATCGTGAAAGTGGATAAGATATTTTGAATGAAAAAAATTGACTTATATACTCTATGACCTCAAAGAAATGGAGGCTGAAAGTGGTAAATCAGGCAGCCAGGGTTGTATATTTATTATACTGCTTATTAACTACCGAACAAGTAGTTATAACGTTGTTAAACTTTCTGATTTTGATAAATTTAATATTTATCAAAATCAGAAAGTTAAAAATTAAAAAATCTGTACCTGAGAAGCATATTACTGTAAGCGCCAAATCGCAAAGTTTACGTAATAGAAGATATCCTTTCAAAAAGTAACTATCTTTAGGTTTAGGAGGTTATAAAATTTAAAACAAGTGAAGTTAATATAACTGTTTTAATTTTTTTAAAGGGCTACATTATAAGCTTTTAAATTGACTAACAATGATGAGATCAATCTTTGTGTAATTCAGTTATTTTTAAAAAACAAAAAAAATCGGTATTACATACAGTGTTATGCCTGTAATTAAAATTTGAACATAATCTAACATACTTAACTTTTTCATGTAATCTAATTAATTTTTATGACATAAACTAACATTTAGGTAAGGAGATCAATGTTTGCGTATATTAGTAATTTTAAAATAATAAAATTCGGCATCACTTACGGTGATAGGCCTATATTATAATCAAAATTTGAACATTATCTTAACATACAACTTTTAAATACCTTTAACTTTATCTAATCTAAATACCTTTAATGACAAAAATGACATTATTAGCTAAAGAAATATAAAAATTTTAATAACACAGGTCAGGATTTTCAGATTCTTCGATAATATCAGGTTGATTACCATGTGGTAGGTCAATGTAAAACTTTTTTAGTTCTGGATCGGCAATCCATTGAGTTAACGTCACCAAATCTTTGTATTTCGCAATACTGATAGGACGAATGTTTTCATGAGCCTGTGGCAGGGAGTTTGACAATATAAGGTTTTGTCTAGTATTCTTTTTAAGATTGATCTCAGAGAACTCTTCGTCATGGAAACTGGTTTTATAATATAAAATACCATCTTTCTGCTTCCTTACCTGTAGCCACACACATTGTGAAATCAAAAACTGACCATTAGATGAATTTTTACGCCTTTGACTGAAATTCACGGACAGTGATTTAATATCTTTAACATTCGTAAGATTCATGTTGTGTACTATTAATGGGTTCTGAGTTTTACAGATTTTAACAAACTGCTTCCAATCACGTGGTACTACTACATCAAAACTAGATAGTTCTTTTTTCTTTCTCTCAATAACTGAATGAACAACATCAGCCTCTGAATGTGTGTGACCACGAAGTAAAAATTTGTGGTTGATTGTGACAAGTTCCGTGTTTTGTAATAGCCAAAAGTAACAATACAACAAAATAACGTTACGGTTTTGCCCCGAACAGTTATCAGACCATATTGTTATTTCTTCTGTGTTTTCACGCTTGTAATTAAGAACCCATTCTATAATGCACGATCCGACTTCATTGGCACCTCTTCCTCCTTGTGTTTCATCCCACATCATGCAGTAAGATTTGTTATCAGTGTCATTATGGATTGTTTCATTGAATGTCCACAGTTTTCTTAAATAGAAAGACTGACTATTTGTTAACAAGGGCGTTGCTAAACATTTTTGCATGTCCACCATAAGAGTTACTTTTTTTCCTTCCGATTCTTTAGCGATTTCTTTGTCTTCTCTTTTTAAAGCATACCTCCTATCAGCATCTTCAATATGTTCTTTTCTTTGCTTCTCTATTTTTTCTCTTTCTTCGGGATTAGTTTCGTGCTTCAATAATGATATGAACTTATCACAAGTGTCGCAAGTATCATTGCTAGGTAAGTAAAAGGACAAATTGAAATGCTCGTTGAAAATTTTTCTGTATAACCACTGCTTCGATATCATATTTTCTGGTACACCATCTTCTTTACATTTTTTTACGTATAGTTCGTACATTTTCGTTATATTTAAATCTGGTCCAAGATATTCGCGAGTTGTTTTTTCTCTCGAGTAATGACATATGTAACGTGGAAACATACAAATATGGTTTTTAATCCCTGCAATTACAGAATCGGGTGTTTTGTTTCCTGGAATATGCTTTCCTCGTTGATCAGGCTGCACTAAACTTGTAGCTTCCGAAATCTTTGATAGCGTGGTTGATATGAATTGTTCTGTAAGGCAAAACGTGTTTAGAAACATTTTTTGGCAAACCCGGGTACGTACATTATTAATAAACATATTATAAATTCTTGTTTTCTTGCGTCGGCTAACATCATTATTCTGGCGGCTACGAGGTCGCATCACGGATATTAAGTCAATAGATGAAGCTACAAACTGTCTTCTTTGTTCCCAATTTGTGGTGGTTTTCCAAAATGACTCAAAGTGTTTTATCCTATTATCATATGAAATTTTTTCAAAGCATTTTAGTTTACAAGTATTCGGGCAAGCTTCCTTCATTTTCCTCTTCTCGATTATTTTTTTTGTTTTTGAAACTGCGCTAACATACCTTTCTCCCGCTAATCTTTTTGTTTTCGCTATTTCACGTTTCCAGTTTTTTTGATCACGTAAACGTTTTCTTGATTTTCTCTTGTTGTTTACGTTTTCATCGACATTAGATTCAGACGAATCTGATGTTGAACTTATAACAGTCAATCGAGGATTTTTTCGGACGCGCGGGGAGGGTGACCAGTTGCTACTTGAGTCTGCATCTGTCTCGTACGGGTCATTTTCTTGTGAATTCAAAAGAGAATGGCTACTTTCTCGGGAGTGCAAAACAGAAGGACTATCTTCTCGGCTTAACATGCTTACTGGCGACTCTCGTGATAGTTCTCTCAAGCAATATTGGAAGTTTTCTTCATTTGCATGGTTTTCAAAAAATTGCAGCTGTTCTTTTGTTAAAGGTGACGAACAGCGCTCTTCTCTAATTACTGTTTCTAAAAAAATATAAAGATTTGACTTCGTTAAGTATTATAATATAAGTATTACTAGATAGTTACTAAGTTTGAAAATTCGTCACTACTAAATAATAAAGGTTTATCTGTTCACTTTCCTCACAAAATCTACTGAAAATAGTCATAACTTCCAACTTCTTCCAATTTACCAATTGAAAGCAGTTAGGAGTTATGACTTTTTTTATTTTAACATGAATCAACAGGTTAGAAGATTACTGATAAATTTTTAAATAAATTCTATAAGAAGAACTTCATCCGCGTGCGGGACTCGAACCCGCGACCTGCAGCGTAAACAAATAATAAACATATTAGAAATACAAATGTATAATTTTATATATATTATAATAATTGAAACTTAAAAAAAATAAAAACTTACCAATTGAAACCGGTCTTAAAGTTTGTGAATTTAACTGCTCGTCTGTGGTAAGCGACTCTAAAAATACATAGGTATATTATTTGTAAGAAATGTATTATATAATATTAATATGAATAAATAAAACATTACTTCTGAACTATCTAAACTTACCATCTGGAATCGGCTGCAGAAGCTGTAATATTTTTCTCGTTCGATTACTGCACATTTTCGATGTTTTATTGTAAGCGCTACATAAAAATTGGCATACGTGTGCATTAGACGAACGCGAGAAGCGAAATAAAACATTGTATCTCACGCGATCTATTTATAGGCAAACCGCGCCTAGCTTCGCGGCATCGATGCAGTTAGCGGCAGAATAATGTAACTCCGCACTTACAGTAAAATACACGTGATTGTGAAGACTATTTTTAGTTTATGGTCCTTTACCCTGTTATGCTTTAAAGATAGTTTGAGATATACAGTATAATAAAATTTAAAATATTAAAAAGTACTTGGCTTTGCCCAGTTACTGTTTTATGCCTGTAAAGAGCGGAGCAAATAACATAGGATTGTGTAGAAACCTCAATTTCGTCGAAAATGGAGTTACAGTGTTATGCTTCTCAGGTACAGTAATTAAAATTAAAAAAAGGTGTTTGTTTTCCTGGGATGGGCTGTCGGTAGCAATCATTAAACCAAACCCAAAAAATATTTTATCATAAGTAGTTAATATCGGTTATTATTTGCCAGATTGTATGTCGTTATGATCAGTTAATCACAATAAATCAGCCTGAGATTGGGATAAAAATTTCGGAATGAAAAAGTCTTTGACGATTTGTATAATTATTTACCAATGTGTGCGAAATTTTGAGGCATGTTATAACAGTAATTGCACAATATGTTAGTAACTTGAATTTATTCTAAAAGAACCTACTGTTGGTAGTTGTTTATCAAAGAATCAGAGCAAACTTATCTAGAACATAAACAGTGTAATCTTCAGTTCTTTTATTTCATTTGAATTTCTAAAGAGACCATGTAAACTTGATAAAACTAGTATATTTCTGTAACCAGAACAGAAATTTCTAAACGACGTTTCATCCAATCACCTAATGCTGCTCTAGAAAAAAAAACACGTCTAGATGGGAGGTAATAAACGCAACTCTTTAGGCCTGCAAGTGCTGTGCGCACTTGCAGGCCTAAAGAGTGGTGATGGTGGGTTATGATCAGGTGTATGTATCAGGTGATGTTAGATCAATATTCGTGTTATTGTCAACCTTAGCACTTGAGTAGAGCGGATGATGAGAAAGAGAAAAGAGGATATGTAGAAAAATACTTTGCATTTTATAATTTTTTTTTGGTTGGGGGCAGAAGATGTTCAATTTTGTATGAATAAAAAATATTAAATGCTCCAAAAGAATAAAATTTACTATTACGGTTTTAAAACTAGGGTGCAAATTTTTTATGAAAAATAATGTATTAAAACGCACAGCTAACTGCTCAAAGCGTGAAATTAAGACCATTATATTTTTAATAAGAAGGTATTTTGGAAAATTTAAACCATTAAAAGGTGAAATACGGTATTCCAGATTCTAAGTATTTTTTTAAGGAGCTACTTACTGCTTTGTATGAAGAAACAGTAATACGATTATTGTAACTTGAAAATTACAACTTTTTGACCAGGAACAGATTATAGAAAAAGGTACACTGCTTGGTACTTGTGAGGAAGACAATTGGTTGCGTCGGTGCCAATATCTATCGACTGGGACTCCCAGCAAGGATGCACCAACGAGAGTGAGCACACTTTGACAAGACTGTCGCAGCATTCTCTCCACGAATGAAATGGTCAGGCGAAGAAGTTGTTACTCAAGGATGCCGATGTTTTCTCGTCAAACAATGCTGACATATGGAAGACTGGCTTAGCTTAACACAAAATAAACACAGGAAAAGAATTGCCTATCCGTCAGAAGCCAAGAAGATTGCCCGTGAAAAGGAAGTGGAAACCATGGTTGAGGGAAAATTTTGTTGGTTTTATTAAATTTAAAAATAAAACTGAAAACAATGAACGGAAAGCATTAAGTTCGTAATTGACTTTGATATCTATGGGATGATATTGCAAATGTGTGCTTTACTAAAGTAATGCGCCAGACCCTTATCTTTTGCATTTACGACAACCCGACGACCGGATATAAATAAATGTTGAAAAGGGTTTCGTCCTATTCAAGATTGATTGCTCTGCCGAGATACACCTTGGGTGCGATTTGCGAGCAAACATTCATTCAAGTTTTCATTTTGTTAAATGTGCATATTTATTAAATGAATAAAATATAAATTATCGTAAATTATAAATAAAATTATATTTCTTAAGCAAGAAACATAGTTTGTATATTATTAAGACTGTGTGTTGAGAGGGGATGGTAACGATGATAAGAATAAAAAAGACAACTCACACTTCACTTTACTGTAGAAAGTCTAAATGTGTCAAAAATGCAAATGTATAAATTCTAAATTCTGTGTTTATCCCCATTTTGGTGTATGAAAGTTGGGTATGGCAGAAGAAGCACGAGGGTAAAATCAATGCCGTAAAAATGCGGCCTTTAAGAAGTATGTTAGGTGTGACTAGAAATGACTTTTCTAGACGATGTTGTAACCAGGATTTACAACATCGTCTCGAAAAGTCATTTCTAGAAGAAATACTTCAGTATCTCGGGACGTAGTAAGAACGAATGATATTTTCTCATATCACAAAGCAAATCTATGCATCAGAAGTGAGTAGCAAAATTGACAATGAACGCCCTGAACGGAAATTGATAGATATTTAATATAGTCTGGCGTTATTCGTTTAATAAAGATTGTTAAAAGTTATTTATTTTATTTTCAACTCCTTTAGGGAAATTAATCAACCAAATTGACAAAAAACTGAAGACAAGCCAAACTGAGAGTACCCATAACCGGTAAACATGTAATATATTTATGTTGTTTTAATAGAGAAGGACTAAGATGATATTTTTATGTTTTTCTTTCATATATTTCACTAGACAACTGATAAGGGCGATACAACTGGGCAATTTCAGTAATTTAAAAGGGATCCAAGTTTTTAAAATATTAAATTTAAAAAAAATCCAAATTATAGGAACACAAGTAAATATAAGGCGTATAATAATTACGGCGCAATGAATTTTATTCACTTCGGTCATATAATGTACGTAAAAACAAACAAACTCGTATGTAATGATAAATGGTGATATTACCTCCTCGTGTTTACGCTAGTGTTTAAGCCAATATGTTTGCTTATAATTAATTACTATTTGCGAATAGCAAATAATAAAATAAAAGTGGAACTTTAGTGTTAATTAGGTAAGGTAGGTTCTTCTACTTTCTTTAAAATTATGCTTGTGCAATTACAATGAAGATTTTCTCGGAGGCTGAAAAATTGTTAAAAAATCATACATTTTGCACCGTTAATAACTTATTTATAATATTTTAAATAACTTAATTATATTTGGGTTGAGGCAATTCTATATTTAAAATGCTAACTTGAAAATTAATAATAAGCTTAATAATCTTGTGTTGTTTTTCGAATTTATTTCATTGTCTGTCGAAAATTTTGTCCTTTAAGTCTGTAGCCTTATTTTAATGTAGTAAAACGAAATATACATCGAGTGGCGACGATGTTCGTTAGAAACGCCGACTGAATCTTTAGGAATCTAGTATTAGCATTTAAATTATGAAGTAATTACCATTTCTTTGGCAAAAAATTTAGAACGGGAAAGAGCTAAAATATTTGAAATTTTGCGATTAAACTCAAATTGAATCAGATTAGGTTTGTCTATTTGACATATTAATAAATTGTTGATCGTCAAGGATCTGCCGTTTCCTTGTACTTGGATCTGCTTATAGAAGTCTCTCTTAAGAGAACTAAAAACGCGAAGAACCTCTTTCGCGATACGACTGTAAGCCCATTTGTAAGAAGTTTTTAAGCATTGAAACTTCTGGTTGCAGTTTGACGATGCGACGAGGTTGTGCATCGATCTATGAGACAAATGCCATTACTGCAGGAGTCAGCCTGAGGAACAGAACGAAAAGAGTCCAGTGTAGATTATCAATGGCTGCAAGCTGCGTGTTATTTTGTGGTTGTAATAGTGACAGAAATTCCCTTGGACAGCCTTGGCGAGAGACCAGAATACACGGGCAGAAGGAGGGCGAACCAGTTTCTCGCCAATTCGGCATATGTGCTCTGACGTTGCCTTGGCATTGACTCTTTTGAAGGACCTGGAGGCGTAATTATAATTCTTTTTAGAACGCTGGTGTCTACATCCCGGGACGTTGATGCGTCAGCCCAGATCCGGTAGCACTTCTGCTTATATCATGGTGGTATTTTACAGGCGCAATTAAACCATGGCTAAGATTTGCCTACGATGGTCACCACAGAGGAAGGAATAAAAAGTTCCATACTCTGAAGTATTACATCAACGACAGAATCAGCAACAATGTTGGGATTGTCCAGCGAGAATCAAACCCGCCTCCAGGGTAGGATGCAAAGAACGACCGCATCCTATTCCAATTGGCTGACCTATAGTACTAAACACTGCGGCAGCCTGCAGAATGTAACCGCGATTTCAGCGTCAAGTTTAATTATTTTTTAGTTGTTTATTAGAATCCATTTATATATACATTAATATGACATAAATCAATGTTCATGTCAAAACTGATTTTTTGCTTTATCAGAAAGAATAACAAAAGGTTCGTCTAATCTACAAGCACAAAGATCCACATAAACAATTAATCTTGTTCAGCAAACGTTTTATATCCAGTAATTTACCAGTTTCCAATTGATATACGTTCTCCAACTGCAATACTAAATTAAGCCACTGAATTGCGCTTACTACACGGAATATTCTATTAAGGACAAGTAAAGTTATCGTAGATTACCTAATTCCTTTCTGTTTTTTTAAGTACCATTTATTACAATTCGTTACCGTTTGTTTTTTTGAGTTTTAGAATTAAATTTTAGAGCGTTTGATAATTACTCTATAACTTTTTTATGTTGAATATAAGTAATTTTTAAGATTTTATCGTGTTTAAAATTAACTTTTTTTTTTAAAATTCACGACGTTTCGGGCACCTAACAGCACCCATGGTCACGGGAGGTGTGACTATTTTGCTATTTAGAAATCTTAATAATAAGTGATGTCATTGATTTTATCAAAAATGCCGTCATAAAATAGGTAGGTAAGCAAATCTATTGATTTAGAAACAATATACTCATAATTGAGTAGTTTTCAAAAGACAATTACTCGGTTTTGTTTGTAAAATAATATTATTTATTTATCAGAAAACTACAGCAAGAAAAAACCTAGAAAAGAATTAGACAATCTTTACTCTTATGTTTCACATTAAAATTATTCGGACTAATTTTCAAGTTACAAAAATAATTTAATAATTTTTCTAACCTTAAAACACACGTATATAAATAAATAAAATTATTTTACAAACAAAACCAAGTAATATTCTCTTTACTTTGTTACTCATAGTCTTATATGAATCACTAAAAGCATTGGAATTGTCTTCCAAGAAAGAATTACGGTGCACATCTTTACAAGTCGTAATATTTCATATAAAAGTTGAAAAGAAGAAAAAAGCGATACAGCAACTTTTCTTATCTAGCTGTCGCGTTACTCGAGGATTCATAAAACTTTAAATAAACAACGCATAAGGAAGAAATTATTTACTTTTAGCGAGCAGGAAAAATATAATCGAAAATAGTCTTTTTTTTATATTTGTAAGTTTTATAAACGGACAAACAGTTTACCTGATGGCAAGTGGATGTTGTGGATGATGTGGATTGATATATCTAAAAGACGTAGTTGTTAGTTTTAATAATGCAATTGTAATTTGAAAAAAAGGATACCCTACACAAGGAATGTTTTCTGTATTGTGGAGGGCAAATGTTTAAACATTATGCTACAGTATTGACATCTAGCCTTGACGAAGTATTGAATTGAAGATCTAATGTCACCCCTAAGTGTTGAAATTCCTCGTTATGAGTGATAAGGGTCTAAGACAGCCATTTACGATAGAAGACACAGCAATATTGTCCTGCCATTTTACGTTGGTATCAGTGCAGACGTGGTCCTTTCGCGTCAATCCATGCATGCTGCAGCAATATACAGCTGAAGTAAGGCTCAACCACGTAATATCTTTATGTACTCGTAATTGGCAAACATTGACTTTCCTAGCGTCATTTTCTGGGTTCCGTAGATACTTAAAGGATTTCTTCCCTCCGTATGTCTTACCGACTGTGCGTTTGTCAAGATCTTTTTCTTCAGAAACTGGTAGAGGTGAAAATTTTTTAATATTGATTGACAAATTCAATCAAATAAATTTTGTGCCCCTTGAATTTGTAAAAAAAACAAACTTCAATGCGAAAGCAATTAAAAAAATACTCCCATTTACGTCAGAAAATATTTTAATAATCGTTGCCCTAGAGTCATAAAATTTGGTAATGAGTAAGGTCTCACAACACTAGTAAAGTGGAAAATTCTGAAAGAATTATATCACGTAAGAAATTAATTCGCAGTTGGAGCATCAACCGCGATGTAGAACAATGTGTAGAACAAAATTTCTTTTCAAAAACAAAGGCGGTGTGTCTTTCAATCTGGCTTAACTTGACTCTGGTACAAACTCGGTCTCAATATATTTTAGGCATTTTTAAGTGTTATTACTGAGTCCTTTCGCTGATTCTTTTTATTCTTCTTCCCAGCCTACGACGACAGGTTTCGATGATGTTGGTGCTGTTAGCCTTTCAACTTGTACAGTTTCATTGGTATCAGGGCTCGTGGCCTGATAGGTTGCGAGCTAAAAATAAAAGAGAGTAAGTTAAAATTGTTCTGCATCGTTACTTGCGTAATGATGCTCAACTACGTAAGTAGTGTCTGCGCTCGTAAATGAGTAATTTGAGGGCCGTCCTAACAGGAGATGGCGGGCCCCCGGCTCTGACGGCTAACACGTATCGTTCAATGTTCTGGGCGGTGAGAACCGCCCAGGGATGCGGGTGTTCGGTGTGTACGTGGTGTAGAGGGTTACGCGGCGCGCCTGTCTGCGGACTATATGTACTTATTGTGTATTTTGCACTAGGTGAGTGCGTAGTATTCATTTGCGACTGGCCACCGACATTTAGGTCATCGGAATCTACATCATATCAATTAAAACGTAACGGGGCTTCCGGAGACATTCCGTAAATTTTGGAGTTGGGGAGTAGGCGGCTGCATGTATTACTAACGGGTTGGGTTGTGTCTTGGCCCTCTTAAATAAGTGCTGAGACATTTACTTGAAGTATTCAGAGATCGTCGGGAGTTGACAGTATCTGTGCAAGTCGGAGTTTCGCTGGTACCACCGAGCTCCTGTGGCTGTGTGGATGAATTTATTTTGGACCACTTGAAGGTCGTACAAACTACCATGGGCAACGTGTGCAAAAACAATGCTTGCGTACGACATGATAGGTCTTACGCAAGCATTGTAAAGATGGAGCTTGTGTCTCTTAATTAAGGGCAGTTTGCTATTGCTGTTGACTAGCGGGTAGAGACGATGTGTAACTTTTTTGGCACGGTTGCGGGTGGAGCTAATGTGTTTGGAAAAGTCATGCCGTGATCCAAAGTAATCCCTAGATATTTTGCCGTTGATTACCAGGGGATCTTACGGGCGAACAGGGTAATCGCACCTATTGATTTCTCAGGATTTGTCTTTTGACGATTGATATGTAAATGGATAAAACTATGACCTGGAAATTGCATATCTCTGAAGTTAGTCGTAAAGTTGTTGCTACCTTGCGTTCCCTTTATCGTTTTAAAAATTTTCTACCTTTCAAAACCAAGCTTACGCTGGTCCATTCCCTTATTCTACCTATTATCGATTATGCCGATGTATGTTACCCAGAGCTGTCAGAAAATCTTCTTAACAAGTTGGAGCGCCTTCTTAATAATTCCATAAGGTTTATTTTTGGTTTACGGAAGTATGACCACATATCATCATATCGTTCAAAGCTTAAATGGCTACCTATACGTCAAAGGCGATGCTCTAGAATTTTACCTGTACTTTATTCAATTTTAAACGATCCAAGGTCGTCTTCTTATCTTAAGGATAATTTTCATTTTTTTCATCCGATCGACGGTCGAACATCCCGACAGTCAAACCGTCTGAGGTTAAGGTTTCCACAGCATAAGTCAAATTTTTTGGGTCGTCTTTTACGATACAAGCTATACGACTTTGGAACACCCTCCCCAACGATATTAAGAATGCCACAAATAAAAAAGTTTTTCTCCGAGAACCATACCTGAAGGAAACTACAAATTAACATTATTTTTCCTTATTTTTTGTCTTTCTTTTCTTCTTTTTTACTTAAATATTTATTTCATTATATATTATTCAAACATTATATTATATATATCATTCATTTGGATATTTATTTACGAAGTTTATAAGCATGTATATACAGGATGGCGCAATAGAACGTGCATTTATTAAGTATAGGCTAAAAAAATAAATACAAAAGGTATAGTTGAAATAAAATACAGGATGATTAGGTAATTAAATGTAGTTTATTTTATAAAAATAACATCATCTAAATGAGGGCCCTCTCGAAGACGGCACTAATCTAAACGCGAACGCAGATTTGTAAAAGCTCTTGTCAATAAATCTGGGGTGATAGCTGTCATTTCCCCACGGATATTTTCCTTTAGCTGACTGATGTTCCTCGGATTGTTCATGTAGACTTTATGTTTGAGGTATCCCCACAAAAAAAAGTCAGGTGGCGTCAAGTCAGGGCTACGTGGGGGCCAAGGGATATCACCTCTTTTGGAAATTAGTCTTGCAGGAAACATCTGTCTCACAACCGCCATAGAGTCATTTGATATATTATATATATGTATGTATGTATGTATTATTGTACGTATATTTATACTATATGTGTGTATATTTTAATGTATAAGCACTTATTTACGTATAATGGTCGCACCTGCCAACAACTGTCCGTGGCACCCAGGCTTGACTGGCAGAGAATATCACATGGCATTAAGTCCGCCCTATGTACCCTTTAGCTTAAGGTGTCACGTGTAAGTTTTAAAAATAAAAAAATAAATAAATATTATTACTGCTGCACTTTTCTCAGAAAGCCGTCATGCCAGATTTTGTTAAACGCTTTTGTGACACCTAAAAAGAGAGCCCCGATGTTAATGGTCCTGCGAACTTAATGTGGCAACTTGAAGCCTTTGAGAATGCAGACCTACGCTCAATTTATGCTTCAACCTCTCTGAAAGCCGAGGTATTCGGCTTTTGCAGAGTCATCAAAGGTGAGATTGGGGATTCCTGGCCTAACGAAAGGCAGCATGGGTGAGGATTGCTCTGCTTTGGAGCTGCGATCAACTGCCAGAATGCAGTTTGGGATGGCTCGATATCCTTTAGCAGATAATCCCACTTATCATTTCTAAATTCAGCGATATAGCCGTGAAGTGACTAGTGCCGGAGGCTTTGTCAACGCATTAGTTTTCAGCGCGAAAGGCGCGGGAGTTCTACCACATTGCGTGGAGACCTCGGCGATGGGGGCGAGCTTGGCGGTGGTATGAAGTGCAGAAGAGGGCACTGTACATGGTGCGGGTTTGATGGCAGACAGCCGAGAGCGTGACAAACTGGTCTGATCTGCATATCTGGGACGGATTTTACCTTCGCGCTGTTTACGTTGCGGCGCTTTAGAATACCTGCAATATTTCTGCCATCTCAGGCGTGCGGATGCAGTCGGAGATGCCGTGGTAACCTAGGCACTTGACGCACCTGGGCTTGGCGTAACAGTTTCTGGCCGTGTGCCTGTAAAGTTGGCATCGGTGATACTGGGCAACGGTGCTCCTATTTCGGGGGCTTTAATTGCAATCCCAGTTAGGTTGGAGATAAACCGGACATTGAATATCCCCTTGCCTTCCGGAGACAGGTTCAGAATGACAAGGCACAGACACATCAAGGAATCGATTTTTTGGTCTGGTGGTGAATTCTGTGCACTTCCTGGACCAGCCTTGAGGCCTTGAGGTCGTCTAATATGTGTACGGTTTTGAGTTCCTTGGGGAGTCCTTGAACGACCATACGAAGGTTTCGCTCCTCTGGTAGGGCGTAAGTGTGGAAACTAAATTCCTACATTCTACGTGCGCAGCTGACTAGTCACGCTGCGGGATTCCTCGGTAAAGTTAACGAACATTCTGATGTTCTGACCGGTGTCTTGCAACTTTGGGCAATATATCTTTCTAGAGTTCAACCAATTGAACAGATTGTTTGTTTCACTTAGTTTTGTCTTGAATGACAATGGATGGCGGCGGCTTTTCCTTACGTTCAGCAGATGATCCTTTTGCTGCAGGCTTAGCCACGGGCTAGGAAGCATTGAGTGCGCGCCGCAGGGGCTGGCTTTTTAGCCAGAGTGACAGTGGAGGACGAGGAGGCGAAGTTAATCTCGGCTGCCTTTTTTGGGGATGTGCGCTTGCTCTTATCGCCCTGAACGATGATGAAGCCTTCGTCTTCTAGCTTGGGCTAGGCACACATGTCGGTTTCAATGTCGGAGCTCTAGTCGGTATCCGTGGAGGCCGGAAAGGGGCCGTTGACAACTTGGAGGGCGCGTGCGACGCAGCGTCGTTTACTCACGCGAACGAAACCAGTAATACCAGAGCGGAGTTAGGAGAGACGAGGTTTTCCTCATGAAACGTTGGCTTATCATTACGCTGTTTTAAGAACGCAGACCAAATATTGAGGAAGGCGAGTTTGTCATATGAAAATGATGCCATCTTCTCCTATGCTAATAGAAGTTAAAATAGATGCGTTAAAATAGAACACCTAAGCGCGAAATTTATCCAGAATATATATATATATATATATATATATATATATATATATATATATATATATATATATATATATATATATATATATATATATATATATACACAAAACTTTCACGTTCAACAATCACTAGTTAACATTATAGAAATGACCAGTGTCATTGTATGGGTTGTAGACTTATAAATAGTTTTTTTTATAGGATAGGGTGACAAACGAGCACATAGTCCACCTGTTGGTAAGTGGTTACTGCGGCGCATATACATCTGCACCTATCCTCGATTACAAATGCAGATGCGTTGTCACCCGTGAGGACTAAGATGGAATGACTCCTTTCCAGTAAAAAAGGGTCTGCAGTTCTCTACACTCACCATACGAAATACACCAGTATGCTACTATTTAAGGCTGGTATTCTGTGAGAGCGTGGTCCTGCTACGGTCGAGCCGACCCATTCGTGCTACAACTATACTACTAATATAACTGCGCCAAGGCTCTACCACGTATGCGAAGTAGTAGTGTAGTTTTACATATTTTAAAATGGTCGTGCGTGTCAAAACTTTTACGAGATTTTATATTTAGGATCACTTTGTTATGACAATCCTATTCAGACGCACATATTCGTTAAATCTAATTTTGCGGAATTTATCGCGTTTTATTAATTAATTAAAACACGATAAAATCCGTCAATGTAGTTTTCATCAATGTATAGTGTTCGCGTAAATATAAGAAATCATTATGTTAACCAGTACGGACTGGAAATAGCAAACTACATAAAACGCGATAAAATCCATAATACTTTTATGGATTTTACGATAAAATTCGTAAATGTAGTTTTAATCAATGGGTAGTGTTCGCGTAAATATAAGAAATCATTATGCACATATTAGTTTTTCGATAAATAAATTCCTGTTTGAAATGATCAAAATTACGCTCAATTTATTCCAAATTATATATATAAATTTTACAGCAACACTGTAGCACACATATAATAGCATTTTTGTTTAATGTTGTGGAATAATGCGAAGATGAGCGTTATGTTTCCATAATACCTGTTTCATGGCAGCATCTGTTTCAGATTGTTCGTCGTGTGAGTGAATAGTTACATAATTAGAATTCGTTAAATTATTTACGTAAAACAATATAATTACCATAAGTTAAAACAACATCAACAGCGAAAAATCTTTGTAAATAGCCTAGAATGTGTTCGGTTACGTATGATTTAGAGTTCCATTTCGCAGGATATTATGTTTCTATTAAAAGTATTTATAAGATATATTTCTATTTAGTTCTTTAAGGTGTAAGGTTTTACTTTTACCAGTTATCTGAAAAAAAGCTACATTAAAAACAAATATAAACCGAAATTGATTTTTATTTGAAGTACCAGTGTAGAATTAGATAGGTTTTAAAGTTAATTAAAAACCATAAATATCTTTATCATACTAAAAGGCTATTTTAATATAAATATATTGAATTAACTAATGAAATATTATAATAATATCCTCCTTGAGTCTTTGTTTCACACAAATTCAAAACTTTTAAAAAAAGAAGTAAAATAGCTCTAACTTTGCTTCGAAAATATATTACTGAATATATTGTGATGTCTTATTTTTATAAAAAACGTAACATGAATAACATGGTGACCTCAATATGGTTAATAGCAAATCTTACTAATCTCGAGCATAACTGCAAAGTAAGCAGCTTTTAGGTATTTTACTCGCTATATTCTGGAGAGCGTGCACAAAAATTGCATGTTTAATTCCTTCCTCTCCGCTTCATTATTTGGACAACCAGACACTTGGCTAGCTTGGCTTACCCCTTAGTTGTCTCCATTCGATACACTCGAATAAATCGGTTTTCGTAATACATGCAGAAGAGAAGTGGAATAGTTTTGCTCACATCTCATTATTCTAAATCCAATTATTCATTATCCCAAATCTGAATACAATGTGGCTGATTTCAAAGCTAGAGTGAATCGGCTTTATTTAAACTTATATACGTGGTAGAGTCATGCTGCAGCTATTATGGTTAAAGCATTAATGAAGCGTGGCCCTCCACGCTCTCACAGAACACCAACTTAATGCTGCCGTATTTCGTATATGAGCGTAGAGAACCGGAGATTTTTTTACTGGCATTTTGATACTTAATCGAGGACAGGTGTAAATATCTGCATCCACTCTGTGCTCGTTTTTCACCTTTTTCCAACTTCCACTATATCACCATTTACCATCAGGTGTTATAGTAGTTAAACAGTTGCTTATTAAAGTCAAAAAAAATTCCAATGATATTTCGCAATAATTTTGTTATTATTTCAGTTAAATTCAAACTAGGGCTAGTCGCAACGTTGGCATTATTAAAACGTCCGTTGTGAAAGCACCCTTGACAGTCTTTCATTGCGTGTTTTTATAATTGGAGTCTGCGGTTGGCATTGTTACGAACTTTGCTTACTCAAATTTCGGTGCTCGTGACTAGAATTCTGCTGACTCTTAAATATTATAAATACATATTATTGTATAATATAAATAGAAATGAGTGTATAAACTATATACTGTTAGGTATATGGCTCCTCGTTTGAGCACACTAGTGGCCTATTTGATGCTTTATTTGACATTAATCAACCACTTCTAAAGTAAAATGCGTTAAAAATAATATGAGAAATATTAACAAATAATTAGGTTTCCCATCAACCGATAAAAGAAAAGAAAAGTCGTTTTGAATATATATGTTTATGAAACGACGGTAGCAAGATAGTCCGCCTGCGCCGTTAATGGTTTCGAATACGTATCAGTTTGCTCGCACTCGCTAGAGAGCTAACGCAATTTATAAATAATAGCTTATTTCGGCATTGTATAATTGTGATTTCTAGTTGTTTGCAATATACTCCATAATGTGCAAAACTGTATTATGTGCTAAACAAATCAATCGCCCCTATAATTTTCCAAAGAACCTATGTGCAGCATTGGACTTGTGATGGGCTGTTATATAAATATAATGTTAATATAATGCATTTAATGAAAATGAGGATGAGTTACGTTTAATTTTGATGAATAGTTTAAAAAAAATAGAATAGTTACGAAAATGAAAGCAATGTAATGCAATGTACGAGAATTGTTAAAAGCAATTAAAGTACTCTCAAAAACATACTAATCTATGTGAAAAAGAAAGAACGCGATGAAAACTGAAGCTAATGTGAAAACGTAGTATATCATCAAGTTTACGAACACAGAAGTATTTTATTCTAACTTAATTGGTATCAGAATTTCAAAAAATTTGACGCATATTTAATGCAATTTTTGTGACAGTTTTCACTTTCTTCTCTATAAACCCATAAATTACTACACCCCTTTCGTAGGGAGGGTTAGACTCAATAATCACACTTTGAGTGTGATTATTGAGCCACCATCAAATTAGCAGACGTCTTGCATCTTAGATGCTGCTGTCCGTAACTCGTCTCAGTAATTTACGTCTGGCAAAACTGGATAGATATACTGCAATGAATTGGAAGCCATAACATTTTTTGGTAGTTTACTTATTTCCCTTAAACAACACCCATGGGACTAAATGAAAAAAATCTTTAGCGCCAACACATTGCCAAAATCTTTATAAGAAAAACTTTTACAAGGAAAAATACACAATATTATTGTTTAATATATAAGTTCTATATCATTGCATCAAAGAGATGTCTAAAGATGAAACAAACTCAATAAGTCGAGTAAAAACCTTTCACAGTGGTTTTCCATCTACTTCGGTCAAAGTTTGCAGTTTGTGTTGATCTTTACTTTAAGCGATACCATGTTCTATACGAATTACAAGTTACAATACGAATACGATATGCGCTGCCCAACCATTTTTCAGATTGTGGTAAAATTTGGCCACTTATTGCCTGCACTTGCGCGAAGATTGTAGGCATAGTACAATTAATTTAAAGTAGGTAGTGCGCGTATCATACCGATTAATTCTATTGAAAGTTATATATTACTTACCTTGAATGAAATTTTTTCCGTTATTATTTCAAATTAAACAATATAACTCTTCCAAATTTAAAACGATATTTTCACCATTATTTCTTCCGCGGTTGCAAAGCACTGGGTACCAGCTAGTATTTAATATATATATATATATATATATATATATATATATATATATATATATATATATATATATATATATATATATATATATATATATATATATATATATATGTGGGATCGTCGATTTTCTTCGACAGAAAAGTATCAGTGTGGAAGAATGTTGTTAATTCTTCCACACTGATACTTCTCTGGATCCCGGACGAGCCCCCAAAATAGTTGTGGGATCAAACGTTATGATATTTATAAAACTATACATCCGATTGTCTTGAAATTCAGTTTAGTTACCTTTTTCGTAATGTAACCCCCCACTACATTCTTAGTGGACTGTCGTAATTCTAATTTTACGACAGTTCGTTAAAAAAAGTTCTTGATATTTTACTTCTGAGCGCCCAATGAATCGAGAGGGTATCAGCTAGTAACTTTTTTTAATGAAATGAAATGATATTAATAATTTTTATTCACTGTAGATTATTGCATAATTCTTACTGAAAATCTTTTTTTATATTTTTGTTATATAAAATAAAGGTGGCAAACGAGCGCACAGTCCAGCTGATGGTAAGTTTTGCTGTGGCATAGACACCTACATTTATCCTCGATTAAAAATCAAAACGCAGACGCAACGTTGTCACCCCTGAGTATAAAGATGGAATGCCTCGTTTCCAGTAAAAAGGGCCTCCGGATCTCTATACTCACCATACGAAACACAGCAGTATTACGCCGCTATTTTAAGTTTGTATTCTGTGAGGGCGCGATCCTTCCCCGGTCGAGCCGACCCATTCGTGCTACAACCATAATATAGCTGCAGCGTGGCTCCACCACGTATAACCGCTGGTTTACCACAAGTTCGGAGAAAAACCTCTGTCCTGGGAAAAACCAGCAATAAATACAGCGGAACTTTTTATAAACACATTTCAGTTTAAAATAATTAATTTTGTACAATTTTTGAATGAATTTTTGTAGACTCAACATGGTAGCAATCACCTCATTCCCAGGTATTATTTTTATTTATATATTAATGGATAATATAACCCATTTTGTACAAATTTTTGTTAAACAAGTTTAAGTGTTTTACTTAAACTTGTTTAATGTCAAATTTTGTACATTTTCTGGGATTTTGCTGTAAAAAAGCCTTTACTTTGCATGCAAATCTATTTTGACCTTTTGCTGTAGAAATATATTGGCCGAAAAAAATGCCATCTTAACAAAATACAGTAGAAGAGGTAAAAGAAAGAGAAAAACCTAAAAGAATGAAGGACGCTACCAGTTGCGTGTTGAGTATACAACAACACCCATACACATACTTGATATATATATATATATATATATATATATATATATATATATATATATATATATATATATATATATATATATATATATATATATATATATATATAATATTTTATACATATAAATAACATAGACTTAAGACAACATAACATTTTATAAAAACGCTATTTTCGGATATCATAATATGACCATCAAATCAAGTTTGAAAGTTTATCGAAGTTCTAACATATGTTTTATACTAACACCAACGCCTTGTAAGCAAACAATATTATATATATAAAAATAAACATAATATTTTTAATCAAATTAAAGAGACAAACGAACTTATACCTCACCTCACCTGATGGTAATTGGTTTCTGTAGCTTATTGAAACCTGCAGACCCGTCGCCTCTGTCTACATGCCTGAGGAAGACACCCCTCCCCCTCACGACCTCGTCAGGCTGGTGAATTTCTGTGAGAGGGTCAGACTAGAGGTTGTGATCGGGACGGACTCCAACGCGCATCATCCCCTTTGGGGAATGGAAAAACCTAATGAACGAGGTAAGGTTTTAGTTGAATATTTATTTAGCACTCACCTAACCATATTAAACACTGGTTCTGAACCAACCTTCATAAATAAACGCTGTCGCACAATAATCGACCTCACACTTGCAACAGAAGGAGCAGCTAAGCTAATAACGGGATGGCATGTGTCGATAGAGGCCTCATGCTCAGACCACAGATGGATCTGCTGCGTACTGCAGGTCGATATCCCCGCTATACCATCATGGAGAAACCCCCGCAAGACGGATAAAACAAAATACATCAATAGGCTGACGTCTTCGCCCGCGGGTGTTGGGGGAACTAATACCATAGCAGATCAATCGCTCCTAGAAGAACAGGTAGCAGCTGTCACTAAAGCCATGATCGATAGCTACCATGAATCATGTCCAGTAATCACTCCACCAAAACATGCTGAGCAGAAGCAACAGTGGTGGGGTAAAGAACTAGACAGGAAACGTAAGAAGGTAAGAAAAGCCCTAAATAGGCCAATGAATACCTCAGTGGATGTAGACAATAATATAAAAAATATAAGCAAAGCGTTGCAATGACCGAATTTGTCTATTTAGTTCAGGCCCATTTTAAATCACGCCCATGTTGTTAACATAACATTATACGAGTTATAAAAAAAATCTTAGTTTTATATAAGCTTGTTCTTGCAAATCCTTCGTTTTGGATACTGTTTGATTAAGATATCTGGATTCATTGTAGTTAACACCTGCGAGTCTTCTCATTTCAGGTATATATTGGCGATATACTGCATGCTTGATTTCCAATGTTATTCTATTAAAATCACCATTCATCATTTAACTGTGTAGAGACGGTGTAAAAATATCTACCGTCAGATTTTTTCTAGTGGTTTTATAGAGGCAACAAACCTGGAACCCGGGGGCAGCGTCTTAATAAATACTACTGTGGTTGCCGACCTGCCTGCAAAGAGCAGTAACTATGGCAAATATGCCCCTTACGTTATGAGGCATTACATGGGGAGGCCCATCTTCACCAGTGGATTTTGATAGTATTTCATCATTACGGTATTTCACAAAAAGTGTGTGATGAAGATGTTGAATTCTTGGGCCTTTAAAGGAATATCAAAAACGCTTCTTAGCCGCCAACACGGTCCTGAATCTATGAATCGAAATTCTTTATGTCTTCATATTTTAATTTTTGTTATGTACCTTCATTTGTTAAAAAGGTTTTCTCCAAAACACAAGAGCTATTACAACAGTTCTTATAAATGTCAACAAAAGACCACTAAGCTCCAAATAGATGCATCAGCAGCAAAGTACACAAAGACATAAAATGATATGAAAGGCGGACCGATTCAGTGCCAGTCAAAAGAGTATGAAGTTATATTGACCGCTTCAAAGTTACATAGTAAAAAATAATTCTCTATTTAGTTTTGAGCTCCACTACTAGCGAATCAAAAGCTTAAGGGCTTTTCGTTTTTATTGCTCCAGTAAAAAAAAACTGTTATAAATTTATTAACAACGGGCCAATCCGCTTGCTAAGACCTATGAGGCAATTTTGGGAAAGCCCGTATTCAGTATTAAACAATATAATTATCTTAATTTTTATTAAAATCTAATTGAAGTTGGCTGCAGGTTTAGTTTTTTAGTGTAGTTTAGTTTACGACGGGCTGTTTTCCGCAACTCCACGTCTAAGCGCGTATTCTGCGTGTGGGCGGAAATAATATGCTTATTTGAGCCATGATATCTCCCCGAAGAAGCTCAGCAATCCCTTGATGTTACAAGCAAATTCGGGGAGCGATCCCGGCATGCCGAGATGTTTAGTCCTGTATGAAGCGACTTCTGGACATGTAAGCAGCATGTGAGCCACCGTTTCTTTCTCTCCTATGCATGCCCTGCACAGGGGGCTGTCAGTAACACATATGGTAAACAAATGTTTGTTAAAAGAGCCATGTCCCGTGATAGCACTTGTTACTATCCTGATCTGTGGCTTGTTCAGTCTCATCAGAATCTTGGTTAGACGACTGTTTATTTCAGGTAGGGCCTCCCTAGCTTGTCTACAGTAAACTAAATTTTTCCAAAGCCGAGCGTGTAAATTATTGAAGTATCTACATGCCGGTGAACGAACGTAGCCAAAGGGGATTGGTATTATTGGTTCCGGCCCTATAGTTGCTAGGGCCGATCCCTTTCTGGCCAGTTCATCTGATGCATCGTTGCCTCTAGATCCACTGTGTCCCTTGGTTCATTGCAGTCACATTGTTGTGCTTATATACCTCATTCAATCGTTGATGGCACTCGTATATCGGTCCCGAGTTTGCATACATTGCAACTCAGAACTTGTAGTACCGCCATACTGTCGGTCAGTATTCTGATGGAGAAGTCTTTCACCTTCCTAGCATCTATTGCTATGGCCGCTTGGATGATACCCACGCATTCAGCCCGTAAGACTGTGCTGTGAGTACCCAGCGGCGTGCATATGTGGATATTAAGGTCTTCAGAGAAAGCCCCAGACCCCACACCTTCATTTGTCTTAGAGCCATCCGTGAAAACTTTGAACTCTCTTGGACTCAATCCTTTCAGATGATCAGTTTCCTTCAATTGTATCTTGTACTTCTTATCGAATACAAATTGTTTTGGGATCCTGTCATACTTGGCTTGTAAGATAGGAAGTTTTGAGTAAAATCTATCGATTATATCTGTATGGGGGACTCTACTCTTACTTAAAAGATTTAGAGTCTTGAGTCTAATGGCAGCTAAAGTTGCTTCTTGTTGTATATATGGATGAAGCGGTGCTAGCTCCAGCATAGCCTCCAAAGCTGCTGTTGGTGTTGTCCTTATGCAGCCCGTGGCAGCCATACAAGCTAATCTCTGGTAACGCTGAAGCTTTTGTCTAGTGGTGGCTTCATTTGTTTTGGTCCGCCATACCAGAGAGCCGAATTACAGTTTTGTACATCCACAGTATAATTTTGGGCGTTAAACCCCATCGTTTGCCAATCATGTTTCTGCATTGCCAGAAAGTTAAACTAGCTTTGCTGATTTTGTTTTCCATGTGTTTGTTCCAGTTAAGTTTACTGTCCAAGGTAAGACCTAGGTATTTTACCTCGGAGGAAAGTTGGAGTTTTGTGCTGAAAAGACTTGGAAGATAATAGTTATTCAGCATTCGTTTTTGTGTGAACATTACTATAACCGTTTTATTTGGATTAACGGTTAGGTCATATTCCCTGCACCATCTCTCCACAATACGGAGAGCCGCTTGGGTCAGGTCGCACACAATGTTTGCTGTCTTACCAGAGACCAGTATTGTCAGATCATCTGCATAAACGACTGTGTAGAAATGATTAGCGTTTAATTTGCTGATGAGTTCATTAATGACCATATTCCACAGGAGAGGTGAAAGAACCCCACCCTGCAGGCATCCCTTCATGATCTGAATTGTCTGAGATTCACCAGCAATCTTTATAGTTCGTGTACTGAGCATGTTTACTATCCAGTCAATCAGCGCCGGTTCAACATTATGTCTACTTAGGGCAAATTTTATGCTGGAGAAATTTGTTCTGTCAAGAGCACCTTCTATGTCTACGAAGGAGCCTAGACATATTGCTTTGTTTGGATGGCCTCTTCAATCTTTGTTATTACCTGGTGAAGTGCCGATTCTGTTGATTTAGCTAAGCTATAGGCGTGTTGTTTTTCGTGTAGCGGTAAGTTAATTAGCGCCGACCCCCTTAACTCCCGTTCACGCATCCTCTCCATCGTATTTAGGAGAAAGCATGTGAGGCTAATAGGCCTATAGGATTTAGGGTCTGTATAGTCGTTCTTACCTGGTTTGGGTATGAACGCGACTTTCACTTCCCTCCATCCCTTAGGAACATATTTAAGAGCCAGACATGCTCTCATTATGGCAACAAGTCTGACTATTAGGACTTTACCCCCCCCCCCCACTGAAGAAGTGCCGGGAATAAGCCGTCAGGTCCTGCTGCCTTATAGGGTTGGAAACTATGAATGGCCCAATGGATTTTGTCCATCGTCCCCACTCTTTTTCTGTGCTAATATCCAGTCTTCTTTTGTTGGTGTCAGTGCATCTTCATGCCGGTTCACCCTTTCAACTACACAACATCCTGGGAAGTAAGTATCAATTAGGATGCGTTGGGTTTCATCCGGCGAAGTTGAGTAGCTTCCGTCGGTTTTCTTTAAAGAGATAGATTCCGGCGTGTTCTGTTTAGCTAGGATTTTCCTTATCCGATTTGCTTGTTCACAGGTTTCTATGCTACCACAGAATTTGCGCCACCCTGTTGAGCGTCGATACCTGATACATTTTTTGTATTCAGACTTAGCTTTCTCATAAAGAAGCCAGTCTTCATCCTTTGAGGTATTAATTGGCCTATTTAGGGCTTTTATTACCTTCTTACGTTTCCTGTCTAGTTATTTACCCCACCACTGTTGCTTTTGCTCAGCATGTTTTGGTGGAGTGATTACTGGACATGATTCATGGTAGCTATCGATCATGGCTTTAGTAACAGCTGCTACCTGTTCTTCTAGGAGCGATTGATCTGCTATGGTATTAGTTCCCCCAACACCCGCGAGCGAAGACGTCAGCCTATTGATGTATTTTGTTTTATCCGTCTTGCGGGGGTTTCTCCATGGTGGTATAGCGGGGATATCGACCTGTAGTACGCAGCAGATCCATCTGTGGTCTGAGCATGAGGCCTCCATCGACACATGCCATCCCGTTATTAGCTTAGCTGCTCCTTCTGTTGCAAGTGTGAGGTCGGCTATTGTGCGACAGCGTTTATTTATGAAGGTTGGTTCAGAACCAGTGTTTAATATGGTAAAGTGAGTGCTAAATAAATATTCAACTAAAACCTTACCTCGTTCATTAGATTTTTCCTATCCCCAAAGGGGATGATGCGCGTTGAAGTCCGTCCCGATCACAACCTCTAGTCCGGCCCTCTCACAGAAATTCACCAGCCTGACGAGATCGTGAGGGGGAGGGGTGTCTTCCTCAGGCATGTAGATAGAGGCGACGGGTCTGCAGGTTTCAATAAGCTACAGAAACCAATTACCATCAGGTGAGGTGAGGTATAAGTTCGTTTGTCTCTTTAATTTGATTAAAAAAAAAAATATATAGATATATATATATATATATATATATATATATATATATATATATATATATATATATATATATATATATATATATATATATATATATATATATATATATATATCTATATATATATATATATATATATATATATATATATATATAATATTTTATATTATACAAATGTTATATAATACTGCACACACTGCGTAATTACTTACTTACTTAATACTACACTGCATATCAATATATATCAATACGTTTTTTTCCTTATTTCTTATTAATAACAATTTTGTTTTGTTTCAGGTACATTGATATTTCCAACACGGACAAAGGGTTTGATTGCAAAGATAAGTGGATAAGTTTAGATCCTTTCACACTCATTCGGAATATTTATTGCATTAGCATCAATTCTTATACGTCAATAATCAACTTATATACGTGGTATACCCACGCTGCAGCTATACATTATGGTTGTAGCACGAATAGGTCGGCTCGATCGGGGTACGACCACGCTCTTACAACTAGCAAAAAATGGCAGCTTAATACTTAATACGTAGAACTTCGATATACTTTCAAACTTGATTTGATGGTCGTATTATGATATCCGAAAATAGCGTTTTTATAAAATGTTATGTTGTCATAAGTTTATGTTATTTATATGTATAAAATATTATATATATGTGGGATTTTGGAAGAACTCTTAACAAAATCGAGAATAATCAATATATTGTTTTAATTTCACTTTTAACACCTTTTTTAGTTTAAGTCACGCACGCTTCCCTTCTTCGTTCCAAAACAGAAAAAAAGGCCACCTTCCTCCCCCTCTCTCTCGCACCTCACGTCCTCCTTCTCACACACTTACGTTCCGTTTCCACTCCATTAACTTACGTTCCATTCCTACATTTCGGTCATCCTGCATCTCATATCTGCCCCAGATATGCTCTTCTCCCTCTTTCATCATTCATTCATCTTACACGATGTAAGACATTTAACATTAACATCTCTAGTGTCTAGAATCTTAACATTACAAAATAAACTTTAACCATTGCCATGTTTATTTTCTGTTGGAGTAAACAGTTAAACTATGCATATCCTGCATTATACATCAGAATAAGTAAACATTACATCTTTTATGGCACTTTAAAAAAAATTAAATAATTACTGACACTAGTCAACAATGTAGATAGACTCTTTGCATTTCTACAACTTACTAAACACATCCAATACAAGTATGAGATAATATGACATAAGTAACAGCATAAAATAAAAAGCTCGCACACTTGCTGAAAGTTACGAAAACTTATTTGCATCTTTACCAAAACAAAAAGAAATTATACATCTTAGACTTAATATAACACTATAGTGCTCTGCGAGATCTGTTTATCTTTGACAATACAAAAAGAAACTACATAATAGTCTGAACCTTAAGATATTACATTATTACAGCTTTATGAGGTCTCGTAATACTACACTGAGGGTTCCACCTTAAAAATAATAAGTATCAAGTTTACCTAGTATTAATAATTCAGTCTCAAACTTTCACACCTTGAAACAACCAAAAAAATTATGAACAAATGTTATTACCCAATACCTGTTTTACTCGCAGTCATCTTCTTCAGGCCATCTCTTCATGAAATCTGCAGATGTCGCTGTACTGTTCGGCCCCTCTGTGCCTTGATACAACTTCACAACATCGTATCGGTCGTTGCGTTTCACCTTGACTACCTTATAGGGTCCGAAGAATTTCGCTTTCAGCTTGAGCCCTGGCCCAAACTGTGTCCTTTTAATTGCGACGAGATCTCCCACCTCATACTGAGAGCTCTGCTTCCTTTTCTTATTGTAGGTATTTCTATTTTCTTCCTGTATCTCTTGAATTTGGTCTCTGGCCTTCTGCCTTAAACTTTCTCTGCTTTCACTGTATTGCGCTATAGTTTCCTGGACTAGCAAATTTAATATCTCTACATCCTCCTTGCAGTTCATCTTGGTTCCAATGAGCAGTTGGAACGGTGTGGTGTCTATGCTTCTCTGGTAAGTACTGTTGATTGCTCTTTGCACACGTCCAACATGTTTATACCATAGCGACTGGTCTTCGATGCACAGTTTCGTCAGCATGGGTATTATTATCCGATGAACCCGCTCTACTTGGCCATTTCCTCTTGGTATGCCGGTTGTAATGGTGACATGCTGTATACCTTCATCTTCGCAGTACTTCTTAAATGCTCCACTGGTAAAAGCTGTGCCTCTGTCTGTTATGATACGTACAGGGTTTCCAAACGTCTCTTGGTGCAACTGTTGCTTACTTATTACTTCTGCACTAGTTGTTGTTTTTGTGGGGTACAGCCACACAAATTTAGTAAATCCGTCAACTACTGTGAGTATGTGATTGTACATTTTTCGTGTCTCAGTTAGCGGTCCGACGTGGTCCAGATGCAAAGTATGCAGTGGAGTCCCTTCTTTTCCAATAGGGTTTAAATATCCCTTCTGTTTGCCTTCTTTCCGGGTTGCTAGCAGACACGGTATGCAACTGGTAATCACTTCTTCGATTTTTCTGTCCATATTCTTTATAAAATAGTCTTTGCTTATTGCTTCTTTCATTTTCTTCATAGCAAAGTGACCATTGCTATGTACTTGCTTGATTACTTCTTTTTCCATTAGCTTGGGGACCACCATTTGTCTCTGATCACCTTTGTAAAGCACTCCTTGTTACACATAATAGTCATTATACTGGCCATCTGTCAAAATCAGCTGTTTTATCGCCTTGAGGTCTTCATCTCTTTCTTGCGCCTGGCTAATCTTCTCGTGCAATGTTACCACTGCAGCTACATATGGGATTCTGCTGAGCGCATCTGCGTGTGGCATCCTGCATCCCGCTCGATGTTCGATATCATAGTCGTACTCGCTGAGAAGTAATACCCACCTGGCCACCTTTGGTGTTAGCTCCTTCTTCTTCAAGGTAAGCTCAAATGCCTCACAGTCTGTGACAATCTTAAAGTACCTGCCAAAGAGGTAGTGGTGAAACTTTTTCACACCTTCTATTACTGCGAGTGCCTCAAGCTCATAGCTTGAATAACAACTTTCAATGTCATTCGTCCTTCTACTCCTGTAATATACAGGGTGCATTTCTCCTTTTGCATTTTTCTGCATGAGAATAGAGGCTAGAGCTATGCTAGATGCATCTGAATGAAGTTCTGTGTGCAGCTTCTGGTCAAAAATCATCAGTACTGGTTCACTCGTTAGCTTCTGCTTCAAAATGTTGAACGCTTGTCGTTCTTCAGGCCCGAAAACAAACTTCACATCTTTCCTCATCAAATCTGTTAGCGGCCTTGCTATCTGTGCATAGCCTCTTATGTACTTTCTAAAATAGGAAGTCAACCCGACAAAACTTTGGATCTGTTTGACATTCACAGGCTCGGGGTATTGTGCGACTGCTTCAATCTTATCCGGACTGGGTTGTACCTGCTCGTCTTTGACCAGATGTCCCAAGTATTTAATCTCGTGGTGTATCAGCCTCGCCTTCTTCCAGTTAATTTCAAGTCCATACTCAGCAGCCACCTCCAGCACTCGTCTTAATTTATGTACAGCATCTTCCTCCGTCTGCGCTGGAATAACAATATCGTCTATGAATATCATCATAACACCTTCTTGTATCAAGTCCCTAAATATGATGGTGATGAACCTCATGAAGTACTTCGGCGATACGGAGAGACCAAATGGTGCTCTAAGAAATTCCCACTGCCCATGATGCGTGACAAACGATGTGAAGGGTATGGACTCCTTGCTCATTCTTAAATGGAAGAAACCATTTTTAAGATCTAGGACACTGAACACCTTAGCATCTTTTAACTTATCAATTAAGTCCTCGATCAATGGTAAGGGAAATTCATCCTTAACCATCTTCTTATTCAACTGCCTATAGTCAATGCATACTCTAGTTGAACCATCTTTTTTCTTTACAAGGACTACAGGGCTAGTGTATTCAGAGAAACTCACCTGAACAATTCCTTTGCGTAACCACTCGTCTACCTGATCCTCCACTATCTTCTGTTCCATCAAGGAAAGTCTTCTTGGGCGCTGCGCCACTGGGATGTCATCTTTAAGTATAATCTTGAGTTCGATAGGCGCCTCTTTCGTCTGGACCGGGTTGTACTGCGTCACGAGCTGCTCCACCTCTGCCTAAATGCCATCGTCGTGGATGTGACCTGCAATATCAACCTCACTCACACAACAATTCACTCTCGTCAACTATTCCTCACCTTTAGGTAACAACAATACGAAACCCTCACGCATAACCATGACAACATTTTTTAGAAATTCCTGCCCTAAAATCACTATATAGGGCATACAGTCTTTAGGTACGATGTGAAAAATAACCCCGTCGTAATATCTTCCGTCGATCGAAACACTTTCGTAAAACTTTCCACACGATTTTATTTTTGACAGTCCGAGTCCCGCTAAAATCGTGTTATCTGCGCACTTGTACACGTTCAGTTCATTATACGTCACTTTCCATCAGATTAATTTGACTGCCCGTATCGATTAACGCGTCCATGTCCATTCCGCACAACTTAATTAATTTAACCGGCGTATTTTGTTGCTTTTCGTGTTTGTTTACATCTCGCCAGTCGTCGTTCTCGTTCGCCATATTGCAGCTGTCATGGCGGCCCGCAGTGCCCGCTCTTCTATTGGCCGAAAGTCCGAACATGGCCGATTGTCGTTGCACTTCCGCCGTACTCTGCTTTACCAACATTTGTTGTCTCCCTTTCTCTACCGGGCCGCTTACGCGATACTCGCAAAACTGCTTAACCGACGATTCGCCCATGTTTGCAACGCCGCTGCTCTGTTCGTTCGTGCACTGTGTACCAATGTGGCCGAACTTATTACACCAGAAGCATTTCGTTCCATTCGTACACGCTGTTGAAATATGACTTGGATCGCCGCACTTATAACATCTTTTATTATTATTAGGTTGCTGCCGACTTACTGAACCCGACGATGAAGTCGATAGATATGATATGGATGACTTTCTTTAATTTTCAGGAACGATCTTCGTCTTCATTTTTTCATAACAAACGAGTTTTTCTTTTAACACTGAATATGATGTAATTCCATACAACATCATCTTGTTTATTTCTTGATCTACGATGCCGTCCACGATGTACTGGATCGAGACGTAGTCTGGGAATTTAGCTCTTTTTCCCAGTTCCTTTATAATCAGCATATACTGATAACAAGTTTCGTCCCGCTGTTTCTTGCGCGACGCCATTAACTCGTGCATCTCTTTTGCGTTAAGTGAGTCAGGGAATTCTTTCTGTAGTGCTGTTTTGAGCTCTTCGAACGTCTTATAAACTTTTTCTGATCGTAGCCACAGTTCAGCCGTGCCTTTCAAGGATCTTCTCGCTACTATTAATGTTTGCTGATTTGTCCAGCTAAAAACCTCCTTATTGTCTTCGATGTCCTGAGCCCACTTTGTTGACGAATAAGTCTTATCATCACCGCTAAACTTCACGATACTGTCCACCATGCTTGAAAAGACTTCCGCCGCCATTTTTACGTCTTGTGAATCTTTTACAGCCTTTTCTTGCAGCGCGTCTTGAGCTGTAGTCTTCTTAACTTCGTAAACGTCGTTATTTTCTCCCATCGGAGAACCACCTTCTTATTTTAATGTGCTGCACCGTCGCCGCCTTGCACTGGTACCGCTGCACGCCGTGACCACGTGCCGTCGTAACTTGAAATCCCACTTATTTTGAGACAATCCCACTTCTGACACCAAAATTGTGTGGGATTTTGGAAGAACTCTTAACAAAATCGAGAATAATCAATATATTGTTTTAATTTCACTTTTAACACCTTTTTTAGTTTAAGTCACGCACGCTTCCCTTCCTCGTTCCAAAACAGAAAAAAAAGGGCACCTTCCTCCCCCTCTCTCTCTCACCTCACGTCCTCCTTCTCACACACTTACGTTCCGTTTCCACTCCATTAACTTACGTTCCATTCCTACATATATTATATTTAATAAAATTATATTTAAGAGATTGAAAAGAGAGAGAAATGATATTTAAGAGATTTAAAATTAAATTTAAATATATATTATATTGAATTAAATAAATATATATTATAACATACATATATATATATATATATATATATATATATATATATATATATATATATATATATAAATATAAATATTTTATACATATAAATAACATAAACTTAAGACAACATAACATTTTATAAAAACGCTATTTTCGGATATCATAATATGACCATCAAATCGAGTTTGAAAGTTTATCGAAGTTCTAACATATGTTTTACACTAACACTAACGACTTGTAAGCAAACAATATTCTTTCATCATTTAAAAATAAACAACATTTTTAATCAAATTAAAGAGACAAACGAACTTATATCCCACCTCACCACAGACCCGTCGCCTCTATCTACATGCCTGAGGAAGACACCCCTCCCCCTCACGACCTCGTCAGGCTGTTGAATTTCTGTGAGAGGGCCGGACTAGAGGTTGTGATCGGGACGGACTTCAACGCGCATCATCCCCTTTGGGGATAGGAAAAACCTAATGAACGAGGTAAGGTTTTAGTTAATATTTATTTAGCACTCACTTAACCATATTAAACACTGGTTCTGAACCAACCTTCATAAATAAACGCTGTCGCACAATAGTCGACCTCACACTTGCAACAGAAGGAGCAGCTAAGCTAATAACGGGATGGCATGTGTCGATAGAGGCCTCATGCTCAGACCACAGATGGATCTGCTGCGTACTACAGGTCGATATCCCCGCTATACCACCATGGAGAAACCCCCACAAGACAGATAAAACAAAATACATCAATAGGCTGACGTCTTCGCTCGCGGGTGTTGGGGGAACTAAAACCATAACAGATCAATCGCTCCTAGAAGAACAGGTAGCAGCTGTCACTGAAGCCATGATCGATAGCTACCATGAATCATGTCCAGTAATCACTCCACCAAAACATGCTGAGCAAAAGCAACAGTGGTGGGGTAAATAACTAGACAGGAAACGTAAGAAGGTAAGAAAAGCCCTAAATAGGCCAATGAATACCTCAAAGGATGAAGACTGGCTTCTTTATAAAAAAGCTAAGTCTGAATACAAAAAATGTATCAGGTATCGACGCTCAACAGGGTGGCGCAAATTCTGTGGTAGCATAGAAACCTGTGAATAAGCAAATCGGATAAGGAAAATCCTAGCTAAACAGAACACGCCGGAATCTATCTCTTTAAAGAAAACCGACGGAAGCTACCCAACATCGCCGGATGAAACCCAACGCATCCCAATTGACACTCACTTCCCAGGATGTTGTGTAGTTGAAAGGGTGAACCGGCATGAAGATGCACTGACACCAACAAAAGAAGACTGGAAATTAGCACAGAAAAAGAGTGGGGACGATGGACAAAATCCATTGGGCCATTCATAGTTTCCAACCCTATAAGGCAGCAGGATCTGACGGCTTATTCCCGGCACATCTTCAGTGGGGGGGTAAAGTCCTAATAGTCAGACTTGTTGCCATAATGAGACCATGTCTGGCTCTTAAATATGTTCCTAGGGGATGGAGGGAAGAAAAGTCGCGTTCATACCCGAACCAGGTAAGAAGACTATACAGACCCTAAATCCTATAGGCCTATTAGCCTCACATCCTTTCTCCTAAATATGATGGAGAGGATGTGTGAACGGGAGTTAAGAGGTTCGGCGCTAATTAACTTACCGCTACACGAAAAACAACACGCCTATAGCTTAGGTAAATCAACAGAATCGGCACTTCACCAGGTAATAACAAAGATTGAAGAGGCCATCCAAAACAAAGCAATATGTCTAGGCTCCTTCATAGACATAGAAGGTGCTTTTGACAGAACAAATTTCTCCAGCATAAAAGTTGCCCTAAGTAGACATAATGTTGAACCGGCGCTGATTGACTGGATAGTAAACATGCTCTGTACACGAACAATAAAGATTGCTGGTGAATCTCAGACGATTCAGATCGTGAAGGGATGCCCACAGGGTGGGGTTCTTTCACCTCTCCTGTGGAATATGGTCATTAATGAACTCATCAGCAAATTAAACGCTAATCATTTCTACACAGTCGGTTATGCAGATGATCTGACAATACTGGTCTCTGGTAAGACAGCAAACATTGTGTGCGACCTGACCCAAGCGGCTCTCCGTATTGTGGAGGGATGGTGCAGGGAATATGACCTAACCGTTAATTCAAATAAAACGGTTATAGTAATGTTTACACAAAAACGAATGCTGAATAACTATTATCTTCCAAGTCTTTTCAGCACAAAACTGCAACTTTCCTCCGAGGTAAAATACCTAGGTCTTACCTTGGACAGTAAACTTAACTGGAACAAACACATGGAAAACAAAATCAGCAATGCAGAAACATGATTGGCAAACGATGGGATTTAACGCCCAAAATTATACTGTGGATGTACAAAACTGTAATTCGGCTCTCTGGTATGGTGGACCAAAACCAATGAAGCCACCACTAGACAAAAGCTTCAGCGTTACCAGAGATTAGCTTGTATGGCTGCCACGGGCTGCATAAGGACAACACCAACAGCAGCTTTGGAGGCTATGCTGGAGCTAACACCTTTTCATCTACATATATATACAACAAGAAGCAACTTTAGCTGCCAAAACATTCAAGACTCTAAATCTTTTAAGTAAGAGTCGAGTCCTCCATACAGATATAATCGATAGAATTTACTCAAAACTTCCTATCTTACAAGCCAAGTATGATAGGATCCCAAAACAATTTGTATTCGATAAGAAGTACAGGATACAATTAAAGGAAACTGACCATCTGGAAGGATTGGGTCCAAGAGAGTTCAAAGTTTTCACGGATGTCTCTAAGACAAATGAAGGTGTGGGGTCTGGGGCTTTCTCTGAAGACCTTAATATCCACATATGCACACCAATGGGTACCCACAACACAGTCTTCCAGGCTGAATGCGTGGGTATCATCCAAGCGGCCATAGCAATAGTTGATAGGAAGGTGAAAGACTTCTCCATCAGAATACTGACCGACAGTATGGCGGTACTACAAGCTCTGAGTTGCAATGTGACGAACTCGGGACCGATATACGAGTGCCATCAACGATTGAATGAGGTATATAAGCACAACAATGTGACTCTGCAATGGATCAAAAGACACAGTGAATCTAGAGGCAACGATGCAGCAGATGAACTGGCCAGAAAGAGATCGGCCCTAGCAACTATAGGGCCGGAACCAATAATACCAATCCTCTTTGGCTACGTTCGTTCACTGGCATGTAGATACTTCAATAATTTACACGCTCAGCTTTGCAAAAATTTAGTTGACTGTAGACAAGCTAGGGAGGCCCTACCTGAAATAAACATTCGTCTAACCAAGATTCTAATGAGACTGAACAAGCCACAGATCAGGATAGTAACAAGTGCTATCACGGGACATGGCTCTTTTAACAAACATTTGTTCACCATGTGTGTTACTGACAGCCCCCTGTGCAGGGCATGCATAGAAGAGAAAGAAACGGCGGCTCACATGCTGCTTACATGTCCAGAAGTCGCTTCATACAGGACTAAACATCTCGGCACGCCGGGATTGCTCCCCGAATTTGCTTGTAACATCAAGGGATTGCTGAGCTTCTTTGGGGAGATATCATGGCTCGAATAAGCATATTATTCCCGCCCACACGCAAAATACGCGCTTAGACGTGGAGTTGCGGAAAACAGCCCGTCGTAAACTAAACTACACTAAAAAACTAAACCTGCAGCCAACTTCAATTAGATTTTAATAAAAATTAAGATAATTATATTGTTTAATACTGAATACGGGCTTTCCCAAAATTGCCTCATAGGTCTTAGCAAGCGGATTGGCCCGTTGTTAATAAATTTATAACAGTTTTTTTTTTACTGGAGCAATAAAAACGAAAAGCCCTTAAGCTTTTGGTTCGCTAGTAGTGGAGCTCAAAACTAAATAGAGGATTATTTTTTACTATGTAACTTTGAAGCGGTCAATATTACTTCATACTCTTTTGACTGGCACTGAATCGGTCCGCCTTTTATATCATTTTATGTCTTTGTGTACTTTGCTGCTGATGCGTCTATTTGGAGCTTAGTGGTCTTTTGTTGACATTTATACGAACTGTTGTAAGAGCTCTAGTGTTTTGGAAAAAACCTTTTTAACAAATGAAGTTATATAACTAAAATTAAAATATTAAGACATAAAGAAATTTGATCCATAGATTCAGGACCGTGTTGGCGGCTAAGAAGCGTTTTTGATATTCCTTTGGGAAGACCTAAGATTTCAACATTAGACTTCTTGTGAAATACCGTAATGATAAAATAGCCTATCAAAATCCACTGGTGAAGATGGGCCTCCCCATGTAATGCCTCATAACGTAAGGGACATATTTGCCATAGTTACTGCTCTTTGCAGGCAGGTCGGCAACCACAGTAGTATTTACTAAGACGCTGCCCCGGGGTTCCAGGTTTGTTGCCTCTATAAAACCACTAGAAAATATCTGACGGTAGATATTCTTACACCGTCTCTACACAGTTATATGATGAATGGTGATTTTAATAGAATAACATTGGCAAACGAGTATGCAGTATATCGCCAATATATACCTGAAACAAGAAGACTCGCAGGTGTTAACTACAATGAATCCAGGTATCTTAATCAAACATTACCCGAAACGAAGGATTTGCAAGAACAAGCTTATATAAAACTAAGATTTTTTTATAACTCGTATAATGTTATGTTAACAACATGGGCGTGATTTAAAAATAGATAAATTTGGTCATTGCAAGGCTTTGTTTATATTTTTTATATTATTGTCTACTTTCGTGTGTTGCATATTTACTTTATACTTTATACTATAACTATATCCTAATTAATATTATAAATAATATTAATTAGGATATAGTTATAGTTTATAAAAAAAAAACGGAACAATTTTCTAATATTAGAAGCTAACCATAGTCAAGGTGCTGGACTCTGACATAGGCTACTCTTTGTTACTTATTTCTTTCTCCTCATCAGTGCTAAAATCCACATCTGGACATTGATCTCTTTCATTGTGGGTAAGATGTGCCATAATTATCATTCAACAAGCTGATTGGTAATTATAGTACACGACGACTTGCACCTTTTGCAGAGTCGCTGAGTCCTATGAGACGTTTTTGTAAAATGATGTAAGACAGTGGCATCACACCACAACCAGAAGAGAAAATGAGTATTTTTATAAACAATTATATATATATATATATATATATATATATATATATATATATATATATATATATATATATATATATATATATATATATATATATATATATACATATATTTGTTAATTATACAAGCGATGAAGTTATTGACTTAAGATTTTCGACATAATCTTTTACGAAATAAAAAATAAACATAACATAACATAAACACTCACGTATGTCACCCAGAGGGGTAGGCAGAGACTACAGACTTCCATTTAGCACGATCCTGACACACCTCTCTCGCCTCCTTTACATCCATACACCTACGCATACATGCTCGTCGGTTAAGGGTACTCCTAATTTGACCCGTTTTCAATAAATCGCCAATTTCGTCGATAAATTTTCGCCTAGGACGTCCCTTTCCGACTCTGCTTTTCACTTCTGCAACATAAATTTTCTTTGTCACCCTTTCCTCATTCATTCTTTCCACATGACCAAACCACCGAAGCATTCCTTTCTTAATCCTGGTCACATCATCTTGCAAACCACACTCTTCTCTTATTGCACAATTTCGTACTCTGTCGTTCAGATTCAGCCCTAACATACTCCTTAACGACCGCATTTCTACTGCGTTGATTCTTCTCTCGTGCTTCTTCTGCCACACCCAACTTTCACTACCATACGTTAAAGTAGGGACCAACACAGCATTGTGAATTGCCATACGTGCCTTTTTTGACACATTTTGACTCTTTACAATAGAGTGCAGGGCCCCATTTACTCTATTTCCCGCATTCACTCGTCGTTCTATATACTTATCATATCTCCCATCCCTGCTAAATACGCAGCTCAAATATACAAACTCATCTACTTGCTCGATCAACTCCCCTTCTATTCTTATTTCACAAATCGTTTTACTTTCTTCTCTTTCAAAAACCATAGCATTCGTCTTACTTGCGTTCACTTTCATACCCCTTTCTTTTAATGATCTGTTCATTAATGTAACCATCAATTGCAACTCGGCAGCCGACGACGCAAGGGTAACTTGATCACCGGCGTACAAAAGGCATTTGACGGTTAAATCACCCATTCTTAATCCGCATTCTTCAACTTTCAAATTTTGCAAACAACTGTCCATAAATAGGTTGAACAGCTACGGGAAAGCCTCGCAGCCCTGTCTGACACCTTTATGGATATCAAACCAGTCCGAGTAGACTTCGTAGATCCTAACACAAGCACTAGAGTCCCTATAAAGAGACTCCAATGCCTGTATCGAGCCAGTGCCAGTGGTATCGGCTTGTCGCTCATTTAGCACCACCTGGGGGACACGTGTAGGGTGGGCCTAGGAATAGGTGGTCATAGCCTACGGACGCGAGCGACTTATCCCCTGAATGAAATAAAAAATATAATATCATAATGATCTTGCCTAATCAAGGCAGTAAATTTACAGGATTGTTCGATAGATTAATAAAACCTTCTGCGCTATCTTACGTCGTTACTATATGCGGTACAATTTTTGAAAAATAAACAAGGAAGAGCATACTTGACCAAACATTTTAAAACGTCAATAAAGTATGTCGACTTAATATACGAGGAATAAAACTTTTGCTTGTATGTATTTACGATTTATATCCTACAGCAGTCTAAAACAATACTTATAACAACGTTCTAAGTAGTTGTTTTGTAACATGTGGTCATGGTAGTGCGGATTTTCCTATCCAGGGCGTAAAGTTCAGTCAGAGACCACCTGAGTGTGCCAAAGGTATACATGAGGATAGGCATGGCAACCGTTATATGCGTGTGTCTTATTCACACCGGACAAAAGGCTGTTAAGTTCTTTGGTCAAGCGTGCATAAAACACGTCACAAACTGTTTCATACCAGCCTCATCGATACCGCTGTTCTGTGACATACACATGTATGGTATGTTTCAGCCTCGGAAAGATTTAGCATACCTTCCTTTATATCACGGAGGACCGCACACTTATCCGTTCCCAGCTTCATTCCAAAAGAATTGCTAATGTCACAATTGATGCTTAGCAATTTCACAAACAATAAATGTTAACTATAATTATTATTACTTACACACTTGTTCAAATTCATGAGATAGGGACAACAATGCTGTTTTACCAGTTTCCACCTGTTAAGAAATTCATGGTAATGTACCTGTATGTCTGTGCAAATTGTAATACATCGAGAATAATATATGTAGTCCGCCGATTTACACTGTATCACCGCTGGTAACACTTTGATACAACTAAAGCCGTCGTAAATATCAGAAGAGGCCTGTGTACAGCAGTTGAATGTATACTTAGGTTGTTACATAACTTTAATAATAAACACTACTTTATTATACAATATACACACAGGAATACACATATAGGAACGGAATTAAATAATGGCTGGTGTGTTTGAATTATGTATACGTAATTCAGTGAAACAACACGTAATTTACATTTTGGTGTCATGTCCTATTACTATTGCAAGTAGATTAATGTTTTATACAATTAATATTTAGACACCACTGACCTCTATATATACTAGCTAGTGTATTATACTCGTATAGAGGTCAGTGCTGTAGACGTTTTTGTTAGAGCCGAGGTATTTAAGAGATTTAGCTGCTAGATAAGGGCTTCTCCTATCGCATGGAGAGTTTGCCTAAATTGCCATGTTTTGTAGACGCATTGATAAATAGAGTACCAATTTGCACCTACAATGCTACTTCTTAGTACCCATCTGGATATTTTAAGCTTTGTATAATCGAAATTGTTACGCACTCCAACCATCGGGAGCCATAAGATATTTTGACAAATCCTATAGTCACCTCGAACAAAACGAAATGGGGGTATTTCCAGTAGTCTTAACAAGTAATCTTACTAGTAAGACTACTTGTAGTTTTCTTTCTTTCTTTCCTTTCAGCAGTCTTAAGATTACTTGGAATTCTTATCAAGTAGACCTAACTGGTATAAACTATTCACTAACTATCTATACAAATACTACATTAATATTCCACAGCCTCTTCCACATCCATGTTCCCCTAGTATTACTTCTACTATACATTTAAAAGAAATATCTGTCAAATTAAGCCAAAAAACGTTTACATAATGCGTAATTTTGTCAAAAATAAACTAAAGCGTATAACGTACCTAACGTTTTCGTTTATAGGTTGACGTCGAAGTAAGTCGCTTTTGTTGCCGTGAGGGTTAACTCTCCGACGTTATTATTAGTTTCTGACTTCAAGTCAAATTTTCGTAATAGCTGTGGTAATTATTTAAAACAGTTCCACCCTTACACATACCTATTAAAGTCTTTTTTTTTCAACTTGTTTTAATGAAATCTGTTCAGATTACAGATTTGTTTCAATAGAAGAGCTTACCCCTTTAATTTTTTTTCCGTAGTTAAATTTGAATAAAAAAGAATCTCAACATCTTTTCTAATCTTGTGAATAGAATACCTGTTGTTATCCAATGTTTTTAACATAACTTATAGAATCAGCCTCTTCTTGTTGATTTTGACTAATTGAGTTTACTCATTCTGTAACTTCTTTTTAAAAGGCTTTTGTGGGTTGTTCATTGTGTTTAGTGGAGACTGGAAACGGTCATATCCGCATACGTCTTTGTGGCACGTCAAATCTGCCCCAATCAGCAATAATATTTTTGTTACGTCTACTATAAGCCTATATTTATACGTGGTAGGGTCATGCTGCAGTTATATTAGCAGTATAGTTGTAGCACAAATGAGTCGGCTCGACCGGGGAAGTACCACGCTCTCACAGAATACCAGCGTCAAATAGTAGCTTAATGCTTCTGTTTGGTGAGTGTAGAGAACCGAAGACCCCTTTTACTGGAAACGAGGCATTCCATCTTAGTCCTCACGGGTGACAACGCATCTGCATTTTGATTTGTAATCGAGAATAGATGTCTATGGGCCGCAGCAACCACTTACCATCAGGTTGACTGTGTGCTCGTTTGTCACCCTATCCTATAAAAAATATATGGCCTTAATATTTTTTCAGACTCTCTAGCTTACGACAAACGATATTTTGTAATTTATTCAAGAATCAATTAATATTAAATTATGAGAAAAATTGAGGGTATTGCTTATAGCAGAATCCAATGGCAAATTTTGGATATTATTCGCCCCTATGGTTTGAGACCCGCGATATGTAACGCTAACATTAAACATAATTTATTTTAATCTTATATTTTGTACTTGTTAAATAAACTGAGTTAACGTGAAGTTATCATTGAACATTCGCCCAATACCCGAACATACAGTGATCCATCAACAAATCCTTCCAACCTGAGATTGTGCAGCAATGAATAATATAATAGGCCTTATTACAAAAAGAACTATAATTTCAGACTTAAACTAGAGTCTATTACAATATGAAAGTCCAATGGGAAACATGTGAACTTAAAATACCCTTTTTCAAAACTTACACCACTAAGAAGTGGCTTCTTTTGTAGTAATACCGATTATGCTTAATACCTGCTCCTTTTGTAAAGGAAATTATGGATAAACAATTAAAGTAGCATACAAAAGAAATGTTCTAAAAATATTTTACTTGAACTTTAAATGCTTAATAACTGTTTTAATTTACTCAATAAGGGATCAAAGGGTTTTAGTCTTCTCCCTATTTCGTGTTAAAAGGATCATATTTGAACCACTTTTCTAGCTAATGGGATCTACTTCAGACGCTATTAGTTAAAAGATAGCTTTATAATGTTGCAATCAAAGTAAATATTGTAAGTGCTTGTCAATTTATTAGATAGAATTAATTCTTGTATTTGCTTCTAAACCGTTTTTAACAGATTTTAACTCTACATAAACGTCAAAATGAGGAGTAGAGTTTAATTGTCATGTGCAAATTGTCTACATAAAAGTAAATTTAATACATTCTTGAAGCATCATTAGTGGACGCGCCAGGGGTTGATTTGTGCCCTTATCTTACATAGTCTGTTTTACCTCACGTATTCCGTGAATGAACCGCGCCACTCGTCGTGCAACGGTAGTCAAGTGCATAAACGTCGTGGTAGCCAACCGCTTGCCCAGGGTGCGTGCGCATATTGCTGTTACGTGTATTATACGCCTATATGGCTTAAAAATTATTTCAGACTCTCTAACTTACGATAGATGATATTTTGTAATTTATTCAAAAATCAATTAGTACTAAATTATAAGAAAAGTTGAGGTTACGTGTTACTTATAGTAGAATCCAATGGCATTAAGAACAAAAAATCACATTTTTGCATATACGCTCCTACCACTATATTGTTTGAGACCCGCGATGTGTAAAAAGGAGTTTATAGACTTTGAAATACTGCAAACATGAAAAATAACATGAAAATACTACAAATAAATAAATATTTAATACTTTCATTTTATTTCATATTACAACATAATATTACTTATTTCATAAAGGTACATATTAAAAAATGCTTTAACTAAAGTAATCGCTACTCTCAACTCTAGTGATAAACTTTTACTAGATGCAGGGACTGTAAATATTCGATTTCCTTGAAAACTCGTGTACAACTAGAATAACATATATACATAAAATAACCCGAGTGAGAGAGATCTCGACTTACTAATTCGAGCAATTGATATCGTAATATGTTTATTATGTTATATCAATTTATGTTATTTACCAATCGTCTGTGAGGCGGCAGATAACAACCAGAAAAAAATCCGCTTCTGTGTGCTGGCTGAATTCTGCCGTTACTATATACGGTCGTATTTCGCGACAAAACTCGTTTGTTTATTTACCTTTCTAAGTGCAATAAAATTCACGATCTTGTCCACTATTAACTTGGCTGTATGGTATACATTAATACTAGCAATGTCTAAAGAAAGTTAAAATGTGGAGGTCACTTTTGTATACCCTCAGATTAGTTGCTTTAGAATGAAAATTTTAAACATTTGTTTTGCTGAAAAATTTGCATCAATGGGATTGGTTTTTTTATGATAGATCTGTTAAAATATGAACTGTTGATTTAATTAAATGCTTTTCTAACGTTTAAATAAATACAATAAATAATAAGTTTTATAATTATATAATAACATATTTATTATATTATTGTAGTTGTATGATTTAAAGAAATAGGAACACAAACTAATTCTGAGTAATGGATAAAGAAAATAAAACCTTAACTTAAAATAGAACTGGAGTTAACTAGTTGTTAAAAACATTGGGCCAAAAATAACCAAAGTCTGTGATGTGGCTGAATTCAGCCACCGCAGACATGACAGTTTTTATTTTCATTTCCTCACAGATGAGAGGATATAAATTGATTAAGTAAGTAAGTTTTAAGAATATTGTCGATACGTAAACCAAAAATATACAACTACCTATTGCTTATTAATATGCTTAGTAATAATCACTGGAACAAATATAAAAATTATTTGTAACAAATGGTTACAGCTTCGTCCAGCTAATTTGAATTGCGTAAGTCGAGTTCAATTCGAGTTACCTGAATTTCAAATCGAGTTAACTTTAGTCAATTTTCTTCCAAGTTGACAGATTTCTAATACAATTATTTTTTAAATATTACATTATTAGAACCAATGAACCTGAACACGAATATCAAAACAACATTTTTTTTTTCACATTTCTTGATTCCGTTTAGGTTTTCAAAAAATCTTTATGCTGTTTATAACAGTAAATTGATTTTTTTTTATGTAATACTATTGAGGGTCCTTTGAATATCTAGTGGACCCAAAAATGATTGTGTCCTTTGGCTGGTTATTGCAAAATAACCTTTAAGGTACTTAATACACCTTATTCACATATAAGATCTTCGAGTAAAGATAAAATGACGTTACGCTTCTGTAATAAGATTATATTATAGTAATAGTCTATACATCATTGACGCATATTATATGTAGTAGCCTTATAGATTCATTTTTTATTTTTTATATATTTACGTCGATTACTCGTTACGTCGTCAACTACGTGTATAAACTGAGATAAGAAATCGCCTAAATGTTTGGTATACAGCTTCAAGCATAATGGTCTCCGTTGTACTTTATCTGTGAAATTTGTAGCTTATTATATCCATACATACTCGTAAGTACAGTGGTTAAGTGATGCCATGTTACAGCGTAATATGGTTTAGCAGGAATGGGTTGGCTCGACGGGAAAACAATACCAGCGTGAAAATGCGTCACGTTACTGCTTTGTTTCATAATATTATGTGTAATAAAAACGGAAGCCACTTTGAATGACAAAAGGGTCTCCGATTCTCGTCACTTAAACGAGACATTACACCTTAGATAACAGGGGTGTTACGGATCTGAATTTTGATGCTTTATAGAAGATAGATGTAAGTGGCTATTGCTCACCTCATTTATTTCTCTTTAGATAGAATATGTGCTTGTTTAACACACTAACTAATCTTAGAAACATTAAAAAGTAACCTGTAGACACTATTTTTTTTAAAGTTTCGAGGGGGTTTTATAGCAAGTAAGAGAACAATTTATCGAGGATGAATACTACCCACAAAGTGATGGTTTTATATCTACAAATGGTAAATAAAATATAATTTGTAGATAGTAATTTTCTTCTTCTAATCACTCTCTGTCGCTAACCAGGATATCCACTGTTATGTTCCGCTCAAAGGAAAAACAGAACCACAATAGTTTTAGGCCGTAAGACCTTCATCTTAGATATCAGGGTAACAGCGCATCTGTGTCCACCTTTGCTTAAAATTATTGCTTTGGTTAGAGTTGCAGTTTGCCATGTTCTGCAATTACCACTTATGACAAGATATTGCTTTATTTAATATGTCAGTTACTAAGAAATTGCTTGTTAGTTACCGATATATCAAATGAGGTAGTCAGTTTGACTTCCTTGTTCGTCTACTCAGCTGTAAGCATGACTGATACGCATATGGTTGTGGCTTCAAATCCCAGGTCGAACCAAAACTAGTTATTGGATTTTTCTGTCAAGAAAATCGCAGTAGAAGCTCCGGATTCCTTTCGGAAGTTTTGTATGTTTCCTCGTGCTATAAACCGTGCCTCGGCAGCACATGCCTTTGGTCATGCCAAGTGCATGGCCTTGCTCTGGTTGTTTCGAACAGCCGTTCCATCGTTTTATGAGTGTAGGGGAATAAAGAGTGCAGCTATACTTGCACATATACTCATACACTATAATTCTGTCCTGAGCATATGGCTTATCGCCATTAGACTGGCTGCCATAGTAAAATAAAATAAAAAATACCAGGAACAAAACACAAAATACGCGTAAATTGTTTCTTTGTTTGTTTTCAAATTTATTTATTGTAAAATATTCAATCATTATACAAATGTTTGATGCAAACTTGGAAACAAGATGATACCAACCGGTCCTTGCCCTCAAAGACTGCTTTAATATTCAAAGTGAGAAATATTTTTTCTTTGATGTACGTACGCGATTTTATTATTTAGTATTTAAAAGAATGTTCGTTGTATGGTAATAAAATTTTGATTTGTAACATAATTTTGCAATATTATATACGCACACCTAAAATTGATTTAATCTAGCATAGGATTTTCCTTAATCCTAATAAAATATTTTTACCGTGGCATAAAATAAATTACATACTTATATGTTCATCGTGTTTGCGTAATATAGAATCTTAGCGATGTTTATATTCATACCAGCGCCACAGCATTGGTTTGTACTTGTGCCGATATCGAAGATCAAACTCAAGCTACTTATTTAATATTAAATGAAATAACAAGACCCACTCGTGTTTTACTTTTAACTCTGTATTTTCCCTCGAGAGAAGAAGAGGTAACTGTGCATTAATATTCTAAGACGATATCTCAAATAAACTATTTAAAATCGTATAATGTAGGCTGTGCTCCACAGGGGTTCAAACAATAAATGGACTCACTTACCGATCATTTTGAAAAACTGCCAGGTTAAAATGAACCACAGCTATTGTGTATAAATACTCTTAAAAACAAAACTGAATGTCTTTGAAGAACTTTCATTACGTTAGTCACCAGTCTAAATCAAATTGACCACATCTTTCGTGCTCCAAACCTATAATTTCAATGTGTACCAGAAAACAGGGGGGAAAATTTAGTAAGCATTATTAAGCAAGTGGGTCTCATATTATTTCTAAGAATATTTTATGAAGTAATTATGATATCATGCCGTTTTTCTAGTCTTCGGACTATAAAATTCTATAAAATTAAGCAGGTATTTCCGGTATAGCGTGAAATTTATTGTCAAGACCATCTATAACGTTTTATGAGGATCATAAAAGGCGATTGCGGGCGATGTAGGAGAGGTCTTATGACCTCCGATAGATGGCAGGATAAAAGTAAAAAAGTAAAATTACAGCCTATATACTTCCCAATGCTGGGCACAGGCCTCCCCTCATTTCTGAGAGGGTTTTAAGGCATGGAAGTGTCCGCCGCGCTGCCCCAATGCGTGTTGGCGAACTTCACATGTCTTCGAAATATTTTTTTCTTATTCCTCAGACATGCAGGTTTCCTCACGATGTTTTCCTTCACCGCCGAGCACGTAGTATATCAGGACTTAAAATTGCAATTAACAATTTCATTGGTGCCAGCGGAGATCGAACCCGGGTTACTCGCGTTCTGTTATATTAACAGCGAGCGTTAAGATGGCAGTATAATTGTCTTATTTTACCTGAAATTTTAACCCACTTATAGGCTCGAATTCTGTCCTCCGTATAACGAAAGGGGCATTTCCAGCAATGGATTTTTATGGAATATTGCTGATGATAAAACTTACTATTAACGAGTGGAAGTATAAATAAAAACCCAGGCCTCGAGCAATTCTAGCCAGTAAACCTAAAAAATGAGATAAAAATACTTATTTTTGCTTATTTGCGTTCACCAGCCTTTAGCGTAATGAAAAAAACGGCCAAGAGAGTGTCAGGCCACGCTCAGTGTAGGGTTCCGTAGTTTCCCGTCCGTCACAATAAGTGTTCCCACTTATGAGTTTAAAAGTGGGTATCGATTATGTTCACGCTCCAGCAGCGCTCCGCGCTCCTGCAACTGCTCCCGGTAGTGGGTACTGTTGTTTCCATCCAAGTTCAAAATGATTTTCCTAGAAAGTCCTTATAAAGTTCTACTTTTCAAATTTTTTTCATATTTTTTAAACTTATGGTTCAAAAGTTAGAGGGGGGGTTTACTACAATAATTTTTTGATAATGTCAATAATTTCGGAAATAATCGCTCCAAAAGTAAAAGACAATGTGTCCCCCCCCCCTCTAACTTTTGAACCATAAGTTTAGAAAATATGAAAAAAAATCTGAAAAGTAGAACATTATAAGGACTTTCTAGGAAAATTATTTTGAACTTGGATGGAACCACCGAAAACTTCTTGCACGTCTATGTATTAATTAGTAACCCAATTCCCCGAGAGATGGCGCTGTAGGTACTTATTACATTGGGTCGGGTATTATCGAATTGTTCGGTTGGTCTCTCCTTGGCATCGCCTGCCGCGGAGCGTGCAATGTTACACGCTCCATGTTCGCGCGTACCCACTAGCGGGAGCAGTTGGAGGAGCGTGGAGCGCTGCTGGAGTGCGAACATAATGGATACCCACCTTTAAACTCATAAGTGGGACACTTATTGTGACGGACGGGAAACTACGGAACCCTACACTGAGCGTGGCCCGACACGCTCTTGGCCGGTTTTTTTAAATACCTTTCCAACAATATATCACTCGTTAGGGTTGAAATTAAAAAAAAATCACTTCCCACTTTACATATAGGGGGGCTACCCTAATAAAACATTTTTTTCCAATTTTTATTTTACCACTTTGTCGGCGTGATTGATACACATATTGGTACCAAATTTCAGCTTTCTAGTGCTAACGCTCACAGAGATTAAGCGAGGACGGACAGACGGACAGAAAGACATGGCGAAACCATAAGGGTTCCTAGTTGACTACGGAACCCTAAAAACGTATAAAAATATTTTTAATAATATCATTAAAATATTTTATAACAATACTCGTTTAATCGCCATTTATAACCATTTAATATCTCAAAAACCAGTTGGTTTAATCACGAATAGGAACGCCACTTTGTGAATTAGCTCCTTTTAAGAGATTTGTTGAAGATTTAAGATAAAATTTGAAGCCGCTACGGTGAATTTTGCACAGTTTCTTTTCAGGGATTTGTTAAAACGATGCTTATTCCTTTTACCAATTCACAAAAGTGCTTTTAGTGTAAAGCTTTCAAAAATAATTGAAGATCTTAATAAAATTAGTACATCTTCTATAGTTTAGTTAGTCTATAGTGATAATTAAATTAACCCGAACACTACACATTTAATAACTATTTTACGGATTTTATCGCGTTTAATTACTACTTCTTATTTTTAAATTCCCAACGTTTTGGGTGCTTTACAGCACCCATGGTCACGTGGGGAACTGAGATGTTTGACGTCCCAATATCAGTTAGCCCGGCTGCCTTCATTATTCAATATTAATTTTCGGTCCGATCTACGCAGAACGAGCTTACAGTATCTAGAACTCTTGCAGTGGTTTGCCGGGGTTTGGGTTTAATTTTGTTAATTACAGGATCACAAGCAGATGGCAGCACCCATCCATCTTCTCTATTGAAATGAGGATGTTTTTTTTTAATTTCAATAGCCTCGCGTATCATCCTTGGTAGGAATCGATGTTCTTTCGCGAGGATTTGTGGTCTATCAAATCTGATGTAATGGATGGATAGGATATGATCGCAAACTGCAGACTTCCCAGAACGTTGATGCTTTACGTCAGCTATGTGTACTTTTACGCGGGGATTTATTTATTCATTTATTTATTATATGGACAACAAAACAGATAACAATCAAAATACATTAAAATTTTGAAAACAAACTGTTACATATATATATACATATATATATATATATATATATATATATATATATATATATATATATATATATATATATATATATATATATATATATATATATATATATATATACATATATATGTAACAGTTTTATGTATCTTTTTCTTTGCCCTATATAAAAGAGACCACATTCACAATCTAACTTGTACACTCCTGCATCTTGACGGATGGTAAAAATTGACTAATCTTCTTCGGCGGCTTGTAGCATGTTTTAATGGAAGCTTGCTTCAAGATGTAGCCAACCTTGTCTGTTACTCCTCTGACATACGGTAGTACAGCAGGCACACGTTTGACTGTGACCGGCCTCACTCGTTCACTGTGACGTAGGTCTACGCCGGGAATTTAAAAATAATTTAAAGTAGTAATTAAACGCTATAAAACCCGTAAATATAGTCTTTAGTGGTGTAAGAATATCTGCTACCCCATAAAGTTCCGTAGATGTAGTTAGAGATGACAGAGTAAAACCAAGTAATAGGCAGCTGCACCTTTCTAATAACGACTAGATGACAACGAAACTGCAGTTACCGAGACATCCACATACCGAGAGTGGAAACTATGACAGATACCCCTATTAGCGTCTGAGTTATTCTGGTAGAAAAATAATACCAAGAAACGTGAAGGTATTTGGAATTTTGCGAACGATCGGAATCAAAACACAAAAGTTAATAAAACTGATAAGGGATATGTAATTCCGAGACATTTTAAAATTATGACAAGCATTATATTTAATAAGCTTTTGAACTGATTAACAATGTTATATTCGCTCAAATATTGACCTGGCGTGAGAATGTTTGTAATATGAACCAGAATATAATAAACTTTTAGGAACGACGTACACAGGTAATTACAAAATTAAAGAAAAAATATTTGAGATAAGTTCTGTGGCGGCGCTGTCGTCGCGCCACAAGCAAATAACACCGAAGCCTAAATCGCGCTATCAAAACTCCGAATCATAACCAGTATTAATAGAACATTCGAATGATCACACGGAGCGTTGGCCGCTCCCCGGACAGAACACCTTGCTTGGCGGGAAATCTTCTCTTTTCCTTCTACGACTATAGTGGTGACCCCAACGTGATCTGAACACGCAACCAACAACCATCGGAAACTACAACTTCAATCCTTCGTCATTATCCTCAAGAACCCCTACCATTCCCTACTGAGAATCGTCTTCTGCAGTCTTCAGTTCCTGCAAGCCAGTCCAACTTGTCTTCATCTCGACTCACCGCAGATTTACAAGGCAGACTTCTGGCACTTGCTCCGGCACATCGTTCTCACCGGCATCACTGGCCAGTGCGTAGTACGGCATGTATTATACATCGGCATATCATTCGCACCGGTGTCACTTGCCCTTACGCATACAGCATGCATTCCTCACCGGCATTAAGGACGCATCGGCAATCGGACTGCACTGTCGACCTCCGGTTTGAGCAGGGGGATGATGCGGCGGTGCTGTCGTCGCGCCACAAGCAAATTTCCGAATCTTAAACAGTATATATAGAACAGCTCCGAATTATCACACGGAGCGTTGGCCACTCCCCGGGCAGAACACTTTTCCCGGCGCGAGATCTTCTCTTTTCCTTCTACAGCCACAGTTAAACTAATGATCTTACCTACTATTTATAACTGCACTTAGCATCTTGATCAAAATCAACAAGTGGATAAGGTCCCTTTTTCGTCAAGGTCTGAGTTTGTAAAACCTTCTAAATGATTTTTGGCGCAAGACTTTAGTAACCACTTCTGTGTTCATTTCGTGTACGTACTGCTCTACTGTGTACACAAAATCAACACAGTACGTACTGTGTTCCAATTAGAATAGTTCGGAAGACAGTATAATTACAGGCTTAGACAGTAAGACGTTATTTTTCAGAAGTAGGTTACAGGTGTTCGTTGGCATTTTTCAATGTCATATCTAAATTAAAATAAACAATGCAATCTTACATCTGTCTCAAATTTATCAAGTAATTCTTGTCTATCAGCAGCAGACCGAACCTTTTGGACCTTATGCACGTTAGTATCAGATTTTTTTTAATAGTGAATTCTTGGTTTTATTTTATACCGTGTGTGTAAATCTTTAAGTTAAGTTATTTTAAGGATTATATTTTTAATCGGAAACACTTGACTTTTGTGTATTTTTTTGAATAAAGCAAGGTCTAGCAACGTCTAGGTAAAGCAACGTCTTGAAAATACCGCGGCATTAGATGCTAAATATTCCAACTGGTTCCTTATTTCGATGTATACCGCGTAATGACTTATTAAGATACGTGATTTTTTATAAATTTTTAGAGTTGTCTTCATGACTAAGCCCTTCCCACTTTCGCTTCGACAACTTAAAAATACAATGAATTTTAAAATCTATTTCCGAGATATACTTTTGCGTTTCAATTACAAATTACAGCAAGTCAAGGGTGATCTATTTAGATTTTTTGTTAATTCGAAGAAAAATTTAAGATGACAATTCAATGTTATTTTAGCAGGTAATTTAATTTATTTACAAACATTTTATAATAAGGTATTAATTTATATATAAATCATGTAAAATCATGCATTTTTTAACACTCGTAATTTGCAAACGAGACTATTCGTTATGAAATGGTCGATACGTTAATTTCTTCAAACAATTCTCGCAAAGACTCTCGTGAGTTTAAATTATAACTTCCTGATATAGCTCCTTTTTAATGACACATATAGATTCAATATCTGATGATTTGCTTCCTGAAAGTATTCCATATGATAATAGACTATAAAAGTGACTGAAGTATACCAGTCTTGCAGTATCGGTATCAGTTAACTGTCTAATTTTTCTTATAGCGAAAGCCGCTTGGAACCAGTGTTTTGTTAAGTGACACTAAGTGGTAACTTCGATGCAGTTTATTACCAAGAGAAATGCCTAAATATTTTTGGAACTGAACAATCCCTAATTTAGTTTTGTTTAAAGTTATATTATAGTAAACGCTATTCACATTTGTATCTCTTTTAGGACTAAGTGCTAATTTTTTTGTTGTGAACCAATCTGATACTCACGCAAAATTATTGTTTACGTTGTCAATTTTCTTTCTGTCTATATTAAAAACCAGAGACGTGTGACAAACAATATAATGTCACATAGATTTTTCACTACGTATCATCATTCATGTAACATTTATGTAACACAGAAACAAGGATTTCCCTCGAGCCTTGCGGAAAACCTTATTTTATTTTAGAATGTTGCGACTTACCATTGACTTCTACTATCTGAATTCGCTCCCATATATTTACCGTACCATAGTCACTTAGTTTCAGAAGTAAGGTAGCGTATCGATAAATCGATAAATTTGCCACATGATAAATACTGCCTCCTTAATTAATAATTAATTTTAGTGTACGACATATCTATACATAGAAATAAAATTGAAGTGTCTGGCTATAATATTGAAATAACTGGAGTATATTGTGCTCAGTGGTTTATTTAAGTGCTACTAAAACATAAATAACCAGTTTTTATTATTTTTTCTGTCTGTCCGAGCATTCTTCGAAATGGTTGAAATGATTGCGATGAAACAACAATTCCAGGAAAAACCTATGCTATATTTTATTCGAAAATCTTGATTTTTTTTTTGGAAACGATATACTTATTAAGTAAATGTTTATATTAAATCTAAGTTACGCCACCCATCTATCATATCCAGGCAAAGCTCTGGTGGATCACTATTAGTACATAAATTTTGTTTTTGATTCAATGTGCGTTAATCTTTACAGCCATGTTTAATCAACAGCTTACCTTATTAAATCTACAATACACCTATATTATAGTGTATTACAGTGTATCTGTATTAAAGGTACGATGCTTAAATATAATTGAGATGTAAATTTTTGACGGTGCGATTTTGTTATTTAAAAATCTCAGTTTATGAAATTTGTAAGCCAAGAGGTTAATTTAAATATTAATAAAGCGTATATGAGAAAACATACCACGTGCACACAGATCATAGAATACCAGAATAAAATAGCAGCACTATGTATTTTTGTAGGGTAGGGTGACAAATGAGCACACAGTCCACCTGATGGTAAGTGGTTGCTGCGGCCCATAGACATTTAGGTCTATCCTCGATTACAAATCAAAATGCAGATGCGTTGTCACCCGTGAGGACTAAGATGGACTGTCTCGTTTCCAGTAAAAAGGTCTCCGGTCTCTACACTCACCATACGAAACACAGCAGCGTTAAACTATTATTTCACGCTGGTATTCTGTGAGAGCGTGGTCCTTCCCCGATCGAGCCGACCCATTCGTGCTACAACTATATTACTAATATTACTGCAGCATGGCTCTACCACGTGTAAGATATTTCTAAGTTTCGTATCTGTCTCCCGGAGAGGCGAAAAGTGGATTGCAGAGGCCCGTCTGGCTACGTTGAATGTATGTGGGGCAATGAATGATAAAATGGATGAAGTATGCGATATGATGAATGATAGAGGAATAGATGTGTTATGTGTAAATGAGACGAAAAGGAAGGGGAAGGATGTCACTACACATGGCATGTATACCGCATACTGGTCTGGTGTAGACGAGATCGAGCGGGCATGCCAGGGAGTAGGTATCATCCTTTCAGAAAGAATGGGCCAATGTGTGAAAGAGTATGAATGTGTGAGCCCAAGACTGCTCTGGATACGAATGAAAGTGGGCTTAAAGAAGTTGTTTGTGTTAGGGATCAACGCCCCAGACGTGTCTAAGCCCACTTATATCCGAAAGCAGTTTTGGGAAATGGTAAGGATGGTGTTAATGAAGTGTAAGGGAAATGAAAATATTATTATGCTAGGAGATTTTAATGGAAATGGTGAAAGTCTCCTCACCGTATGTATGGAAAAGAATCTTTTTGTGACGAACACTTGCTTTCGCCACAAGAGGATTCACATGTATACTTGGGAAAGAGGTGACGATAGAAGCATGATAGATTTAATAATTGTGGATGAAAGATTGAGGGGCGCAGTGGTAGATACAAGGGTTTACCGGGGTTCTAACGTAGGAACGGATCATTATTTGGTTTTATGCCGAATTAATGCTCTATTCAGGCGTTGGCGCCATCGGTCATCTGTGTCTACCAGTGCGTTACAGCGTATTAGAACAGAAAGGTTACAAGATGAAGGTGAGAAAAACAAGTTCAAATGTAGACTGAAAGAAAATATAAGTGGTTTGGATGAATTATGTATGAAGGAGTTAGACTTGGAGAATGTATGGCAAAATGTAAAGAAGGGTTTAGTGGATGCAGCTACCGAAGTATGTGGTGTTAGTAAGAGAAAGAATGAAAGGAAAAATAATACGTTATGGTGGGATGATGAGATACGTATGGAAGTTGAAGCAAAGAAGAGAGCATGGCTAGATTTACTAGCAACAAAGGCTGGTAATTCTAGCGGTACGAATGATGATACTGAAAGAAAAATGGCAGTCTTTAGACATCTTAATAAGAGAGTAAAAGAAGTAGTTGAAAGAAAAAAGCAAGAAAGAACGGATAAGAATGATAGAAGAATATCAGATAATTTCCAGGCAAATATTAAAATGTTCTGGAAACTTGTAAGAACTGCCAGGGGACATTCAAAACAGCCTATGATGAATGCTATAAGAGACGAGAATGGCTATATTCTGAATGATGAAGTTTTGAGTTTAAAGAGATGGAAGGAATATTTTGAAGGCGTGTTTATGAGTGAGGAGACAACGTGTGTACTAAGTGAAGTAGAAATTCCGAAAGAAGAGGAAAGAGGTAGCGAGATTAGTATAGGTGAAATAATGAAAGCAATGAAAAGCATGAAAGCAGGTAAGGCTGCCGGATATGATAGAGTTTCACTCGAAATGCTAAGGGCTGGAGAGGAAGTGGTGGCAGGCCTGCTGCACACCTTGTTTAATTTATGCTGGGAACTGAAGCGGGTACCGGTAGACTGGTGCAAAGCCGTGATAGTCCCAGTATATAAGGGAAAAGGGTCGCAGCAGGACTGTAAAAACTACCGTGGCATCAGCCTTCTTAGCATTGTGGGAAAACTGTATGCTAAGGTACTGATTGAAAGGGTCATGAAAGAAACTGACGGAAAAATTTGGGATGTGCAAGCGGGATTTAGAAATGGAATGGGATGTACAGATCAAGTCTTTTCCATGCGCATGATCGCGGAGAAGTTTTTGGCCAAAAACCAAAAGGTTTTTTGTGCGTTCATGGACTTGGAAAAGGCCTATGACAGAGTGAATAGGGATGTGCTATGGCAAACACTGAACTCATTTGGGTTGAGCGCTGGCTTGATACAGGCATTGGAGTCCCTTTATAGGGACTCTAGTGCTTGTGTTAGGATCAACAGGGTCTACTCGGACTGGTTTGACATCCATAAAGGTGTCAGACAGGGCTGTGTGGCTTCCCCGTGGCTGTTCAACCTATTTATGGACAGTTGTTTGCAAAATTTGAAAGTTGAAGAATGCGGATTAAGAATGGGTGGTTTTGTACGCTGATGATCAAGTTATCCTTGCGTCGTCGGCGGCCGAGTTGCAAATGATGGTTACATTAATGAACAGATCATTAAAAGAAAGGGGTATGAAAGTGAACGCAAGTAAGACGAAGGTTTTGGTTTTTGATAGAGAAGAAAGTAAAACGATTTGTGAAATAAGAATATAAGGGAAGTTGATCGAGCAAGTAGATGAGTTTGTATATTTGGGCTTCGTATTTAGCAGGGATGGGAGATATGATAAGGATATAGAACGACGAGTGAATGCGGGAAATAGAGTAAATGGGGCCCTGCACTCTATCGTGAAGAGTCAAAATGTGTCGAAAAAGGCACGTATGGCAATTCACAATGCTGTGTTGGTCCCTACTTTAACGTATGGTAGTGAAAGTTGGGTGTGGCAGAAGAAGCACGAGAGTAGAATGAACGCAGTAGAAATGCGGTCGTTAAGGAGTATGTTAGGGCTGAATCTGAATGACAGGGTAAGAAATTGTGTAATAAGAGAAGAGTGTTGTTTGCAAGATGATATTGTGACCAGGATTAAGAAAGGAATGCTTCGGTGGTTTGGTCATGTGGAAAGAATGAAGAAAGAAGAAGACTCTTTCCTCATTCATAAGAATGAACGAGGAAAGAGTGACAAAGAAAATTTATGTTGCAGAAGTGAATGGCAGAGTCGGAAAGGGACGTCCTAGGCGAAAATTTATCGACCAAATTGGCGAATTATTGAAAACGGGCCAAATTAGGAGTACCCTTAACCGACGAGCATGTATGCGGAGGTGTATGGATGTGATGGAGGCGAGAGAGGTGTGTCAGGATCGTGCCAAATGGAAGTCTGTAGTCTCTGCCTACCCCTCTGGGTGACAGGCGTGAGTGTTTATGTATGTAAGTTTCGTATCGTGATTGTAAAGAACCGGAGACCCTTTTTAGTGGAAGCATGGCATTCGATCTTAGTCCTCCACATATTTAAATATCAGTCATTAACATAGCTCTCTCATAAATTCCTATAGATTTGAAGAGGATATTTCGGTAAATAACCTCTACGAATCTATGCGAAGGGAATGCGAACCCCTTAGAGGAAATTCTGGCGTTAGATATACCAATAAAATATGTTTTGAATACCGATAATAAGGATAATTGATAAATATTAGTTAAGTATCATTATTTTGTGTCAATAAATAAAACAATATGTTTTAATAATATGGTTTCTTTTACGTTTTATTTAAGGGTTTAATTAACAGGAATTGGGTAAATATTGAAGATAGCATGTCTTTTACATAGAAGTACCAAAATAAAAGACAAAAAATATAGAATAGCCTGTTGCTTACAAACATAATGAAAACAATTTTTATTCTTTTATGGTTTTTTACAAAATATTATTTATTTATTTATATAAGTCTAGCTACAACTACAATAAGTAAATCTGTTAAAATTCATATGATCTTCACTCGCGTGGAGAATCATCGGATCTCAGCCTACAGCAATCTCATCCCAGTTTGGAGCAGTTTTATCTGGCTATAACTTCACAAAACTTAGTAACCATTCAGAAAAAATTAATAAAAAAGAGGCAATATTCTGGCTGAAAATGAACAACAAAATATTCAACAATGACATGTATCACTCCTCAGTGCTACCTATAAATATATGCTCGTTGTTTCCATCATGCGCAGTGTTCCTGTTGACGTTCCACGTTTCATCGAATACCAATAATCTATGAACCCTTTACAGTAGCAGGCAGCCGGTTTTCTGAACAAAAGTAGAAATTTTACAACGGTCAGCATTAACTGGACATTCACAAAATAACAAATTTATATCTACTCTCTTATAAGCTCTTATTAAAAGGAAATAAGGTTTGTTATTCCAAATGAAAACGTAATTAATAACGGTCTCAACGCTATTAATACGTGACTTTGCAGAATGAGCTGTCGGGAGTGACAAATTGGAATATTTTCCATTGTTGATTCGCAAATTGTACTGTATATTTTGTGGTTTTGTAATAAAGATAACCCGGCACTGCATCATCATTAATTAATCAGTAAATTTTAACAATAATATAAGCGATAGTAGCCTCTTTGCAGGGTGCGGACCATAAACACAAAAGGTCATGTTTGAATCCGGCTATTGTAATTAAACTAACAAAATCTTTTTAAGCTTACTAAGAGTGGGTAAGGGAATTATAAGTAAGGTTTGTTTATAGCATTGCTAGTAGTTTTATCTCATCAAAACTTTCTCCGCTTAAAATTTGTACTCAGATTCCACGCTTTTGTTATTTTGAGCTGCATCATACGGTCTTTCCAATGCAGCGACCCCCCACTAGATGGAGTGACGACCTGGTAAGATATGCAGGAAGTCGATGGATGCAGGTGGCTCAGGACCGTGCTTTGTGGCATTACTTGGGGGAGGCCTATGTTCAGCAGTGGACTTGTGTTGCAGTAAAGTGCAACGTTTTCTTGCTGAATGTCTGTACTGGGTCTTTAGATGGGAAAAGAACTAGCCCTCTTGTCTCCTGTGGCAAGGTCTAGCCGCGGATACAGTTCCTTAAGAAATTTTAAGGCGCTTGGCCCAATGTACCGATAGTCGACGTTTAAAAATTGTCCGTTTGATTGTTATAATGAATGTTATGTAGGCTCTCCTGTAGGCTCTCGCGAGGTACTATTGTGTACAAGGACTAAACACCTTTACGCTCGAAATCGAATCGAAATAAAATATACAAATAAGCCTATATACGTGCTTATTTTATCATTTGATTGCCTTTTTAGTTTAGTAGTCGCAAACGCGAATAATGACCTTGAGATGACGTACCCGTTGGTATGAGTACCCAGGTCGAGTAAAAATCAGTTATTGGGTTTTTCTGACGATAAATACTTAGTAACAGCCCGGAGTCAGGAAGTTGGCGGTGTTACAAACCTGTGCTTCAGAAAGCACGTAAATCCTTTGATCCTGCACCTGAACTTGCATCGCTCGTGTCGGATTATAGGCCCAACAGAATATGAGAGTGAGAGAATAGAGGGTGCACGTGCTTATGCATATACTCGGTAACCAAAATCCTGACCTGCGTAGATGGCTGGTCTCCGTTAAGACTGGAAGCTGTGACCGAAATTCAGTCTGGAGGACATTAGCATAAACAATTTTCAGCAGTGTCCTTTCGACATATATTACATCCATCTTTTTAGGCCATAGAGTACAAAAAGACACATAGAACATGTTTGCGTATGCATATACGTTTTCGTATACGTATACGTATATGTGTAAGGCAAATTTTCGTTATTTTTTAAAATAACTTGTATTTGAGTAGAAACGATGACATCATTGTCTTTGAGATTAGTTTCGTTCGACGATTATATGCATAGTTAGTACTTCATTTGGCTTTTCTTAAGTCGTGACAGTTAAAGAAGATTTAATAGTGTAGCAGTAACAAATTAACTTGCTGCCCACTTAAGGGTAAGGGGCTGCACGAGTTCATTAACACCTATAGTCAACTTTAAACAATAAGCTACAAATGCTTTGTTACCTGAAAAGAAAAAATGAAATGTGTCAAACCCAGTAATCAACCTGACTCTTCTTATCCTTCGAACTGAAACACAGCTCTGCAAGCACTGGTATTTGGCAGCAAAATCAGGTAAGAGTGAGATGCTTACACTGACAGACTTCTAACCAGAAAAGGAGTCCTTCCACCGAGATAAGTTTTAAATGTAATTCATGTTTATTAGTACCAATCCATGGCTGCCGCGTTGGTCTAGTGGCTGTCGTAGTGCGACTGCTAATCATGAGCTACCGGTTTCAAGTCCCCGGTCGGGGCAAAAACAGTCAGTTATTGAATTCTCCGTCAAGAATTGCTCAGTAGATGCCCGGAATCAGAAAGTTGGCGGTGTCTCACACCCCAGCCTCGGAAAGCCGTTGGCCGTGCGCCTGATCTCTTTCCGGCTGTGTCGGTTTACCGTCCCATTGAACTATGACAGTGAGAGTATAGAGAGTGCACCTGTGCTTGTGCATACACTTGAGCACTATAATCCTGTCCTACGCCGATGGCTAGTCTCCGTGCCGTAACCGAAATTCAGTCTGGAGGATATAATTATTCATTATTATTACTATTAGTAACATGAACTGCTAAGCCAATCAATAAAAGTTATAGTATTCCTAAAATAAATTTTAGAGATTTTCTCTACTTACGTATAATGATGACCTTTTAACGTGGTAGAGATATGCTGCAGCTATATTACGGTAATAGTACGAGTGAGATTGCTCGACTGGGGAAGAACCACGCGCTCTCAAAATACCAGCGTAAAATAGCAGATTATTGCTGCTGTGTTTCGTATAATGAGTGTAGAGAATCAAAAACCCTTTTTACTGCATACGAGGCATTCCAATTTAGTCCTTAAGGATAACAATGTACATTATTTTACGCTGGTATTCTGTGAGAACGTGGTTCTGCCCCAGTCGAGCCGACCAATTCGTGCTACAACGACAATAAAGCTGCAGCATGGCTCTACCACGTTTAATCTCATAGCTTGGATGACACGGCCATTAATCTCACAATCTGTTATTGTATTGCGATAATCAACCCACCTGCCAAACGTGGCGATATGCGCAAATCCTCCCTATAACGGAAGAGGCATATATCAGCAGTGAACATCTGTGAACCGACGAAGAATCTTGCAATGCTTTAAATTAAAAGTTATATTTAAAACTGTCTGTTAAAATAAGTGTTTTAGCTTTATTCAATCGAAGGTAATATACGTTGTCAGTTAGGTATAAAATTTAAATAAAAAAAATCATGAAACCGCTAAAGGAATTTGATTAAATTCATTTGTATGCATTCCTTGGTATATTTCCTTAATAAAGGCGAGTAAGGACCAAGAATCCAATTAAAAACTTCGCGAACGTCTCTTAATTAGACGTCCCGGATATTCAGACGCCCATGCCAACAGTAATTGCTTTCAAATTAGTGAAATGAAAAAATAAAGGGAGTTTTTATGTCGCCAGTCATGTTTGAGTCAGCATAAAAGTAATTGTGAAAGTGTTTCTTGATTCTATATTTCATGGCCTTAACGAATTTAGATATTTGAAAACGTTAAAATCGTGAAAACGTAAATGAGGTTATGCTACAAAAAATGTTATCGTTACCTAATCGATCACTACTGAACATAATTCACTTCGAAATTAGGGAAATTTGTTGCAATGGTTTGTCAAATTGTTTATTGTCCTGAAATTCTGAAACCATCACTATTATCGCTGATTTCGACGAAAATAATAAATTTGTCGTTCGGTCAACAGTCCATTACAAAGCCGTTGCTCAACAAAACGCCTCCTCACAGATATATGGGAAAAATTTACCATAGTAACAACGCTTATCAGCCGAGTTTTATTATTTTGAATTGTTATTAGGAAGATTCTACTGCTCATGTTCTAGTTAAGATTCTCTCTTTAGTCTTTTATGATTCCTAAGGGATGACATTGGGTAGTGTATTCTATTACATTGTCACTACTAGGCTCCTTTTTAAATATATAACCCTATAATTTAGTGAGTGTTGTGAATGAACGTCTCCATCCGTCCTCAATTAAGAATCAAAATGCAGTTGCGTTGTCACCGCTGAGAAATGAGGAATGCCTCGTGTCTACTTAAAAATAATGTACGAAATACAACAGGATTAAGCTGCTATTCGCGCTATATCATTTATTTATATAAATAAATCAGCCGCATGAATAACTTCACTTGGTAGTTACCACTATTCATGAGTAGCATATTTTGTTACGTTGTCCCTTTAACCTATTTTTGTATCTACTTATATTTAGCACAATATTTTAAATATTTAAAAATATAAAATGTTTCAATTGTCACTTGTATTACGTGATGACCCTAGCAGGTCCTTTCAAATAATATCTAAGTGTAATAAAACTTTTGAAATATCTTACAAATTTCGTTTGGGCTACATCTCCCATCTCTATCTTCCTTCTACCAAGCGTTTTGTATGTACTTTGTACTACTTACTGTATATACTTTGAATTGACTATACCAAGAAGACACATGATGTGTAACCTATAATTAAATCTTTAGATATCCAAGAGAATATAATTGTTTTGTAGCGCTTCTGAAATATAAATGAACACCCATGCTCTTGTAATGCAATCCAGCAAAGGACGACAACATCATTAATGTTCAGAGTTGAACTGTATAATAATTTTACTGTACGGTGGATATTCAGATACAGACAGCAAAGTAAAGACGCTGTGTAGATTTCGCACATAGCTGTTATTGCATTTGTAATTTGTTATATAATTATGGATACGCAATAAATGTTTTATTATTATAGTAGTAACACAAAGAAAGTTTAGTGCTAGCGTATATTAAAATATTGTATCGATAAATTTTAAACATTGATAAAAGAGTATAACTTTGAATTGTATAAAAATAACATCTGCTATTACATATCCAAAGGTCCAAGTCGAGTCATGTTATATTTCAAGCTGCACTACGTGATCGCACCGATTTGTAGCTGGAAATGATATCATGTGTTTGCCGTCTTAAAATTGGTTTAAAAATAAAGCGATAAGCGTTTTTGTAATGTAACTACGATAACATTATATTCATACATTTAATTACATAACAGTGAATCATACACTATATTAAAAAACCGTAATAAAAAGACAGTCCTACTTCCCGTGGTCGCTGATCCCCCCCCCCCCCCCCAACCAAGATCACTGGATGCGTTTCCTCGCTGAATTAGCCTTTAAGCAAGAAAAGAATCAGCCCTTTTATCACCAGCAACGGGTACTAGTCTCGGATACAACTGTTATATAAAGTAACTATTTTAAGAACTTTACCGCACGTGTATCCCACGGACCAAGAGCCAAATACTCCAATGTTTTATAATTTAATAGTATAATAGTATATATGTGTCCCATGTGGGACGAATTAGCATTTATCACTACATTTTCGTCCTGTGAATGTCGTAAGGAGTGACTACGTTTTTATTCTTATTTTAAACCAGTACTTGACTGCAATCCTAAAGTTAAAGCTAAAGTTACATACAGCTTGTGTGTTGTCAAACTTTACATGTCTACGAAGTATTTTTTTTCGTATTTTTCAAACATGCAGGTTTCCTCATGATGTTTTCATTCACCGCCGAGTGCGTGATAAATCAGCACTTAAAATTGCAATTAACAATTTCACTGGTGCCGGCGGGGACCTAATCTGGTTTGATCGCGTAATGTGAAATTTTTAGCGAGCGAAATTTATAACCATCTGATCTACCACGGCTCTACTACAACCTGGCAACTGGTAGTTTTGACAAAACCCTAATAATCGTCCAGACTGAATTTCAATGACGGAGGATAGTCTCCCTAGAGTATTGTCATCCGTTCAGGACAGGATTATAGCGCGCGTGTATGTACTTGCACAGGTGCACTATCCATAACTTTACTCTCATAGTCCGAATGGAAAGTAATTCGACACGCTGGGAGAGAGATCAGGCGCAGAAAAGTTTTACGTGCTTTCCGAGACACGGGTATGATAATAAACCGCCAACTTTCTGACTACAGGCTGTCGCTGAAAATTTCTTAACAGAAAAAATTGATAAGTAATATTTTTGCCCGACCCTAGATTTGATCCCAGGAGCTTATGATCTGCAGTCGTGTTTATGACTACTAAGCCAACGAGGCAGTCCAAGCCTTGGAAGGTAAATCACTCTGTCTCAGCGTAACAAAAGCCTAATCACTCTTGCTTTCAAGAAGCTCATATTATAGTCTGACGGAACGACTATAAAATCGTATGGCTTCCCACAGATAACGGTATTACAATAGCCTTTACGTCAGAAGTAAAATAGCTAGTGGAGCAACAGAATGCATTGTCAAAGTGAAAATAGTCTGACACTGCGACCGTCAGTGATCTAGCCAAGCCGTTACCGTTACCGTTACTGCTATTAAAGTTCACTGCTGAACATAGGCCTCCCACATAGATAACCATGATTGGCAAGCGGGTTGACAACCTCATTTTTTTATTTTTAGTCGTCATTAGGATGACGCTTCTGCCCACATGCTGCTAATTTATTTACCTCTATCGCCACTCACGCCACGCACACCCACGGGATGATATGGGGTATGATATTCTTACACCGTCACTTCACGGTACACACCGTCAATACACGTTAGAGTTTTCTAGCCAAGCATGACGATTAAAATCAATTCTTTCTATAATACAATGTCAGAGTTATACACTAAATTTAAATTTGAAGCGTCAGTCCCATTATTGTTTATTTTACTGAAACAAAAATCTACTAAAACAAACTAAGTCTGGGCCAAAAGGCCTATTATTTACAGAATATTCAAGTATTTAACCTAAGAAATCTATTTGATAAGACTCCCATATCAACCCCTTATTGATATATATATATACACCCTTGAACGCGTATTGATAAGAAATAAAAACGCTTAAACCGTTTCTAGGTGATAGGGATTTTTTTGTTCCTAGTAGTCAATCTAAGTAAGTCTTATATAGGTGGCAGTAATAGGTAAGAACCTATTATTGCCACCAAACAACAATGCTTGCACTGCAGTGTTAGTGTCTGAAGAGTATAAGAGACCCAGTATAATTACTGGCTGTGAGTCATTCTATCTCATTCTCAGAGGTTATAATCTGTAGAATTCTTTGTTTTAAGTTAACTGCAGATATCTATAGATTCAAATAGTAACTTACTATGATGTGGACTAGTAGTAGTGAGTTCGTTTGTCATTTTAGTCAATTAAATAAATATTCAGGCGAGAATAATTTGCTTGCCCTTCCACCATGTCAAAGGTTTCTGTATCTTTTTTTAATATAGGATAAGAGTGACAAACGAGCAGACAGTCCACCTGATGGGAAGTGATTGCTGTGGCCCATAGACATCTACATCTATCCTCTAATAAAGTAAAATGCAGATTCATTGCTATCCTATAATAAAGTAAAATGCAGATTCATTGTTACCCGTAAAGGCTAAGCTCGGGTCTCCGGTTCTTTACACTTAACATACGAAACATAGCAGCGTTAAGCTGCTATTTTACGCTGGTATTATGTGAGAACGTTCTAAAATCTCACCTTTTAAAAAAATAAACGATAATATCATATATAGGATATAAATAATCATATATGAAATATGTAAGTGATGAATTATTTTGTATTCTGAATGTTTAATATTGCCGTTATATTGGACCACACATAGTTGAATCGAATTTAACATTGCCAGAAACGGGTTTAAACACCATGTTATTTTGGCGGAACGAGCTGAAAATATCACCGAAACACAGACACAAAACGTGCAACCATTTTAAAACGACACTAGCCACTATATATTTACATTTAGAAGTTCTACACATTTCTGCATTCAATATTATGGCATGAGAACATATCTTTAGCGGTGATGGTATTAGTGTGCGTCTTATTAAGGGCACTACTCCTAGGTTCGACTTTTTTTAATGAATGCCAATGTCTTTAGCAAAATATTATTAATTTATTGTAATATCAAAATTATAATTAGCAAAAAAATTTTGTTGAGAAATTTTAATCTTCGTCATGTTTTTATGCATAAAATAAGGCGATCGCCAAATTTCTAAAGGAGAAGGCATTATTACTATAATATATTTTAGCCCTTGATCTCTTGATCTAAGATGGAAGTTGGTGTTTTCTTATAAAATTTGGTCATTATGTTTATACTCTTTGTAACCTAATTAGACTTTTTGTCTCAGGCTACACATATTCGTTAACAACTTCTATCGATGTGTTCCCTATAATTGTTAAAAGTATGTTTATGTATGATACGGACGTAAACATGATCTTCGTTACAATTATGTTCTTAATATCTATTCGATGACACTATAGACTTAATAAAGTTAGGTTAGGTTTTCCAGCGATTGTCTTAAGGATAATATCGTAAGCAAGTTGGAGTGATTTATATTATATCGAATTATTTTCAGTCTAGTAACTAATAATGTCAGAACGTCATTACAACAGTATAACCATAGCAAAATAACGGACTCTAATTAGATTTGTGCCTTTATGATCTGATCATGACTCAACGAAATCCATGTGTGTCTTTTTTGGTATGATATTCATACAAATCTCAACTGTGATTCCACTTTCGTTAGTTTTAGGTTTTCTGATAAAAACGTTTTTATAGTCTTTCGAAACTTCTTTTAAGTTTCGTTTAGTCAATATTTTAAAATAAATAAATTTAGTAAATTTTTATACGACATATCCGTGTATTCTAACTAAGCTGCGGTAGCTTAGGGCTAATGGCGCGTTGAAATAGCGGCCGTTTTTTCGTGTTTTTACTCGTATATAAAACTATAGTGACACCGGAGGGTTAGTGGCTAGTGCAACTTAGCCAACTTCGAACAAAGAGTGCTACGAAAGCACATTACACTAACATTATATTATATAATATATAATATAATGTTAGTGTAATTTTAAAATTATAAAATATAAAATTAAAACATACTTACATTATTTAATATGCTTTTTTTAATATAATTTTGGCATTTTCACTTTATATTCAGTTTACACTTTTGCTTAAACATCGTTTAGCATTAATCTCATAGTTTGCGTTATTCCCTAAAGCACTACTATCAAAAAATTATTTAAATAATTGTTTATTGACTCTATTTGTTCTATAAGATTTGTGTAATCTATAAGATATTTTTATAACTTCGTTCCATTCATCGCATCAAGTTCTTACTCCTTTCATGTCCAATGTTTTTATTATTTTACTATGTCTATGTTTGTCTTTCTAATATTTCTCAGAAACTATTAATTAGAAAAGTAACTTAATAACTACATATATTTTTCTATTCCAACTTCCTGCATGTCATACCAGGTAACTATCTGGTTAATATAATGTTTATAAACAGATTTTTAACATAACTTTAAAACACTAATTCAGTAGGCATGAATGATGAATTAAGAACTCACACATAAGTCGCAGTCAATTCTGATTGACTGTGACTTATGTATGTGTTAACCTAGAAAGAGAATCACTCAATTCGTCAATTGACAGCCTCAGCTCAGTGTCACAAGTGACGTGACGAGCGACAGGAATGCTTACGTGGTTGTTTGTATCCCTGTTCATTGTTGAGTTAAATGTAATGTAATTTACGATTGACGTTATCTTCTTTATTTCAGGCAACAGGACAGTCTGCCTGTCACATTAAAGCGTACAAAACTCTACAGCTTAACACACGCTACACATTTATTACTATTTTAGAGACTGGTATTTTTTTATTTACAATGAATAAAATTATATATCTTTATTTTATAGGAACCGAGAACCGAAGTGGAAATATTCTCAAGTGGCAAACTTCAGTACCGATACCAGTAAGCGAAGGGCTCCCTTACTAATAAGAGTAACGACCTGGAAAACTATTACTCGTGGACTCATGATGGGCTGCAATAATGATGATTTTGTCTTTACTCATAAATAATGAATAAATAACAAGTTCACTATGATCAAAATATTAAACTAAATAATACGTTTCCGTTCCATTTGATTGTCGTGCTTGGAAGGCGGATTGCGATCGCAGTCCGACTTCTTGCACCTTTGACTCTGCTTTCAATTGCCCATTTGGTTATTATACGTCTGACTTACACGGGATGGTTATACTGCTCTATATGGGAAGCCATTCGAACTTTCTTGAAATTATCAAAATCGCCTCTTACGACACGGCACAATTTAACAAATATCACATATAATTATTATGTTTCATATTACTATCAACTATGAGACAAAGTTTTTGAATATTTGTCCGTGTGCCCTTATAAAATATATGCACATATGTTAAGCTTCTACAATACAGGAGAAAATCCTAATGTAAAGTAGGGGTAACTTTTTATCCAAGCAAAAACTAACTGCTAATCTAATACTGCCATGACGATAAAGAATGCAGTGAGGTGGACATCATTTTGAGAACATTTAAACGCTTTTTCTGTTCCAGATTTTCGTTTCATTTTCTTCTGGATTAGATATTAAAAGAAAAATGAAACCGTGACAGACTGAATGTGGTGTTATCTATGATTATAATTTTAGTTTTAAGTTTTAGATAGTCCATGTCTGTCCATGACACATAATGTCATGTTCTCAGAGTAATTACTATTATAGCATAGATAGAGTCCTAAAATAAGAACAAAATTATTATAGCTGAACTTTTTATACATATGATGTTTAACACGGTACAATAAGGTAGCTGTATTATTCTTACCTTTATCATTTCCGTTATGTTGTTGTACGTACGTATGTTGTTTCGGCTATTTCACTCCATAGACACCTCTATTGATGTTCCATTAGCGAAACAAAAAAAACGTTGACGATAAATTCATTTAGTCTATGACTTAGTAAAATTGTTTTTTTTAAGGATAGGATGACAAACGAGCATACAGTCCACACATAGACATCTACATCTATCCTCGATTACTAATCAAAATGCAGATGCGTAGTCTCCCGTGAAGAATGAAATGGAATGCCTTGTTTCCAGTAAAAAGGGTCTCAGGTTCTCTACACTCACCATATGAAACACAGTGACATTAAGCTAATATTTGACGCTGGTATTCTGTGAGAATGTATATTAATATGAATGTTAAGTATTTTTGTAAGTCTAGTTCATAATAAAATTTTATATTATATATTTGAAGGTTTATGGAAGCTTTATCTAACATCTTACTATAAAAATGTAACCAAATAATGCTAAAATATCTTTGTATAATATAAAATATATGGTGAAAGGAACACACACTCACTGACATCTAATTAAATTCAACCAGGTATATTTCCGCCAAATCATCCCTAGAATTTGGTCTTCACAGCAAATCATAACTGTGTTTATTTAATCACAACTGGGTTTGTTTTATGGAACTCACACAAAGGGCACTGCTACGATAGTACAATAACAGCGGCACGACCGCGGTCTGCTTCTCCTTTGCCACTAGATCACAATGACCAATAAATCGATTACAAACGTATTATCTGTTTTTCTCTCTGCTCCCTCAAGATATTATCCATCATTAATTGATTAATTACAGCCTATCAAAGGTCCACTGCTGACCGTAGGGGGAATATTTGTCATAGTTCCCTCTCTTAGTACGTGGTTTGGCAACCGCAATTGTTTATTATTTTTATTTTGAGTTTTTATCACGAAGGTACTGTTGCCTATATCCTGTTTGATTTCCCTCTGTCGTCTTTTATGATACGTTCGGGATGGTAAGGGCTCTTAAAATTTCTAAGTAATATTAAATATTATTTGGTAGGAGGTAGTGGTCTGTTTTACGCCATCTTTACATAGCGTTATCATGATCCTGCTTTAACTTCAGGATTCCGAAATATTTTAATCTAATCATTTAAACCTTTTTTGAATATAGTCAATAGTTTTCCGCTAAGCAAGTGGTAATTCAATATAAATTAAACTCAATTACCACATGTATGAAAAATCATTACTAGAGGAAGGCTGGTCCGATTGAACAATTACTAGTCAAGATCTAGAAAACAGTCGTGCGAAGCCGGGCGGATCGTTAGTCAGCATATAAAATTGGTTTTACAAATGGGATCCAACTCGCTTAATACCGTTCATCTGTCAAACCTCAGTGTACATACCTCCCTGACTACTAGTTATTAAACTTTTCGAAACGAATATTAGCAATGTAATATAATAGTCACCATCACTTGATTTAAAAAACAATTTACTCGATCGGTAGAATAATAATAAGGCCAGTCCTAGTTTTTTTTATATTTTTGTACTAATAGTAAAGTAATAAAAATAAATAACTAATCAAGAACGTGTATATCGATGTCGATTGTTGCTAGCATTGCGAATGGAATCGCTATAGATTAAAGATGCCATGTATCTCAAAGTAACGTCACATACAATACTACTACAATAGGGATGTGATTTTTTAGTGAAACAGAAGACACGAGTGTACTTACTATTATATTTGGCAAAGTATAAATAGACCAAAGGTGACCACTTGACATTTTTATTTTCATTCATGAATTACATGCAACATCTTTCAATAGATTTGTCTCTTTTTGCCCTATTTTAAAATTAAATTAGAAAAAGCGAGACCAGTATATTGACTCAATTTATGTAGAGTTGTTGGCTCTCTCTATGCATGCGTATGTATGTAATTACTCTAAGGTCATATTTGTAGTCTAAAAAGATGAAGTGCTTAATCTATAAATTTGACATGCGCATGCACTCGTAAATGACTGATATCATTTACCTCTATTTTATAAGTACGCTGGATTGGCTATAAACCGTAACATAATGAGGCGATTTAATTTTCACCATTTCGGCGCTGATAGCAGAAATAAGCAGTGTGACAAAATAAATCGATAAAAATCCTATGCCCAATTATTATATGGCAATTTAATATAACTCCATACAATAAAATATTGTATCAATTAATGCTTATGTCTTAAACACAAGCGTAATACCTCATACATACAATCATAATTCGTTGGTGTATCTACGATTTTCTTCGTAATTATAGAACGGGTTTTGTTCATGGTTACACCATTGGGTATGAATGGTTTATTCTAGAGGTTTAAAAAGGTCCAATGAGTACGAAAAACTGTTGTAGGTAACTACAAAATAAAACAAATACATTTTTGTATAAAATTTATTGTAAGCCATTCATTTTATCCTCGTAATAGAGAAAATAAATAATAAAAATATTATACCTATTTCAACAATATCTATAGGTATACGACGCGACTTTTCTACAGATTTGTTATGTGTATAGATTGCGTATATCTAATAGTTTGCTCTTTCAAAGCTAATTTACAGCTGTAGTGTACTTCATCAAGATTTAAATAAAAACATAATTATTATTGCACATCATAACCCTCGGTAGAAAAATAATATACACCAGTGGCATTACCAGGATTCCAAAAACCAGCTATAGTTACGTCATTAGCTGAGCAACTGCCTTCTTTGTATTCTTTGTATGTATCACATTTATGTGCTGGGAACCATTCCGGATGGCTGACTGTTGCCGTCCATTGGTCTATGCAAGCTCTGTGATTACATTTTGCTGCCTTACTCGAATCAAAAATCCCAGGGATCAATGGTGTCTTACACTTAGGTTGCGATTGTCCTTTTTTATTCACAAAAAAGTCTACATCCCCTAGAACACTTGTTGTTCCTAAGCCACCAGCATTGCAGTGGTATACTTCGACATAATCAGCAACTCCAGATCGGACTTGTTCTTCAATAAAACTGTTTGAGAAACATGGACCAGCTGGGTCTAGTGCAGTTATTCTTGATATCTTCTGTCCCGAGTTTTCAAAAAAAATTTGCCCAGTATGACCGAGAATTTGACCTCCTAAACTATGTCCAATACAATGTACGTTCTTTGGTGATATGCCACCTTCTTTTAAACCAGTTAACATGTGGGCTAATGCTTTCCCAATATAGTAAACATATTTGACTGATCTCCCATAACTTTTTATCTGACCTTGATTAGCATTTGTGTAAGGTGAATGATCAATTATGATTAAATAGCTGTTTGGGAAATTTCTAAACGTATCTCTTATCCGCTCCTCCGTTCTTTTGTTGATATTAGATTTGTAACCTCCAACAAATATAATAAATTTCTTTGTTTTATCTATTTGTTCATAATTGAGAATTCCGGTTGCTGCGTTTTGTATTGCAAATGTTTCAACTTCACTTCTAGGAAAATCGTAAAAATAAACATCGATTTCACTTACGTCGAGATTTAATGTTCTATTGTGATTACCTGTTAAAATCAATTTTTATATCACCTTGTTGATTAAAAAATAAATGTTAAGTATTTCGTCTCGATTACCGAGTTATTGTTATGAATAAAATATTATGTTGCATAATGACTGCCTTGTTGGTCTAGTGGTTGTAGTAGTGCGACTGCTGATCATGAGGTCCTGGGTTCGAATCCCGGGTCGGGCCAAAAAATCAATTATTGAGTTTTTCTATCAAGAAATTCTCAGTAGCTGCCTGGGGAAGGCACGTAAAGCCGTTGGTCCTGTGCCTGATCTCTCTCCCGGTTGTGTCGGTTTACCGTCCCATCGGATTACGAGAGTAGGGAATACAGAGTGCCCCTGTGCTTGCGCATACACTTGGGCACTATAATCCCGTCCTGCGCCGAAGGCTAGCCTCCGTTGAGGCAGGCCGCCGTGGCCGAAATTTGGTCTAGAGGACATTATTATTATGTTGTATAATATAATACTCTAATAAGACTTTTATATTACGGTAAGAGATTGCAATCCAGCAAATTGCGAACTGTGTAGTTGCAGTGTAAGAGTATCCACTACCCCATATAATCATGTTGGTATCGTAAGAGACGACAGAGTGAAATAAATCAGGAGATGTATCGATCGAATATAATATTGACTAAAATAAAAAATTCAGATGCCAACCCGCCTGATAAGCGTGGTAATTATGGCAAATGTCCCCGTTTGAGGCAATCGATGGGGGAGACCTATGTTCAGCCGTGAACTTCAATAGGCTGTAACGGTAACGATAAAGTGGGATACCACAATCCAGTGGGATCCAGCATAATTTTATGATCTGTGAATCCACCAAAAACTTGCGGCTCCGTAATCTGTTGTGGATCACATCAAATAGCGCAACTTCATTTAAATTTGCAGTCTTGATTCCCTTCGCAGTGCGTTCCACAACACGAGTTGACGCAACTTTTCCGTTCAGTCGTTTGGTTTGCATCTTGTATTAAAGGAATGGTAGCATTTGAAACTGATGGAGTGAAAGGGAAGTGTTTGACTTTATTGTTAACTACCAAACCAACAAGCTTGGAGGCAGAAAGAGCCTTTTCGGCTGCTGGCTACATAATTTGTTCTATAAGAAGTTGATTGGGAGATAACACTATTGATGATATTTGTTTTTTAAGATCATATTTCCAAAAAGAAAAGTGACTTGTTAATTGGTATTTTGAAATTTATAAATTTTTTATTGATTCTTCGCATCATTTTTAAAAATTAAAACAATTAGTAAATTAAATTCATTTTATATTCTAAATATCTAAATAAAGAAGAAATTACCTCAGATACAGATAAGAATCACTATTATTAGTTAACTATAATATAAAGACTACAAAATTACCAAACTTTGATACTTGTTATTGTTTTTGAACTTTTTGTTAATTAATAAATAGTCAAACACTAAAAAATAGATCAATTAGGTGCAGTAAGATGTTGTTTATTTTTGTTACTTTCAATAAAAAATTTATTATACTATGACAAAGAATATTAATTAAAATTCCAAAAAAAAACTTATATTTTTTGCGGTATCCCACTGGATTGAATCCAGATTCAATCCTGCAAATATTTCGCTGAATTGAATCAGTGCTGGTTTGCAATCTCTAATTACTGTATACACAAAGAATTGTAACAACACTACAATTTTCAAAAATAACCATATTCCTATATCACAAATTTTATCATGTTATGGCCGTGTAACAGAATTCACTACGTCATATAATCTTGTGGGTGTCGTAGAAGTAACAAAGGAGAACTGAAACAGTAACCCATCTTCTTCTTCATCGTCTGCAGAATGCGTATGCATGGAACTGTCTTCCTGGTAACAGGTCAATGTTGAAAATTGCGGATGCCAACCAATCTTCCAAGCATGGCAACTATAGCAATTATGGGGATATAAGGCAATATATGAGAAAGGATTTATTTCCCCAGTGAACTTTTGATAGGCTGTTAAATTATCCTAGCTCAATGTGTAGCATTCGTGTGTATAAGGAATAATTATTCGCACCTTAATACTTACATTTTATTAAATTTGAGCGTAAGGCAATTTGAAAGGGTCCGTATTTTTCCAAGTCACCACGGCCCCAACCGTTGACGTAAAGAAACAAACACGTTATCACACACACGAAGAAGCAATACATTATAATAAATAGCAAATAAATTTGAATCAAGTAATTGTTATGGTCTACTGCGTAGTAGAATCTAAACTGATCGCAATCGTTCATTGTCAAGTACTGTAATGAGATCAACTCTAAATGCTAGTGACGTAAGATAACGGTAAGCGTTTGTATGATATAATACGGTTGACGCAAAGCGATTACCTGTGTTAAATTGCGATTTTAGTCATAATTTAACTCATAATATTAAATATTTCACATACTCAAGTATTATTGCTTAAATAAGAGATTTAATTATAGAAACGTTTTTGTGGCCTTATTTTGAATAAGTCTTATAGACGTGTTTATGAAAAACCGCATAGTCCATTTAATACATTTGAAAATTCCAATATATTTGAATGCAATATATTTGAACATTGCAATATATTTGAAAAGCATAAAAAGGGAAAATGTAGTGCACCAAATATACCGGTATGTATGTACAAGACGTTTACTGATAGTTGTTTGCCATTGTAAATCTAAAAACAACAGATAAGATCTTATCATTAATGTTCACACGCAGGATACTACAGATTCTTTATTCTCGTAATCTTGTTATCATAATCATAAACACTGACGCCTTTAACGAGTGGTAGGTAGAAACTACGAACTTCCATTTGGCACAACACATCTTTCTCGCCACCTTTACATCCATATAGCAACGCATACGTGTTTGTCGGTTAAGAGTGCTCTCATTTTGGTACATCTTTAATAAATCGACAATTTTATTCAACTTTCGTCAAGGACATATTTTGCCGACTATGCAGTCACATCTACAACATAAACTTGCTTTGACATTATTTTGTGATTTATTCCATATACATAATCAATAGAAGTATTCCTTTCTTAGTCCTGGTCACAACATCATCTTGTAAACCACTTTTGCTCTTATCACTCAATTTCTTAACTTATCAGTCAAATTCAGCAACAACTCCTTAATTAGCGCATTTGTACGTCATTTATTTCACTCTTGTTCTTTTTCTGCCATATCAAAATTTCACTACCATATACTCAGATAGGGACTACGACTAATACTACATTGTGAATTGACATACGTGCCTTTTTGACAAATTGTGACTTGCCACAATAGAGTGAAGAGCCCCATTTACTCTGTGCCCTGCGTTCACTCGTTGCTGTATATGCTTATCATAATATCTAGCACACTAGCTACACAAACTCACCTAATTCCTCAACCAACCTTCTTTCTATTCATATTTCATATATTGTTCGACTTTCTTTCTTCTTTTTCGTACAAAAATCTTTACTTTTATCTTACTTGCATTTATTTTAATTCCCTGTCTTTTAATAGCCTGTTCATTAATGAAATCATCATTTTCAATTCGGCTGACGACTAAAATGACTTGACTTGATGATCGGCGTACAAAAGTACAAACAACTGTATCCGTTTCATTTACGATCTTCGAAAGTATGACCACGTCTCCTTCTATCGCTCTCAACTTAAATGGTTAAATATCCTACAACACAGGAGCCTTAGAATTCTTAGCACTCTGGTCACTATTCTTAACCCATTGGCCCCAGAGTATTTGAAATGTAAGTTTCAATACCTGGGTTCTTCCCATGATTGCAATCTTCGCTCTCGTAACAATCTCGTGCTCCATACTCCCTCTCACCGTACTGGTTTCCTCTCAAACTCTTTCGCTGTTACAGCTGTAAGACTCTGGAATGCGCTTTTCCTAGCAATAAGAAAATCCCCTAACAAATGGATTTTTAAAACAAAGGTAAAAGAACATTATTTGGGTTCATCTGACACAAAAATATATAAATAATCTATAACATTTAATCTATTAGATCTTTATATATATTTAATTAAGTTTGAGCTATAAGTATGTATGTGTGTGGTGTGTATGTGTGTGTGTGTGTGTGTGTGTGTGTGTGTGTGTGTGTGTGTCCACTAGTCCCTAGCCCACTGCAGTACACACATCTCTTACTAACTTTTCGGTTGGCTGGTAGAAAATGCCATATGGCATTAAGTCCGCCGTTTGTACCTTTAGTACAATAAAGTGTAAATAAATAAATAAAGAAATAAATAAATAAAAGGCATTTGACGGTTAACACATACTTCGACTTTCCGAGTTTCCAAACAAATGTCCATAAATAGGTTGAACAGTCACAAGAAAGCTACATGACCCTGACTGTCACATTTATGGACGCCAAACCAGTCCGTGTAAGCGCCGTTGATACTGAACAAGCATTATAGTTCCTATAAAGACATTTTAATGTCTGTATCAACTCAGCGCTAAACGCAAATGATTTTAGTGACATTAACATAAAACATAAACATAAACACTCACGCCTGTCACCCAGAGGGGTAGGCAGAGACTACGGACTTCCATTTGACACGATCCTGACATACCTCTTTCGCCTCCTTTACATCCATATATCTACGCATACATGCTCGTCGGTTAAGGGTACTTTTAACGTGGCCCATTTTCAAAATATCGCCAATTTGGTCGATAAACTTCCCGTTCCCTTCCGTCCCTTCCCGACTCTGCCGTTCACATCTGCCATATAAATTTGCTTTGTCACTCTTTCCTCATTCATTCTTTCTACGTGACCAAACCACCATGAAAACCATGAACCAATTTTTAGTGACATTATTATATAGTATTAGCCTAACAACATAATTTTTATCATAATATTATTCAGATTACTGTTTATGATTACGGTCGTTGCAATTTAAATTTAATATTAAAATCTGTATAACAAGAATTTCAATTATGGCGTTATGGAGAGAAAATCAAGTAAAAGTCGGAACTTATGACAAATTCGTAAATTTTTTAAATTTCTTAAATTATGTTTAGAAGTTCTATTTATAATGAGGTGTAAATATGGACTAGAGATTTAAATATATAATAAAAATTAAGTAAATCGTCAATCTGCTTAAAAAATCTAATTCTCACCAAAGATTTGTGACGAGAATTAGAAAAAATATATTTTAGCTCTCCTTACAAATATTTTTTGTATTATAAGTTGACAAAGACAATATGAAATCACCAAAGCAACCATTTTTTTGAGTGAAAACTTCTTTCAATCACTTTTGGGATGGAGAAAAAGCACTGGACTCGCGTGGTCCTCACGCTCAGATATATAAAATAGATGAAAGTATTGTTGATAATGCAATTGATTAAATTTTATAAAATTGATATGCATTTATAAATTTGTTTGTAATATATAGATAATAGGCACTCTTTTTCATGTTCTGGAGTTGTGACATGTGACAAATGACAAACCACGGAGATAATAGGGCAAATACCTTTCATATTTGAATGCGTAGATAAAAATAGAAACAGAGGAATTATTCTACATGTATACATCAAATATTGATAACGGTCCTCCGATGCTTAACTCTTGTACATGAACTGAACACATTATGTTTAATATATGTAAGTATATATTTACGGTTAAAAGACGCAGACGTATATGCAATAAACCTAGGCTTAGCCGTACACAAATAGTTGCAACAAATGAGTTGGCGAAACATATGTGTATTTAATTTCTTCATGGCATGTGCACAATCATAGTATGTAATGCCATAAGAAATAATAGATCCACGTTTACCTGGTTTTACTAAAACTATCTATGCTTTTTCGTTAAATTCGCAGTTTTTTATCGTTTCAATATAAAACTCTGGCACGCGTTTGTAATTCTTTTCCTCCTAAATTTAAGTACCCGGATGACCGAGCATTGCTCGTTTTTTTTTGAAATTACATTTATAAATTACATACTGATGAAACATAAATAACATTTTTCGATCGTATTAACAGAATAGAAAAAAACTGAATGAACTGTTATTTGAATAAAAAAAACATGAGTGCAATTAGTTTTATTAAAATTTTCGTATTTTTATAAAATACTAAAAAAGGGCTTGAAATAAAAGATTTTCTCACAAAAGAAGAGAACTTGAAAAAAAAAGGAAAAAGCCGAACCAGACACAGGGCTCGAACCACGGAACTCCGATATCATGCCCGACCGACATCCCACCTGAGCTATAACGATCGTTAGTGATGTGTCAAAATTTACCTTCTTATATTGTAGCAGTTTTTTTATTGCCTGAAAATTACGAAATTATTTTTATTAATTATTAAAACGGACAAAAGGACATTTTCTAAAAATAAATCCTAGCTAGATCGATTTATTGCCCCCGAAACTACCTGGACACTAAATTTTATGAAAATCGTTGGAGCCGTTTCCGAGATTCCGATTATATATATATATATATATATATATATATATATATATATATATATATATATATATATATATATATATATATATATATATATATATATATATATATATATATATATATATATATATATATAATCATCATATTTTTTTTAAATAATCATCAATGTATTTCTTTCATCATCAATTTATTGATTTTATTTTTAATACCCGACGTTTCGGGTGCTTTCCAGCACTATTCGGGTATTAATAATAAAATAAATAAACGCGATAAAATCCGTAAAAGTAGTTTTAATCAATGTGTAGTGTTCGCGTCAATATAAGAAATCATTAGTTATTTCAATATTACAGACATACAATTCAATTTCATTTGTATGTATAGTGTCAGTCAGTCAATTTTATATATGTGTAAATAAAAATCAAATTTTAGTTAACTTAATTTTAACATAACTTAATTTTAACATTTAATTAGATATATTTATTTACTACATAAAAAACATTAAAATTTTGTTTAAATTGAATTCGTATAATTATAAAATATTCGTTATTTATTCATTCATTACAGCCTAACAAAGTCCAAGGCTGTACATGGGTGTAACCTATAGACTGTTCCATAAGGAGGATATTTGCCAGGCTTCTTGGAAACCACAGTATTATTTTCTATTTTTTATTGGATAGACGCTGCTGCACATCTTCTGATTTCCCTTTGTTACGTCTTACGACTTCCACGGAACTATATGGGATAGTGAATATTCTAACACTATCATTACACAGTATAATAAATATATTTATTAAAAAGTGGATATTTTGTCTGCTACAATACATACATAATCTTTTTTAAAAGACCGACAATGCGCATATAATTCTCCTGGTGTTGCATTTGTTCATTAACGGCGGTAGTCGCTTACCATTAGGTGAGCCGCATGCTCGTTAGCTCCTTCTTATTTAAAAAATCTTGCTTTTTTTCATAAACAGTCCATAATAGTCCACTGCTCGGCCTCTTCTGTAGAGAAGATTGGACTACCAAGAGTCATTTACCGCAGACTACTTCTGGGACACTACTTTAAACTACTATACGGAAGAGAATTAGTCGTGCAATTGTCCGTCCGCATATAAACATATTAATTACGCTTGTAACAGTGTTTATTAAAATTTTTGATTTTCCCCTTCGTTCGATCGCTAGGTGTAAAATCAAACTGCAAGCACTCGCAGTTTGATTTTATATATCGAGCGTAGTGGGCTGAGTATTATCACCTGCTTGGCACCCTGTAATTAATAAAATTAAAATTAAACCCAAGCATACCACTGCAAGACTTCAAAACACAGTAAATTCATTCTGCGTAGATCGGACCATAAATTATAATGAAAAATTTGAAGGTACTCGGTTAACACTGACGTCGGAACGTCAGTCACCTAAGTCCCCCGTGACCATGGGTACTGAAATGCACCCGAAACGTCAGTTATAAATCACATAGATTAAACGCGTTAAAATCCGTAAAAGTGGTTTCAATCAATGTGTAGTGTTCACGTAAATATAAAAAAATCATTATTCTTTTATTATCGGTGCCGTATACACCTACGTTCATATACATTTAGTAAAAAACTGTTGTTTTGATATCGTAAACAGACACTCAACAACTCTATTTATTTTTATAGATGTGTAGATACAGACAAAAACTATAAAGTATTGGCAGTTTCAACAACCATTTTAACCGTCATTATTTAAATCATAGTATCAGCGGTGATGAGTGGAAGGCAGCGGCCGATATTGATGGCATATTGTGCACATCGTTCTAACTAGATGCACTTTGTACCGATCCAGTATTGCGATATCGCTGACGTACGATGTATTTCTCATGGATACCATTTATACTTGGTCCATTCGCTTTTGGTTTCCTCACTTACCATAGGTATAAAACAAGCCTATTTGGGGATCACAGACAATTGGGCGCTTTTCTGAATAACAAATTTTGCAGTGATTAATGTTTTAGACTCTATTCCTACGGAAAAGGGACTATTTTCCTATGTCTCTAGCAATTTAGTCACAGTTTCAATATCGTCGTGTTGTAAATGTGTAGAATAAGCTTTTGTGGGTGACGAATGCCAGGCATTTGATAGCTTTATTGTGCATGTTACTCCGAGAAATCAGAATGGATTAATCAGTACAGAAATAAAATAATTTGACTTTAATTAAAATATTTATACGTAGTAGAGCCACGCTGCAGTTATATTAGTAGTATAGTTGTAGCACAAATGGGTCGGCTCGACCGAACAAGCGCCACGCTCTCACAGAAGACCAGCGTAAAATAGTAGTATAATGCTGCTGTGTTTCGTATATTGAGTGTAAAGAACCGGAGACCCTTTTACTGGAAAAGAGGCATTCCATGTTAGTCCTCACGGGTGACAACGCATCTGAATTTTGATTCGTGATCGAGGATAGATGTGGATGTCTATGTGCCACAGCAATCACTTACCATCAGGTGGACTGTGTACTCGTTTTGAACCCTGTACCATAAAAAAATTGTATGAAACAAGTTTTTACTGATTTAATCGCGTTAAGTAAACTTATTTTTATGTTACCCACATTTACTAACTTATTTACAATTTTATTTAATACTTTGCCGCACCCGGGGTTGCGGAGGAACTTAAATATTTCACGTCCTAATATCATTATTAAACACAGCAAAAAAAAATCAATTTATTTGATCCGATCTACGCAGAGGGAACACATTATTGTATCAGGTATGCGACGACATGCTTATTTTGAGATACCAAACATATTTTTTTGTTAAAGCTAACTGTGGATAACTATGACATCGGGACGTTGAACACGTCAGTACATCCAAAACTGCGGGTGCTTGTAAAGTTCTCGAAACCCTGGAAATAAAATCGCGATAAAATCACTAAAAACTTTTTTTTATATAGGATGAGTGACAAACGAGCACAAAGTCCACCTGATGGTAAGTTGTTGCTGTGACCCGTAGACATCTACATCTATAATCAATTACAAATCAAAATGTAGATGCGGTGTCACCCGTGAGGACTGATATGGAATGCCCCGTTTCCAGTAAAAAGGGTCTCCGGTTCTCTAAACTCACCATACGAAACACATCAGCATTAAGCTATTATTTTATGCTGGTTTTCTGTGTCAGTGTGGTCCTTCCCCGGACGAGCCGACTCATTCCTGCAACAACTATACTACATATATAGCTGCACCATGGTTCTACCACATATAAAATTGTCGTCAGTCAATGTAAAATATTCGCGTAGATATAACAAATCATTATATAATTATAATGCTATCAAAAACATAGCTTGTAAAAAAACCAGACCAGACCAAAACCAAGTCTCGCAACTCAATTCTTTTACCGTAAAAAGTTGTGAAATTCATGTAATACCAAGTCGGTTAATTTATTCAGTCTCTACTTAAGGGTCCTTCTGTATTAAGTTATTACGCAATTAGCTAACCTAACAACATTTTATAGTGACCATATCAATGTTAAAAATCTTATATGTTTCAAATATATAGATTGACTTGGCCATCGCATGAAAACACAATGTATCTTACAATAATCTGTGCAAGGTTAGGGAGTAATATTTGCAAGTAATACATATTATATTAAACTAGATTGCTTAGTACGATGGCCAGGTCAATCTATTTATTTAAAACATAAGAGATTTTTAACATTGATATGGTCACTATAAAATGTTGTTAAGTTAGCTAATTACGTAATAACTTAAAACAGAAGGACCCTTAAGTAGAGACTGAATAAATTAACCAATTTGGTATTACATGGATCTCACAACTTTTTACGGTAGAAGAACTTATTTGCGAGAATTGGTTTTTTTACAAGCTATGTTTTTGATGGCATCTCATTTCTTTTTGTAGATAAGATAGTCCTATTTTTTTACCTTTCTTGTACCTTCTACTTCTTGAATACCAATAACGTACCTATCTACACCTACTATACATATACAAGTACACTGATTCATTCACTGCAAATGTAACTTTGTAATTCCATATATTTGTATAGGATTACAAAGTTATTTATGTAGTTGGTGTATCTAGAAAACTGGACAAAAATTAAAAAAATATTTTAGTATTTCCTTGATATATATACTAAACACTAATCGTATTCTTAATTTGAAGCTTCTATGTCTACTAGAAGTGTCTTAGAGTTTTGATGATCGGTCAGTCAGTGAGTGATAAAACTGAGAAACTTTGACTAGTTATAATTCTTAAACTACTAAAAGTTGTGAAACTTTGACTAGTTATAATTCTTAAACTACTGGTTCAAATTAAATAAAATTTGAAATATACCATTTTTATATAATGCCTACTTGGTCACTGAAAATTCAGGCTTAAAATTCCATCCACTACGATGTTATAGAGGGTCTAAAATGGCTTCGAGAAAAGTATAGTACGGCCGTGCCGCTTTTTTGCTTGACTTGGCGGGGGCACTGCCGTGCCCCCAGATAAACTGCAAACTAAGAAATGGCTCTAATGTCATTGGCTCTTCTTTTTAAACTTTGTCTTTTTAGAACAGGAACAATAAATACTAGTATGTATTACGTAAGATTTCTCCGAATATTTGTCAATTTATTTAATTTTTGTGTTTTTCTTGTTTATCTGTGATTTTTGTATAAAAATATGTAAAACTTTAAGCATATACTCCTCTATATTTATAAATCAAACTAATAAAGAAATGTAAAGACCAAGAATCCAATTAAAAACTTTACGACTGGCTCCTAATTAGAAGTCCCTTATATTCAAAAGCTCATGCGAATGGTAATTGCTTTCAAATTAGTATAGAAAAAAAAGATGGAATTTAAATGAATGGAAGGTAAAATTTGGCCAATTGTGTTTTGTCAACGTAAATTACGATTCAATTTTGATTTTTAATGTATAATCAAAAATAAATGTTTCAATGATATTAAATAATTGTAAGGATTACTTTTAATAAAAAAATCATTTTTAAGTTAAATGTATAACATCATAATACACCAGCCAAATAAAAAAATCTTTGAAGTCGAATTTTTATTCTAATAATCATATAACAATACATCACAGACATTGAGTAGTGATTTTATAAATTATGTCTATCAGATTTTATATATTGAAACCTCATATTTAGACAAATTACAGGGCAAAATATTATTATTAAATTCAATCAAATCTACTAAATATACCAAAAAATATACCGAACATACTAAATCTAATCTTTACTGAAAGTACAGAGAAAATACACTTTTAATTTTTGATCCACTTTAAGGATTGAGATAATTTATTTTCCCTAAGAATAACATTTATTTACACGAGTATTATTTGATTAAATGAAATTGACTAACCAACAATTTTTGCGAAATTGGAAAAATCAGGCCACGATTCGTCCGTGTCGTTGGAGCATGAGGACTTTTTTTCCGTTTTTCCTTCTCTTAGTGCACCTACTTTCTCTTCTGCTATACCGTGTTCTTCTTGCTTTAAAGTTTCTCCACGATTTAACTTTTGATATTTAACAACTAATTCTAAAACCTCATGTTGCATGCGCAATCTAAGATCACTTCTTAAATTTCTCATGGCATTACCAATATATTGCCCAAATACAAAATCTTCATTTACCTGGTGTGTTAAGAACTCACGCCCTAGCTGTATAAGAACCTCTTTAACAAGTCTTGTACCTGATGTATTATTATTTGTACTGCTATGATTTGAACGCGGTGTCTGCTTCCACACGGCTTTTTCGTATTTAGGACGTATAGCAGGGGGCCCAATAGCAACTGACACCACTTCGTCGTTTTCAATATCATCTTCTTCAAGTGGCTTCAGATGGCCTGATGGCTGAAAAGAATAATGCGAAACGAAATTGGCAAATTGTTACAAAAAATTTATGAAACAAAAGTGCACAACTAATGTATGTAGTCTATCTATTCAAATGACAATTGAATTGATGAAATTTGATTTTTGCAATTTGACGAGACGTGGCATTTTACTGCTAGAAGTATGAGTATGCAGAGGAAAATAAGGGTAAGTTCTATCGCGTAGCACGATGTTGTTGGCAATGAAAAAATTGCTTAGCTCTGCTACTAAATTGATATAATTTAAATTAAATCTTGTAAATTCATCGCTGTTGCAGCAGTCTAGCCTTGTGTTAACTTCATCTAATGTGTACAGTACGGTCTCTTAAACATTTATTGGAAAAATTAATTATTCTTACTAGATTTTATACTTTTTTCTTCTTTGATTCGATTCACTTCATTCATCACGCATGGTAGCCGGATTTACCTTTAATACTGCTGCCCGTCGCCGATCTAGGTTTTTTATGCCTGGCATAAAGAAAATGTTATATCTTTCGAAAGTCATAAGATCTTACGAGCATTTTCCATAGTGGCCTCTTTAGACACCCACATGATAAAATAGGCCGCCAACATATGACGAAGTGGATACAATTTACCCATTGTTATAGTAATCTGGTGTGATATGTCAATTGGCGTCCCTCAAGGCTCATCCATCGTCTTCTGTTTTCAATTTTTATAAATCTCATCACACTAAATCCAAAGAGCTCTTACCATTTGTATGCTGATGATCTACAGTTATATGCGCAAATGGAAGCTTCAAATAGCCTAAGTGCTATCTTATTGTTAAATCATGATTTGAAATATGTCTCAGAATGTTCAACTGTGTATGGCATAAACGTGAACATGCCAAAATACCAAACGATAATCTTACGTAGCTCAAAATTATTATCTAAACTAGATATTCCCACCCTTACATCAATTATGTTAATTATAATGTCAAACCATTCTCTACTAACGTAAAGAACCTTGGTCTGTACATCGATGGTTGCTTAACATGGAACAAACATATACAGGAGGTGAGTCGCAAAACTTTAAACTGAACTTTGCGATCTCTATATCGGAAAAACTTTCTTCCCACCAATACCAATATTTTACTTGTCCAATCACTTATTGTACCGATTATTGATTATGTCGATATGTGTTGCTGAGACCTGTCTCAACTTCATCGTATTACATTGAATCGTCTGCTTAACAACTGCATCAGATACATTTATGACCTTCGTAAATAGGACCATGTATATTCCTTTCGTACACAGCTAAACTGGCTGCCTATCCGTCAGCGTAGATATGTTAGAATACTCTGCACCCTTTTATCAATTTTGAACGACCCATGTGCTCCAGAGTAACTGAAATCCAAATTTCAATACCTGGGAGGTTCTTATATTTTTTCTCTCCGTTCCTCGGCCAATCTTAAGTTGCTCACTTCTTTACACCGTACTGGTTATTTATCTCACTCTTTCGCCCTCATGACAATCAGACTCTGGAACGACATCCTTCTTGACTTTAAAAAATCTCCCCACAAATTCGTCTTTAAAAATCAAGTCCGTATAGATAATATTTATACGAACCTATTGTGTGTGTGTGTATATATATATATATATATATATATATATATATATATATATATATATATATATATATATATATATTATCCTCTCTATTTGATTATTGCTGCACCGCCTCCATAATATCTATCTCTGTTTAGCCTAATGGTTGACTGGGAGAGAATTCCCTATGGCATTAAATCCGCCATAATATGTACTTTTTTATGAAAGCATAAATAAATAAATTAATCTCAATCATTTAAAATATTGTATTTATCTACATACTTTCTTTCTGATGTCTCTTGAACGTTGAGTGGATGTTCTTCGTTTAGTTTCGTTTTCATTTTGCAGCATATGACGTTTAGAGTGAATGTGAATATTTTTTGCACCGTCTGTTGTTGGCCTTCTGTTTTCGTTTGTAGTCCTCCAGGCATTCTAAAACAAAATATTTTATAGGTATAATATGTAGATATATTTACAAGTCACCGAATTAAAAATTTTAGAAATAATTCAAAAGTCATTTTTGTATTCACAAGCAAATTATTGAACTTACATCTACTTAATTAATACACATACATTTGTTCCAATATATTTGACATTTGAATGTGTATCATTATATTAGTACGCTTCTTAAATATACAGTTTATATATGTTTTTATAGCTATATTGATAATTTAAATTCTTTAAGATACCATAACATATGTTACATTGTAATGTTTGTACTTATTAAGTTGTTTACAATTTAATTTTAATATTATATGGAATATGAAATAGCTGTAAACAAGTATCACTTTCATTTATATTTTTCCTAAACCATGCCTCAAACCAACAAAGCAAGATAACAGAACATTTCAAGTGATGCTGAAACCTTGTTCAACTATTTTATATTTTCCTTATGGACGCACGCACACATATGCACCTAAACCATGTTTAGTGCATACGTGTGCGTGCTAAATTATTTTATTTGCACATGATGTGTGCGTTAGTGCGTGTTCTTGTAATAAATTGAACGTAGTTTTGTATCGCTTGAAATGTACGCAGCGGTCCGTCCGTCTTTTTTCTCAGTCGGTCTGAGCTGGTCATATTTCAATATTTCTTATTTCTTTTACTTTTTAAAGTTTTTTTTAATAAAATTAAATAAAATCAACACTTACAATAAATGTCGGTACTAAACATAAAATAATTAAAACTGATAACATTTTTGCGTCCATCGCAAATCGTTCACGACCACCAACTGCAATGTTGTCACTACTTTTCTTAAGACAAAGCGAATGTCGATGTTTGTTGAAAAAATATGCATTATTTGTCTGAATAAACATTGAGATGTTGTTGTGATGACAAAATACTTATTGAATGGAATGGTTGTTCATAAGCCTAAATAGAAGTTAGAAATTTAAAACCTTTTGTACCGTAGAAATGAAATCATTGATTACTTAAATAACATTTCATTATTAATTTACAACAACTTACACTTTCGTCATCGTCATTACAGTTAGAATATCAAATGATAACTTCTTTTTTTATAGGATGGGGTGACAAACGATCACACCTGATGGTAAGTGGTTGCTGTGGCTCATAGACATCTACATCTATCCTCGATTACGATTAAAAATGCAGATGTGTTGTCACGCGTGAGGACTTATGTAGATGGCATTCATGGCACTCATGCCTCATTTTCGGTAAAAAGGGTCTCCGGTTCTCTACACTCACCATACGAAACATAGCAGCATTAAGCTACTATTTGACGCTGGTATTCTGTGAGAGCGTGGTCCTACCCCGGTCGACCCGACCCATTCATGCTACAACTATACTACTAATATAACTTTGATTAAAACTACTTTTACGGATTTTATCGCATTCATTTTACTTTTAGTTACTTTTATTTTTAATTCCCGACGTTTCGGGCGCTTCCCAGCACCCATGGTCACGGGGGACTAAGATGACTGACGTCCCGATATCATTGTTAATCCCGGAGTACCTTCAGCTCTTTTAATTATTGTTTATGGTCCAATCTATGCAAAATGAACTGACTATGTCCTGAGATCTTGCAGTGGTATGCTTGGGTTTAGTTTCAATTTTATTAATTATAGGATCCCAAGCAGGTGGTAGTACCCAGCCTCCTTCTCTATTGAAATTAGGATGTTTTTTTTTAATTTCAATAACCTCACGTATCATCCATGGTAGGAATCAGTGTTCTTTCGCGTGGATTTGTGGTCTATCAAATCTGATGTAATGGTTGGGGCCGTCTAGAATATGATCACAAACTGCAGACTTCCCGGAACGTTGATGCTTCACACCAGCTATATGTTCTTTTACGCGGGTTCTAATTGATCTTTTCGTTTGTCCTATATAAGAGAGACCACATTCACAATCAAGCTTGTACACTCCTGCATCTCTTTGAGGAATATGACACTTGACGGATGGTAGGAAGTGACCAATCTTCTTCGGCGGCTTGTAGAATGTTCTAATAGAAGCTCGCTTCAAGATGTAGCCAATCTTGTCTGTGACACCTCTGACATATGGTAGTACAGCAGGCACACGCTCGACTGTGGCCGGCTTCAGTCGGTCACTGTGACGTGGCGCGGGACCCGAAGCTTGTTGTCGTGCAGAACTTGTTTGACGTGCTGAAGCTCGGTGGCCAGGTGTTTGCTGTCACAGATCCCTCGTGCTCTCTGTAACAAAGATTTGCCCACGGTAGCTAACTGTGAAAGGCTCAAAAAGGCTCAAAATATATTTATACAAATTACCCGATACAAGGGCTTCGCTCTCCTACATTCATTTAAAAAAATGTAGGGGAGGTACACGGCCCCACACACGCCGCGAACGGCGGCGAACGAACCAGGGAACGCTAATTCGGGAACTGGACCGTAGTCCACAGCAAAATAACTGGCGAACCAGTAAAAGAGGCTTGGCCCCTTGTTAGTGCGTAAGCACAAACATCGACCGAAGTCGCGCATGTCAATGCGTGTAAACGCCATACAGAATACGAACGAATCCAGCCACAGTGAATGTAATGTGTAGGCAAATAGGCACACTGGCCGTAAACCCTCCGTGAGCGCCACAACCTGCCAGACCGCAGCTCCTGCAGACGTGATGTAAGTGTATGGCATCACCACCAATTGCATAATCAGCACGGCTACTAGCCGCAGAGCGTGTCATGAGTCTACCGCTCACCTCAAGGGAATGGGGTCCCACGTTGTGCGGCTTTCGGCCGCAGCCTTGAGAGTCTCCTCAGATCCTCCCGCCAGCTACCACCCGCATGAGGTCGACACATATGCTCCACCAACCAATACAACGGCAGATATAGCCAAAAGGCAGTTATAAGATAAGAGTAATAATTCGCCATCAGAAAGGGTTTGTGTCACTGACGTTGAGTAAATGCATTTTCGATCATGTTTGTCTCACCCACCAATAAGTTGCCTTCAATCATTCAAAGGTGGGAAAGTTACAGAGATATAATATTATGTTGTTATATAAAACATCGTGGAGGGCAAACAGTCTGCAGCCCCGTAATGAAGGGAGCCGACTTGGGCAAAGCTACTTAGGTGTGAGTCAAACCAAAACGCAGAGAGCGCCATTGAGAATAGCGTCCCACCAAACAACCATCGCAGTGACGCAATGCTGCAGAACGCAACAAGCATCAATACGACTATCGTCGGGCTTACACCATCCCAAGGTCCCCCATACATCACCACCCGCATACCTCCATCGACCAGAACCACAAGAGAGCGTCGAATCAGGCGCAGCACACCCGCAGATCCATCACAAGATGCAATACCGCAAGTAGCAGTAAGCATCAATGCAACTATCATACGGATGGCGCCCCCTCACAACACACCCACATAATCCCTATCGACTTTGGTAACAAAGTTGGTATTGTTGTTATATAAAAAAATATCACCAACGTATCATAGTAGCACGCTACCAAGACGCCAATGAACAAAACTCCACGTATCATATCGCTAATGCACTAAGACATGAAGTTTAGTATGCCTGTTACACTTAAAAGTGCTACCAAACACACTCATAATCCCAATCCGAGAGAAAGACGACACATCGCTATGCGCAACGATGTCGCCCACAAATGGTATGGGTGTGCGATGTCCACGGGAAAGCCGTATTGCTACAACGAACCCGCTTACCACCGGCACTAAGATGTTGTTATATTGTAAAACTGCACCAACGTATCATAGTCGCACGCTACTAAGACGGCAGTGGACAAAACTCCACGTATCATAGCGCTAATGCACTAAGACATGAAGTTGAGTATGCCTGTTACGCTTAAAAGTGCTACCAAACACACTCATCACCCCAATCTGAAAGATAGACGACGCATCGCTATGCGCTACGACGTCGCCCACAAACGGTATGGGTGTGCGATGTCCACGGGAAAGCCGTATTGCTACAACAAACCCGCTTACCACCGGCATTAAGATGATATATCTAGGACACATCGGTTAGCGAGTCCAAGTTTACCTCGGACCAATTGCTCGTGAAGCAGCATACACGCCACCACAATATTCCTTTTCAAGTCCCTAATAAGGACTAGTAATTTTGCTACAGTACTAGGAGCAGTCGGTCACCCGACCACTCCATACAATGCTTATGCATCAAGGAGACCTCCTATAATATTGCTTTTGTATCATAGACCTTACTTTCATAAGTCATGCATATATAGGATTCGAACCCACGACCCTACTATTGTAATGCATATTAATCATAGAGATCTTCTATAGTATTGCTTTTGTATCATAGACCTTACTTTCATAAGTCATTAATATATAGGACTTAAACCCACGACCCTACTATTGTAATGCAAATTCATCATAGAGACCTTCTATAGTATTGCTTTTGTATCATAGACCTTACTTTCATAAGTCATTAATATATAGGGTTCGAACCCACGACCCTACCATTGTAATGCATATTAATCATAGAGACCTTCTATAGTATTGCTTTTGTATCATAGACCTTACTTTCTTAAGTCATTAATATATAGGGTTCGAACCTACGACCCTGCTATTGTAATGCATATTAATCATAGAGACCTTCTATAGTATTGCTTTTGTATCATAGACCTTACTTTCATAAGTCATTAATATATAGGGTTCGTACCTACGACCCTGCTATTGTAATGCATATTAATCATAGAGACCTTCTATAGTATTGCTTTTGTATCATAGACCTTACTTTCATAAGTTATTAATATGTAGGGTTCGAACCTACGACCCTACTATTGTAATGCAAATTCATCATGGAGACCTTCTATAGTATTGCTTTTGTATCATTGAGTTTAATATCATAAGTCCCTAATATAGGACTACTCATTGTGCTACAGTACTTCAGGCAGTCGGGCTCCCGACCACGCCATATATATGTACAAGTGCAGGAAAGTATCTCCGACATCTCCTCCATACAAGACATCTATAAATGAACACCTTCAATAACTTAGGAAAATTTTCTTTTATACGTGAACTCCTACCACAACTTAGGAAATTTTCTTTTATACATGAACACCTTCCAAAACTTGGACCATTTTTAACAAATTTTCTAATTATCTTATACATGTTATTTATCTATATTTTTATAATATTTTCGACTTGTATTTCTATTATTTATCTTATTTTAATTATTTTTCCAAGTTTTTAAATAAATTTATTTATTATGAAAGACAATATTTTGCTTTTAATTTACTATGTTATTGGTCGAATGTCTGAAATATATTTATATTAACTTTATGTTTATTAATAAATTTTATTGTTTAATATATTTCTTTTAAGACTATTTTTGACGCCCCGTTATATTGAATTTAATTATTAATAATAACATTGGACCGTCACATTATCATTGAAATTATCTAGTTTTCACGGTTTATTTCCTACAACAGCTGACACAATAAAATACCATGGAAAGGCTCAGATGCAGCACACTATTCGTTTTTGTTTCCCTGTGTCGTACACGGGGCTAAAGTTTGCAAATACTGAAAACTTTGAGTTATAACATTATGTCCAGCGGGAAACCGCCAACAAAATTTTGTACTGTCGAGCATAAAATGCAAATTCGTTCAAATAAGAATATTTTTCTATATAATAAATGTAAAATTTCATCATTCAGTCGTATAAGGATACGTCATGACATAACTACAATATATTAGAGGCCATAATCATAAAAACATATATATGCACATACAAATATGTATCAAAGGGATATTGCCTCCCCCGTATAGTAGACGTCCATAAAACTTTCTTCCAGAATCCCCGGAATGATATTATTAGCCCCAATAAATTAAATGAGGCCTCTTCAACCCTAGCGAGGGTGCCCCATACCACACATATTTGAACAGTCAATACACAACATAAGGACCAAGCAAGGTTACAGGTTCACGTTTACGCCACACATTAAGAACCAACACTCTTTAATTACGGACTTTCTAAATTCGACCGTCCTCCCAAAGAATTCTGACAGTGATCCAAGCCGAGGTTAGTACCTCCTTCTAAAACAGCCATGGATATCATTACCGTTATCTTTACAGACTATTAAAGCCCACTGCTGGACATAGACCTCCCCATTAGATGTATGCCATAATTGCTATGCTTAATTAAAAAAAAACGTTTTTTTTTATTAAGAAGACGGTTATGCCAATCTCCTTATTTGTTACCCTTTGTCGCCTCGTACGACACCCACGGGATGATATGGTGTAGTGGATTCTTATATCGCTACTATATGTTTGGATATCGAGCCCGTATAAAAATATCCCGAAGAAATGTCATAGTCATCAGATTACACTATCTCCTTTGCTTCTTTACTCCGTGAGAAATTAAACGTGGACTGTTACGCTGGTACTCTTCTAACCTGAGACCCCTATATTTACAAAATATAACGTTTTGTTTTCTTTATTTCTTTGTTTTTCAATAACCGTTTTTAAAAATTAGAAATTTCTCATGTATTGTTTTATATAAAATCTCTAAATGATAATAAATTAAATAACCAAATTAAATATAACTTTATCTTATGGTTTTACTTAACAATGTTTTTTTTATTTTATTTTATATTTGTCTTATGTTTTAAACAAATTTAAATCTCACACAATAAATTTTAGTTTTTTTTTAAATAAAATATTTTGAGTTAATGTAATGAGTAAGTTAAGTACTCACCTATAATTTAAGAACATATTTATAATGTTATAACAAAATGTATCTGAAATGTCTTTATATGTACTTAGTATGTCTAAATAAATAAATAAACTGCTCCCGAGATACTACAATAACGATCACTGGGATCTGGAACAATTATTTGTAGGTCAAACAAATACTTATTCAGTTTGGTATTCGAACACGTCGCCCTAAGCGCCGCAACTTATTGCACCCAGGAGCCGTCAACCTATTTTCTTACCTATTCTACTAGGTGGTAGAATTCTATTTGCCTTGAAGTCCGTCATGGTAGTTACCACCATCTTTCTAATTTCTACCGCCAAATAACATACACGCTCTGTTGTGTTCCGGTCTGAAGGGTATAAAGATCCAGTGTAATTACAAGCGTATATATGTGGCAGAGCCATAATGCAATTATATTAGTAGTATAGTTGTAGCACAAATGGGTCGGCTCGACAGGGGAAGGACCTCGCTCTTACACAATACCAGCGTAAAATAGTATGGTTCCGTATGGTGAGTGTAGAGAACCGGAGACCATTTTTACTGGAAACGAGGCATTCCATCTCAGTCCACACGGGTGACAACGCATCTGCATTTTGATTCGTAATCGAGGATAGATGTAGATGTCTATGGGCCGCAGCAACCACTTACCATCATCAGGTGGACTGTGTGCTCGTTTGTCACTCTATTCTATAAAAAAAGAGCTGTGTAATCCAACTTAGTTCTGGGAAGTGATAGCGCAACAAACTTCTTTGTTTGAAGTTTTTTGTTTGTTTGAAAGTTCGAAGTTGGTTGCAGCTGGTAGCAAGTATCCCTAGACTGAAGTAGCAACTTATTATGAGATGAACTGTTAGTTAGTTTGTACCACTTCAGTTTTTATATTAAACGTTGAATAAATATATTCTCAATTTAAAAGATAAAGTACACTTGAGCTTGTTTAGCAAGTGTTTTCAAAATAAACTTTAGCATCGCAAACTCCCGCTGAAAGTTCGCAACACACTTGAGCGGTTGGTATACTGAGAGCGTTTGGGTGTTACAAGTTTTATCCCCAGTATAGAACAAATAAGTGCCGACTGATGCACCTGTAATGTTCACACGATACTTTGTCTTGCACCAACTGTAAATTACGTTACTTGCGGGCTGTTCAATATTTAAAATCCATTTTATATTTTAAGCTGGCGCTTTGTTTTTGAGAACTGCTAATACTTTAACACTTTCACTGTCCGATTATCAGACGCAATAGTAAGACAATAGCAATGTTTTATTTTTTAATTATATGTAAAATACGGGATAGCGAAAGGGTTAAAATTTTCTATCACCAACATTATCATCATTATAGCTCTTCCGAAGTTAACTGGTGATCATGCTCGTTACTCCATCAAGATGAAGGCAACTCGACACTTCGCATAACGAAACGCGTCTGCCACAGGAGAACCTTTCCACTAAAGTAGTACTTCTACATTGCGATTGTGTAACTCGTAAGCAGTTAAATACTGCTGTGTTTTATATGACGAATGACGAAAACTAGATACCATTTTGACGCTTATATATATTTCACGTTAAATCTCAGGGGTGAAAACGCTTCTGCATTTTGATTCATAATCGAGAATAAACATCACAGATATCACTTGTGTGCTGGTTTGTTACCTTATCTTTTTTTTCTATAAAATGGATCTTCAATTTTCTACACGCACGATACGAAACAAAACAGCAATAAGTTGCTATTTTACGCTGGTATTTAGTGAGAGTGTGGTCCATTGTCCGTGTCACGTGCCACAACATTCAGTTACGATCAGGTGGACTGTATGCTCGATTGTCATACTTACTCTTGTATAAATTGAGAAGGTCGCTAGCACGCATTGAGTCAGTGAATTTTCCATGTTTCAAAAGTCCTCTCAGAAATTAGGTGAAGCCCATTTTCAGCAGTGGGACGTACAATGAACGGTTAATTTACTATAGTGACCAATGGTGACCAATGAGTGTCTTACGTAGATACTTATAAGTCACACAGCCTGAAATTATTATAGCCATATAAGATGACAGTTGTTACTTAGTTAGGTGTTTTATTACCATATCCTTACTGAAATAGCGAGCCATAAGAGCTAGTAGCTATAATGGAACTCAAAATCAATAAAGAAACTATTTAAAGGAATAAACTTACTAATACTTTCGTAACTGTATGTTTACGAAAACATTTACATTCATAAGATATGCGATAAATCCATGGTGCAGCTATAACATGGTTGTAGCACGAACGGGTTGGCTCGACGGAAGAACCAGTGACCGTTTTTTACTGAAAACGAGGCCAAACCGATCGCCGTAATTTCACAGCAAACGAGCGACACGGGTTCAATCCCTGCCGGCACTAAAGGAATTGTAATAGCATTTTAATTGATTACTACCAATTTCTTGTTAGTGAAGGAAAAAATAAAAGTAAAAAATCAGCATTTCTGAGAAAAGAAAATATTTTGAAAACATTTAAGTCTGTTAACACACACTAGCGTAACGTTGCAGAATAATTAATATACAGCTTCACACAGTCCATCCGTCCGCTAGTGAATGCAGTGGCCCGGTATTGTCACCTACGAAGACTAAGATAGAATGCCTCGTTACCGGTAATAGAGTCTACAGTTGTTATCACTCATTAACTTATTATATAAAACACAGCAGCATTAAGCTGCTATTGTACGCTGGTATCTTGTGACAGCGTAGTCTTCCCGGTCGAACAAATTTATTCGTGCTAATATTTAAATATATATAGTAACACGAATGGATATAGCTGTAACGCGATTCTATCTAATAAGTAAAAGATTTCTTATCTTATATTAGGTAAAAAACAATTATCATCATGAGTTGCTGGTGATATAACGATTCTCACCAGAGCAACATAATCAATTTTAGATTACTAATCCACCCATCTGCCAATAGTAGGGATTATGCAAATTGCATTTCTACAATGGGAAAGTGCAGTAAAAAGAATGGCTTAAATATCTTTTTTCACTTTTTTGTTAACAAGATCATTGACTGTCTTTTTAACCGAAGTCATCGCGATTTCTTTTATGTAAAAATTAAAATTAAAAAATTATATAAATTGGTTCGATTTTAAATGATTCAGGTTTAAGTGAAATTCTTTGGTATTTAAACGTTACCTTAACACTAGGATTTTCTCCAGTATTGTGGGGTAATTTACATACATACATTTTACAAGGATAAATTAAAACAAAGATTTTAATACATTCAGACAATATCTTGAACTTGTGATATTCTTTAGATAATATTCAATATGGTACTCATTAATACTAAACTTATAATAAAAAATAAAAAATCTTATTTTTTCGATTTAATTTATCGATACTTTGTACTTTTTTTATTATTACATTTGTTTCGGTGTTGAAGACGGTTTTTATTTTTTACTAAAAATTCAATAATGTTTTTAAATTCACTGTTAAATGAATGCCCTTACAGGATTACGTCAATTGGCAAGCATAAGGTATCAAAACGCATTGTCATCCCTAAATACCAAGACGATGTGTCTCGTTACCAATTAAACGGTCTCCAGTTCACATCACTCATCATATGAAACACAGCAGCATGTAGCTGCTTACGTATTACACAAATGCAGTGAAGAAGTCACACACTTTAACAGGTATACCGTTGTCTGCCGGTTGGTATCTTCATGTTATATAACTCATTGGTAACCTTGATTTGGTTGAAACCTATCTTGTCAGCTTCGAGCACAGGCTCACAGTAGCCAGCCTCTCGACATTAGATACACTCTCTTTCACCGTCGGAGAAAAACCTCACCTCTTTGTTGTCAATATTTCACGTATTAGAACTAGATGATTTCTTCATCTTATGTATTGCATACAGCAATGGAGTGAATTAATTTGCCGACGTCTGTCTTTTCGTCCGAATACAATCTGGGTATCTTCATGGCAAGCGTGAATAGGCTTTTCTAGCGCTAAGACAGTGCGATCTACCATCTAGGGCTTCATCACCGCTTACCACCAGGCGGGTTGTGGTCAATTACTGGATTATAATAAGTTAAAAATCCTATTACTTACTGCGTAAGTAAGTACATATAATTTCATATTCATATTATCTAATGTGGAGATAAGGTTTTTTTTTAAAAAGAAAAAAATATAACTATTTTCCTTTTTAATCTTATTTCATCATAGGGATGTAATTGGAATAATAGATTTAAATGACACTTAAACTCTTTACTGTTTTTTTTTTTATGAATTTTTATCATAATCTTGTGTGGTAATGACTTTACATTGTTCAGTAGCACAGTATGATATAAGTTTCGTTTGAATTACTCCACCTCGATAGGTAATAACAAAGTTACATGTTTTATAGGAAATTGCTACAGCCTGTAGGGACCAAAAAGCGTGTTAAACTCGTACAAACGATCTCACTTAAAAGCTAAATTTGTTCAAAATGAATTCGGTTATCGTCTATGATGGTTTTACATTTTCGACATAATATGTTCTAATTATTACGATGTTTAATACGAAACTGATAAAAGTTTATAAATAGTTATTGCTATAATAGTTATTATTTACCTCTCTTCATTTAATATTTATTTACATTCCAAAAATATTAAAGTGATTACCTCAATTTTTTTATAGAATACAGGTGACAAACGAGCACACATGCTCACATGGATGCTGTGACTCATAGATATTTCAATATCTCGGATTACCAATAAATAATAAAAGTGCACATGCGTTGCAACCCCTGAGGAATAAGATGGAATGTCCCTTTTCCAGTGAAAAGAGTCTCCAGCATATCTACATTCACCATACGAAACACAGCAGCATGAAGCAAATAATTAACGTTGGTATTCTGTAAGGATTTGCCTTCTCCGGCTGAGCTTACCCATAATATAACTGTGCCACAACCATAATACTACTGCAGCGTGACTCTACCACGCGCAAAATTACCCAATGCCAATGCCCTATTTAATTAAAAAAGCCAATGCTTAATAAATAAATACTTCTATAATACTTAGATGGATTTACGTATATAAAGAAGATTCATGTATGAAGACCAAAACAATAAACCATCTTGTAACTTCAGACGTTGTTAACCTTGCCGAACGTTGAACATATAATATGAAGCAACACTAAAACCTTTAAAGGACTTAAGCTCGACGAGGTTTATCCTTTATTTGACTTTTATTATTCACTTTACGATGTAATAGAATTTCACGTGGTTGTATTTCATTGTTTGATGTTTGTACGAGTACCTTCAAAATAATACTGTGATTTTATGAAAGGGTTTAAAGAAAATTTACAACAAAGGTTTTTTTTAATTATTTACCACTACCATTTATAATATAATATTTATACCATTTATAAGCCATTTGATTGACTACTACCCTACCTGATGGTAATAGTTGATGCAGCTATTTTTTAGTACCAGCAGAGCGCACTGGCTTAATTAAAAAAAAACCTATTCACTCGTTCCTTAAAGATGGATGGAAAGACAAAGTCTGGCAAATTATTCCATTACTTTGCTATACGCATTATGAACGAATTTAACCGTTGGATCCGTGGTATGTGGACAACAAAGGGTTGGAAACCAGCCAAGAGTCTGGTTGTCTGATGATGGAATGGAGAGAGAGTTATTAATTCATGCTATTTCTGCGCATACTCTCCGAAATATATCCTGTTAAACGCTGAAAAGCTGCCCACAACGCACATGTGCTTGAAGTTGGTAAGATTGGCTGTAACCACACTCTCGTCACCAATAAGTCTCTTAGCACACCTTGGCAAGGACACCTAACTTCCTTGCCAGCTGCAGAGATGTTAGGCGTCTTTGGCGTTGGATCTAATGAGCTACCGAGAACTACTGAGAAACCTAGACCTTTATCAGCTGAAGGCGATCGGTGGATTCCTGGTGCGTATTAATAATTTGATTTATTTTTTTATAATCATTGCGCCGGGATAGCACCTTTAAGTTAATACTCACAATCGCTGCACTGTAGCCACCAAAGGCTCGGTGTAAGAGCATGCGGCTCACCTGATGGTAAGTGACTACCATTCATGAACAATCGCAACACCAGGGGAATTGCAGATGCGTTTCCGGCCTTTTAGAAAGGAGTAAGGTCTTTTCTTGAAGGTCCCTAAGTCGTATCGGTCCGTAAAAGTCGCCGAAAACTGTTGTTAGCCTGCAAAATAAGAATTTTAAAATGTCTCAACCTGTGTGCCCAAACCTGTGGAGTCAGCCATGACTCATTTGAGCAGCGGAGCCAACTAATAAAAAGTGGAACTTTGTATTAGTTCAGCAAGAAACCAGATGGAGACATTTTCTTTCTTGAAAATTGAACGGTTTACTACCACTATGTTACACAATGGGTAACAATACAATACAAATTAAAAATAGCTTGGTAACTACCATCTCATATATATATATATATATATATATATATATATATATATATATATATATATATATATATATATATATATATATATATATATATATATTCACACAAATAGTTGTTGCTCCATAATCTTGTCAGAAATAAGAGGAGGTCTGTGCACTGGGACTTTTAAAGACAGTAAAGGGGGATGCCCATATTAGGCCATGTAACGCCCAACAATGTGCATTTGTTAAAAAAATATATCTTTATTTATGGTTATTAATCGCGGTATTCATTTATCCTAAAACAATGGGAATATTTTTGCACAAATTAAAAGTACCGAAAAGATAAAAATAAAATTAGGTAAATACGTAATTCATTAGTCTGTGAATAAAATAAAAAATGTTGCCAATCACAAAAATCATTAAAAAATCGATTCCCCTTTTCGATCGATTACTTATGGTGTCATTATTACCATGCATATATGATCTTTCGATAACTATTACGATGTTATGATATAGGTTTAAAATAACCGTTGACAATGGATATTTATCCAAAGCAGTCGATACGCAACCGTTATAACCAAATGTTTACCGACTACAGACGAAAAAGGATGGTTATGTTTTTACTGTGTGTGCGGATTAGGCTATGTTGAATCGTTTTTTGCTATGGTGCTTAAAACGTAGGATGCATTTTATTATTGAGGGAGCTACTATCAAAGAATATTTTATTCGCTTAACTCGTAAAGTACTTGACCAACTTTAAGAATTCTTTCACCACTAGATTGTTATGTATAATTTTAGATATCTAATATAGGGTTAATTTTATTATAGAGGGCGCTACTTTCAATGAATACGTTTTTTGGCTAATCTCAAAAATTACTAGACCGATTTTGAAAATTCTTTCACCATTACATTGCTAATGAGGGCGTTAGCTGTGTGATAAATTATATTATTACAATAAATAATTGTGAGATTAATATTTTCTAAATAAATAAAACTAAATACCTACCTAAGATGTTCAAATCCAATTATTATTTTTACAATTTAAGAATCGTATTTACACACTTTACTTACTCATTGATTATTGTAGATAAAGAGGTAATAAACCTAAAGTAAAAGAGCTCCGCTTAAACGAAAAAACTATTTATTAGAATAAAACTAAATGTTGAAAAAAAGTGGTTCAGTGCGAGTCGGACTCGCAGGCCCATGAAGAGTTCAGTAGTAACAAGCATATATTTTAAATCGAGTCAAAATACCACTATCATTATCGCCAGCAACAAATTATTTTGTTTTTCATAGTGTTTGTATAAATAACAAAGTTGTTTTTGCGGTTCCTTAAAATGTGCTACTTGTATCAAAAAAAGGACTATTATACATTAAAGGGGTTTCTGTGGTTTATTCATTACCAAAGAGAAAAAACTTATTGCGCAAAATAGGTTTTTATTAATTTCAAGTCATCAAAAGCGGCAGTCAACCATTAAAAACTAAAACAACCGTTGTTATAGGCTCGGTTGAATTCATTGACAACCTTCACATTTATAGTTATGATAATTAAACAAGCGAATTACTAGCTGATTTACCAAGAATTCTTTAGAGTATAACAAAACGCTACTGCACAAGTTAACTGTTATTCTTATCTGTTTTTAACATAACATTTAAAATGGAATCATGTTATGATAATTCAAGAAGTTAATTTCCAGCTGATTTACCACGAATTCTCTAAAGCATAACAAAACAATACAGCACAAGCTAACTGTTCTTAAAAATACATTTGAAATAGAGTTTCAATAAATAAAGGAAATTATATTTTAAAAAGCGTGCAGAACTTAAAACGCGTCAAAGATTATTCTTTTTATGATATTATTAATCGAATAAAAATCGATATCATTCCATAGATTTTATGACCGTTAAGTGGCAACATCGTATCCGACAGGTAGGCCGCTGTCACTGTTATGTCACAAGAATTAAATTACGTGTTGTTATCGTGTTATTGTTCTGTTGTAAAAGTAAAATGCAATTGTTGATCTCTCAACAATTGGTTCGAACACAGCAGGTAAATAGTTGGTACATATCACGATGTGGTATGTCTTCCTCTAAGAAATGCTTTATAACTGAGTTTACTTGAATAATATCAATATAATAATTGTAGCTTCTTTATTAGGTATAAGTTTCGAGTACAGTGAACGTGTAGTGTGGCACTCGCAAAATGCACCAATAGTTCGTCTTGAACATATATACATCAGCTGTGGCACTGACACTTATGAGAATAAGATCACACACATTGTTTGTCTTCGATTTTCCACGTGAGGAATTATTTGCGCTACGTGAGGTAAGTGTTTAACATGTTTAACATTTCAATTTATTAAATGTGATCCATATATCTGATAATTATACATGTTTTTACACTGATTGTATATCAACTCAAGAACTTGTTTTATTTTTTCACATCTGCCCTAGCTATATCTGACAAACATACTAGCTTATTTATGAGATTAACCAGTTTTATCAACTACCAAGAAAGGAGACAGTTGATTTTTCATTGTTTTTGGACTGCTGGTAGTCTGTCAGTCCTTAATTATTAAATAATATAGGGCATTAAATCCGTCCTTGTGCAGTAACATTTAACTTGATAAATATTTTATTTATATTTGAGTTTGAAATAAATCTATTTTATTTTTTCACTTTGACTTCATTTTTTGTATTTTACATTATTTCAGTTGTCATGCCGTGTATATCATAATTGCTGGCAATGAACTGATAGAACAGCATCATGTTCAACTGCAGAACGGGAACCATCTGAATCATCTAGTCCGTCCTCGTTGCAATCTGAAGTGAGTAATGTATTGCACCCAGAACAACAAAGCTTAGATCATACATCACACAGTGTACTGCTAACTAATTATATAAAAGCACAATGTTTTTTACCAGGTTGTAACAGTTCCATCAGCATTGCAAGTATGTTTTTTTGTGATTAACTACATATTGCGATAACAAACATACATAGTGACAAGTACTATGTATGTGTGTTATACTTGGTAGAGCCATGCTGCAGTTATATTAGAAGTATAGTTGTAGCATGAATGGGTCGGCTCGACCGGGGAAGGAGCACCCTCTCACAGAATACCAGCGTGAAATAGTAGCTTAATGCTGCTGTGTTTTGTATGGTGAGTGTAGAGAACCGGAGACCCTTTTTACTGGAAACGAGAAAATGATCTTAGTCCTCACGGGTGACAACGCATCTGCATTTTGATTTGTAATTGAGGATAGATGTGGATGTCTAAGGGTCGCAGAAATGTCTCCAGCAGATGGTGAATCTCAGTTAATGACAAGATATGCTAATAAATCCAGAGCCGTGACTATGTGTCGATATGGGTACTAGAGGTGGTGAATGGCATTTTTAAAACTGAATTTAAAATATTTCATCAAAATTACTTTAACAGGGCTTCTACACATTTGATGATAGACTGCTGTGGCTTCTGCTATAGTTAATAAATTGCACACAAAAATAAGGGACAGGGATGATGCGGCTCAAATACTTGAAATAGTTCATCAAAATATGGAGACAAATAATGATTTTTCTGAGTATGCTAGGGAAAACAATCTAAATAGAGCTAGGGCAGGCAGACTTTAGAAATATAAATGTAGACTTTAAAATGTTAGGGAATTTCCTGTTTTAACTTACAGCGACTTAATATTAATTGCTTGTGTCACATACCAATTAAAGCAAGCTCGCTACTATTATGGTGAGCATATAAGATTTAATGGTTGCTACCGGATAGAACTCTGTAATAACCAGAGGAGCAGCATTATGGAAGGAATAAAGTTAAACCCTAGCTGATCTTTACTTAGGGCTAGAATTGCAAGTCATCACTATTAGTCGTAAAGTGTATTTTATTATATTAATTCTATATAATATCTAATATATAAATTCTTTTTTAGGAAGGATGCTTGGTACTACCACCTGCTTAGGACCCTGTAATTAATGAAATTAAAAACTCAAGCATACCACTGCAAGACTTCTAGACACAGTAAGTTCATTCTGTAGATCGGACAATAAATAAAAATTAAAAATCTGAAGGTACTCCGGGTTAACGCTGACATTGGGACGTCGGTCACCTCAGTCTGCCGTAACCATGGGTGCTGGAAAGCACCCGAAATGTCTGGAATTAAAAATCAAAGAAATAAAACGCGATAAAATCGATAAAAATAGTTGTTAAAAAAACTGCATTTGTGAAAATAAAAACTTCAAATATTTTCAAAACCCCGACTTTTTTTAAAGCAATTCCTTTACCATTTCATTGTTTTAATTGCATATTATCATATCTATATGCTTTTATATGTGGGCACTCATGGCCGAAGTGTCTATGAAGACTGGGCATTGCCCTTTACTTTCTTTACTAATGTTTGATTTTATTGTATAGTAAAGCATTGGCTTGCAATTAGTTAAAAATATGTCTGTAGCACAATTCTGCGATCTCACAGAATATACATGTAAAATATGAGTATTTGGATTGCTACTTTATGTTGTATGGTTCATTACGTGAACCGGTAACGAGTTATTCTATATTAAGACTCAGTGGTGAGAACGCAACTGCGTTTTGATTCTTATCGTTTGACGATATAGATGGGCCTCTACAAAAGAATTGCAAAAATAAAAAAAAATCTTTCTTAATTTATACAATCGTAAATAATATGGGTGTGGTATAAATAGGTGCAAGGAGTTCAAGACAGAAAAAATACAATAATAACACCGTCTAGATACAAGAACTCTTTTACCTGTATCTGTATCTATCTATGCACGACAATCATGACACTAATACCCTGTGTGATAGTGTTAACGTAATTTTATCCGCAGAAAAATTATACTATTTTAATCACGTTTCAAGTTAACTAAAAATTGTCATTCCATGCAAGTGAAAACCATCGCGACAAGTTTTAAATTAAAGTTCAGTATTTTTATTTAAAAGCTCGATGAAACTGAGCCATTTAACAGTGACAGAAAATAAAATACACAGTACTTAAAATGTAATTTTCTATAGTTTCAGCTTAGTTTACAGCCTAAATAAATCACTTGAAATGTTTAATGCACATGAAAAGCCGCGAGCTGTAAAGGCATGGGGCAATTCTTAAGCCAAGGCGTTATTTATTTTTGTTCAATATAAAATATTAGTTATCAAAATTTATTTGTATATGACTTATATTCTTTTAACGAATATTTTATACTGTTTATAAAAATGGTGGAATTATAACATTTTTAATGTATGTATCATTCATCTCCATTATTGACGCCAATTAAAATTCCTCTACTACATAAAGACTTTCCTAATAAACAAAGCCGGGTCGTGAAGATTTTTTCAGGCCCTTGTTTGAGATATCTTAGTTCATGTCACTGTTCTCTGTAAGTATGTTTTCAAGTCACTACTCATAGTACTACATATAGTAGGGGGCACCCTATACTGTGCTCTCCTGTTAAGACTGTCGCTTGTAAATCTTTCTTGTCTATCGGTGTTTTTTTGTATTAGTCTTTTGTTTTAAATAAGTAACAATCAAACTAACAGTCCACCAGATGGTAACTTCAAACAGAGAAGGCTCCAGTTGCATTGTTACCTCAGAGGACTAATATGGAATGCCTTCATACCGATTCTCGTAACAAACCGAACGAAATATAGTGGCATTATGCTAATATTTTCCGCACTATGCTATGCCGCATTATGTTAATATTTGACGCAGTACTGCAAGCACTGCTAATTGGTTCCAGAAGTAGGTAATAGGGTGGTACCATCCCAGAAGGAATCCTAGAATAGTACATACTTATTATTTTGAACGTAGGAAAAATGTTATTAAAACTTGAAGTTATAGGTACATGCACATTTTATTTTATAGGATAGGGCGACAAACGAGCACACAGTCTACTCGATGGTAAGTGGTTACTGTGGCACATAGATATCTACATCTATCCTCGATTACGAATCAAAATGCAGATGTGTTGTCACCCGTGGGGGCTAAGATAAAATGCCTCGTTTCCACTAAAAAGGGTCTCCGGTTCTCTATACTTACCATACGAAACAGAGCAGGATTATGCTACTATTTTACGCTGGTATTCTGTGAGAGCGTGGTCCTTTCCCGGTCTAGCCGACCCATTCGTGCTACAACTATACTACTAATATAACCGCAGCATGGCGCTACCAAATTGGAAACATGTGAATTAAGATAATTACGGTGATAATTTGTCTTCACTGCATATCTTATCAGCTTATCAGCTTATCTCAACTCTATGTAGTAGACGTTCTACAAAAGGGGCTAATGTCTAAAATTCAAAGTTCATTACCGCGTTATGTTAATTAGTAGAGAGCTTTCAATATATTCATTTATCGGACTATAATACTTTCGGACTAAATGATGAGAGTTTAATGAACATAATTTGTTTTTAAATTAATAAGTATATTATTACACTGATTAAAATAACTAATTAATATTTTATTAATTATTTTACTACTATAATAGTTAATCGATTTACGAATTAGAGAGTTAGTGAAAGAATGAAAGAATAAACAGATTATTGAACAAATTGGTTCATTAATGACAGAATATCTATAGTTTTATAGCCCTTATTTTGAAAACTTGCTGTTCAAACTTAATTTTTGTAAATATAGTGCGCACACAGACGTAAATATTCGTAAATATATATATATATATATATATATATATATATATATATATATAATGTGTTATATTTGTATAGGATATTTTATCTGTAAAACTTCTATATTCGTGTGTAGTATCAGCATAATTTCGTATAACTGTTTTTAAATATCGCTTTGTTTTTCTTTTCTATATTGCTCCACAATCGTCAAATTCTCACCACTCCATGGGTTGAATGCTATAGAATAACTCACGGCATTAAGTACTTTTCTTATCTTTCGTAATGGGAAATTCATTAAAAAATTAATAAATAAATAATTACAGAATTCATATAACTTTTAGACCACACATATGGCGCAATGCAAGCCGCGGCAATAGCCATTTGTTAACTTAACGTTGAGCTATTTGGAAGTCGCGACCTCGTGGTAACGCGTTTATTGCTCACTCGTCACGTTTCCAGAATAATTTAACAAACAATGGTCTTAATGACGCTAAATTGACTCATAACTCGTCTGTGTCACTTAACCCTGTATGAAGCAATGAGAATAATTTGCAAACTTTAAAAGACTTTTAAGATCGTTATGCTAAAACTATACGATAAGTTTGATGAAATATAAAATTTTAATATATTATAATGTACTGTATTAATATTTTTATAGTCAAAACGAGAAATTTACTAATACTCAATACGCCTGTTGTAAAAATTTGTTTTGTGAATTATTTTCCAGAAATTGAGATCTATATAACGTTATCTTGTTTCTTTTAAAATATAAAAGTGATAAGCGTAATCTTGATAGATCCTTCCACAACTAACAAACGAGAACTTCGTCTTTTTATTGGAGGATAGGTAGACGAAACGCCGTTCAGGTCTTACTAGGTTTTTCACGTAGTAGAGCCATGCTGCAGTTATTTTAGTAGTATAGTAGTAGCACAAATGGGTCGGCTTGATCGGGGAAGAACCACGCTCTCACATAATACCAGCGTCAAATAGTACCTTAATGCTGCTGTGTTTCGTATGGTGAGTGTAGAGAACCGGAGATCCTTCTTACTGGAAATAATGCATTCCATCTTAGTCCTTATGGGTGATAACCTATATGCATTTTGATTCGTAATGGAGGTTAGATGATGATGTCTATAGGCCACAGCAACTACTTACCACCAGGTGGAATGTGTGCTCGTTTGTCACCATATCCTATAAAAAAGTGGTAGAACTCATTTTCTTTCTGAGAGTCGGTCTGGGTGGGCACCAATCCCCTACCTATTTGTGCTACCAGAAATCAGTACTTGCACTGCTGTGATCTGGTCTGAAGTGGTGAAAAAACCGGTGTAATTACAGGATGTAGACAAGCGTTACCCCCTGTATAATTATAGGATTTAAGTAACTAAGTCTACTTTTATATTCGTATGCTTGTACGTTGCACTTAGGTGTTATATTTATATTAGTATCACCTGTAATAATGATATTTCTATAGTATTTGATGTTATCCAAACATTTATTTAAAAAAGTGATAAAGTTTTCCGCGTGAGTAATTAAGTTATAATTATAAACCAAAATGCAGCTAAAACTGCAGTCAATCTGTTAATGTATTCAAAGTCGGTAAAATTATGACATCTTCGCAATGTCATCAAACATCTCAGTTCCCCCCCATGGGTGTAAAGCACGCGAAACTCTGGGAATTAAAATTGTAAAGTCAAACACGCTAAAATCTGTAAAATTAGTGCCGAAATTTCTTCATTGCGGCTCTACAAAAATCTGCAAAAATATGTAAGTACAAGCAAAGGTGCGCTTTATTTCTTGTCTAAAGATGCTAATCCAACTCGACTGGAGAGAGACGCACCGGGCCGACGTTAAAACCAAGCGTTTGATTGCGATACTGTACAGCCACATATTACTCGAATCTCGCACTAAATAATTATTCTAAATCTAAATGTTTGTCCTTTTGCAGTTTATGTATGTATAATTCCAAAAGAATGAAACACTTACTGAATCATTATTAAATAAAAAATAGCCAATAAACAGCTGACAGAAACAAATCAATAAAAATGGAGTCATTTTTATTGATTTGAATCGGGTGTTTACCGGTTGCTAGAGCCTTATAAGTTTGTTGGGAGTTTTATATTTGCGTGCAGATGAGATTCACTTCATCTATCCCATGGAGTACCTTCAGCTTTTTTAATTATTGTTTATGGTTACCATAAACAATAATTAAAAAAGCTGAAGGTATTCCGGGTTTAACAATGACATCGGGACGTCAATCATCTCAGTCCCCCGTGACCATGGGTGCTGGAAAGCGCCCGAAACGTTGGGAATTAAAAAAAAAGTAAATAAAAATTAAAAATAAACGCGATAATATCCGTAAAAGTAGTTTTAATCATGGAATTTTCACTTAAATCTAGACCAATTAGAAACTTTTTATAAACTTATTCACGTTCAAACCATCCATTATATAAATGTATCATTAACATTAATTCAATGTTAGTAACAATTCAAAATTACAAGATATATTATTATGCTGATCAAGCATTAAAATAATTAGTTTCTGTTAATTAGTAAATTTTATTAGAATTACAAATAAGGGCTGATACTTCATGAAAATAAAACTAAAATACTTTTTTATATAAATCAATAATAACTTTATAATTCCTAAAAATCTCTTAAGATCTCTTCTGAGTGATAGTAAAATAAGCAATCGTCCTGTTATATCTCGTGAATATTGTAGAGTTGACTAAAGGCTATCTCATTAATAACGACCCCTGAAACATGGCAAACTACAGATCTAAAATACCCATATAAGCAGCACGGTAACTAAATACAGGGTGACTTGGAGCAAAGTAAAGGGTGAAGAAGTGTAGTATATTCTGCGATCTCTATTTGACCTGCCAGGCTGGCGATTTACTTCAACCAAATTCAAATTTAGAAGTTTACACATTTTAGAAGTTAAATATGGATAGTAGAAAAACAACATTAATACTGCTTATTATTTAGAACACTGTATATTAAGAATTAAGTTTATTTAATAATTAGGCAAAGTGCGAGTCTGGCCTCGGTCTATAGGGTTTATTTTAACCAATTCACGTTTTTTGAACAAGATATTCTTTAGGTAAAATCTTTTTCTGTCCTTCTTCTTCTCTTCGTGAGTTGCTACCGTCAAATATCAATTTTCAACAACCCTTGAAAGAATAAAAAGATAAAAAAGGTTCTTTTCCTTTTTTTCCACAGCTTTGTAAGCTCTCTTATGAATGAATTTCTTGCTAGTATATCGATATGATACGTAATATACAGAAATTTTAAATTCCTAACATTAGTATTGAGATAATGAAAAACGTGATAAGAGAATGAGAGTTTTGTAGGAGTTATCAAGAAAAAGCGCTTTGAAATCTCTATACATCCCTATATTGACATTAAATAAAAATATATAGAAAGTATATTTTGTTATTTAATGCCCCTAGGCACTTGCTTGGTTTACCTAAAGAATAATCTGCCACTGGGTAACCAACCCTTAAAAGAATAAAGAATGTGAAAACAAATTCCATTGAATAACAAAGAAACAGTCTCTATATTGTTCAATAAGTTAGCGATGGAAAAATGTTTTTTTCTTTAGTGGGCAAGTTTTGTTTTTTAACATGGAAAATACTTTTTGTTGCCAGTAGCACTTTGGTTGCATAAACATAATAGACGCATTATACTAAAAGCGTAACTGACTCAGGATGTTTAAATTTTCGCCTAAAAGCAAAATGTAATAAAAAGAAGAAAAAATGTTTACGCAGTAAAGTGCGCTACAAGTTTAAAAAGTTGTGGCGCGAGTTCAAGCGTTCAGGTTACAAGTAAAGTCAAATAAATAATATATTAGTAACACCTATTAAAAGTTTTTTTTATGTTTAGGTTACAAATGGTTTAGTTAAAAATAATATAAATATATATATGAAATATTGGTATATTTACTACACATAACATTTATACGCTGCATAAACTGTGTGTTCGCGCCACTTGCACTATCGCTTAACGCTCAAGAGATTCGTTAATTATTATCCAATAAGATTACTGCAAAGCCCATTTCCGGTTTTCTATCTACCGCCCTCTATGCCAAGCATGTGCATTCTTGCTTACGGACACACACAAGTTGAGAAGACACGCAACCAACCGCACCGCTTATATCTCGCATCATCGCTCCCGCCCTTGTGCAATTTGGATATTGAATTATACAAGCATATAGTAAAAAGTATAGACATTTGCAATAACGCTATATTTCGTGATTATCTGTGAAGTTGATAAGTGTGAAGACAGCCGGCAGCCATCGAGACACGAGGCAGATCAGCGGAAGTCCAGGTGGGTGCACATGCATTCCTTCACGTCCTTCCTATATCCCGAATTCAGGGGATTTGCAGTATCACGAATAAATTAAATTCCATTCGCCTCACGCACCGCGCTAATATACAGTCCACTATTCTATTTAAATTAATAGCCGCACCGCATAACATTATTTAATACATTTGAACCAGCAGTTTGGTGGTTGAAGGCCAAACGCCAATATCCACCATATATAATTGTTGGTCACTTCGGCCGGATTAAATTAATATTTATTGGTCAGTTCGGCCGGGATTAAATTAACCTTCAGGCCCGGAGAAGTAAATTCTTTTTTTTATATATTACAAAAAATGATATACTTATATATTATTAAATCATAATAAATTGTAGTTCTAATTATACTAACTACAATATTTATTTGTCCCGCATCGCTTATTACACGTATATATTATATAATACCTTTGTAACGCATACCACACCGCTTCATTATTCCATTAATGATATTTTTCTTTTTGAATAACCGCCATCTTACTAGTAACGCGAGATTGCTTCGTTCTCCAGTTAACTAATTCTACCGTCACTTATCGCAATAATTTTAGTCCGCATTTGTTTGTTGAAAATGACGACGAGAAGCAAAGAATCGAAACTGGTTTCGGATGAAGAAGTTAGTTTAAAAATTATTATCGCTAAACGCAATTATATTTACGAACGATTACAAAAAATTTACGAGACCACAAAGTGCGCATTTTATTTCTTAGCATCGCTTCGAATATAAAACAATTACGTAGTGAGTTTCAAGAAGTTCTAGATAACTATAATACTAAAAATTTAAAATTAAACCCTAATGCAGACGTTGATTACGAGGCTTGGAACTCATTTGAAGATTTATATAGTCGTATTAAGTGCCAAATTATGAAAATATCCACATCGCCTTCCACTGTTACGTTAGAAAATAGATTTCCTACTAAATTAAAAACTTCACTTCCGCCAATTGAATTAATGTCATTTAACGGAGACATACGCCAGTGGTCCATGTTTTATCAACAATTTAAAACATTAATTCACGACAATTTACAATTAACTGATGCCGAACGTGTTTATTATTTGGTTAACAAATTGAGTGACAGGGCGTTATCAGTTTGTGCCGGGTTAGCCCCTACCGCAGAAAATTATTCCATTATTTGGAATGCGCTTATAAGAAGATATAATGACGAACGCACACTCGCATCTACGTATATTAACCAACTATTGGATTTAACACAGGTGAACGCAAACACAACAGGAGGTTATCATAAATTTATGGACAAATTTTATGCTTCAATTAATGCTCTAAAGCAATTAAAAATTGAGGACTTAGCTGATTTTTTGTTTTTAAATATTGCACTTAGAAAATTAGATCATGACACTGTTAAGCCATTTGAAATGTCTTGTCGCACAATTAGCATACCAAACTACGCCTCTTTAGTACAATTTTTATACGAACAGAATAGGGCTATATGCCATACATTTAATAATTCGCATACTTTATCTACATCCAACAATAATCGAAACAAATCACTTTCAAATAAATTTAGTAAAACATTTATTAATACAGATCCTTCGCATTCATGTATCTTTTGCAAATCAAATGATCATGAACACTTGTATGTTTGTCCACGCTTTTTAAAATTAAATACACAACAATATTACGATATTATTAAACAAAACAATTGTTGTATTAATTGTTTAAGTAATAAACACTCGACTTCTTTTTGTAAATCGAAGCGTAAGTGTATATACTGCGCGCGGTGCCACCATTCTTTAATTCATTCTGACCCGAATCAGAATGGCTCTAAGACTGCTTTTCGTAGTAGCAATACGTTACACTCAGAGGTTGTGCAGACGCGTAACGCTAATGCATGCACCTCGCGTTCGAGTAACTACCGCGCAGTTAACGATAATAAGGTAAATTCTTCTGTCGCTCACAATTCGAATACGGAGAAAAATGAAAAAACACCTACCTCTTCATGTAATATTTCTCGCGATTATAGTACTCTCCCACGCTATACTACTTTATTGGGGACAGCAAAAGTAAAGGTCGTAGATAAATACGACAATGAACATTTTATTCGGTGTTTAGTTGACCCCGGATCCCAAAGCGACTATATTACGAAGGATTGTTGTAAACGCTTATTTCTTTCCGTTTCGAATAAAAATCGTTTTACCGAAGTACACGGGATCGGTGGTGTGTCCCAAAAGATTTTAGGAGTCACTTCACTGCAGTTCACGTCTCGTTTTAATGATAACAAATTTTATCATATTGAACCATTAGTTGTTCCGACCATCACGGGTCAGTTGCCAGATTCGATAGTAGATGTTTCAAAAATTCGCTATTTAGATAAAATACGCTTAGCAGATGATCAGTTTTATCAACCTGGGTCTATAGATATTTTATTGGGGGTTAATACCTACATAAAACTTTTGTCGCCTGAAAACTTAATTCATTCGCAATGGCCTAGTGCCATAGAAACATCACTCGGATATATTATTATGGGTGATGCTGAAGTCGCTATATCACATCATTCCCCGCGTTCATTTGTTTTCTGTTCTTACGATACAAATTAAAATCAAAATTGTCTTAATGATATAATGGAAAAATTTTGGAAAATTGAAGAACTTCCGCAAAAAAATATATTTGAGCCGTGATGAGTAGGAATGTGAAGACATTTATACTTCTACTACTTACCGCCAAAACGACGGACGGTATGTGGTCGCCCTGCCATTTAAGAAAAGGCCCGACATATTGGGTGACTCTTCAATGAACGCAAAAAAACGCTTCTTACTTTTAGAAAAACGCTTTAACAAATATCCCGATCTTCGCGATCAATACAATGTTGTTATACGGGAATACATTAATAAGGGTATTTTATCCGCTGTTTCTGATAATGATTGTATACAGCCTTCTTTTTATTTTCCGCATCACCCTGTCGTACGGAATGATAAAAGTACAACGAAGTTGCGCATCGTTTTAGACGCTAGTGCTAAGTCGGATAACGATATTTCTTTGAATGACATTTTGCACACCGGGCAAAATTTACAAACAGACATTTTTAATATTTTATTAAACGTTAGAGTTTATCGCATCGCTTTCTTTGCAGATGTTAGGCAAATGTACTTGTGTATCGAAGTCCAAAAATCCCATCGCGCTTTTCAACGCATTTTATATCGGTTTTCTACAGAAGAAACTATACGAACATATGAATTTAATCGCGTCACATTCGGATTACGCTCTTCCCCTTTCCTCGTACTTCGCACTCTACGCCAGTTAGCCGCTGACGAAAGGGAGTCCTATCCCCTTGCTGCTTCTGTAGTGGAAAGGGATATTTATATGGATGACCTCGTTTCCTCCGCGCCTTGCGTCAACAACGCAGTCAACACCGCCACTCAACTTATCCAAATGTTTCGCCGAGGTGGATTCGATTTGGTTAAGTGGACAAGTAACTGCAAGGAGCTTTTACAACATATACCAGCATCACATCGTCAACAAGACTCGGTATCATTTGATGATAATGACATTTTAAAAATTTTAGGCCTTCGTTGGTATCCCGCTACCGATAAGTTTTCCTTTCTTGTTTCGCCGCCACCGGTCACTTGTACCAAACGCGCTATCCTCTCCGCAACCGCTCGCTTGTACGATGTTTTAGAACTTGTCGGTACAGTAATACTTTACGCCAAATTATTAATTAAAGACTTGTGGGTTCTTAAACTTAACTGGGATGAGACTCCACCACTAATATTGTCAATACATGGCAGCGATATATATCAGAGTTACCTTTAATCTCACATTTACAGAACCACGTCATATCGGCGTAAATGAAAAATCCCATGTGTCGCTACTAGCCTTCGCCGACGCTAGTGAACGGAAATAATCCTCCAATTATAACGCTCCTATGTTCTAAATCTCGGGTGTCCCCATTAAAGGTTATAACTTTAGCCGGGCTTGAGTTGTGTGCCTTGGTTTTGCTCGCTAAGTTAGTACGCACCGTTTACGATTCGTTGTCATTGAGGCATCCGATCGACAACATTTATGCGTTTTCAGATTTGGAAGTCGCGCTCTGTTGGGCGTGTTCTTCACCGCATAAGTTTAACACCTTTGTTGCTAACCGTATTTCGCAAATACAGTCCTATTTACTACCGGATAACTTTTACCACATCGCCGGCTCCGAAAATCCTGTAGATCATATTTCGCGTGGACTGTTACCCTCACACATTTTAAATTGTGACCTTTGGTTACATGGGCCTTCGTGGGTTTCCTTGCCGTGTAAAGAATGGCCTGTACAAGGGTTCGCATCAACTCATATCAGTTTACCAGAAGAAAAGACTGTGTCGCTTGGAGTCAGTGACATGGAAGAAAACCCATTTATCTCGTTAAGCTTAAAATTTTCTAATTGGAATAAGTATTTACGATCCGTTGTTTACGTTTTAAGGTTTTTAAACAAATTATCGCGCATAAATAAAATTATAATCGCATCCGACATAGAGATTTCTGAAATCACAGTTATTAAAATTGTGCAAGGCATCGCTTTCGCCGAAGATATAAAAAATATTAAAAAAGGACAACTATGTTCATCAACATTACGAAGGTTATTGCCATTTATCACGGACGATGTACTTCGAGTAGGTGGTCGGTTAGATTATTCGTCTTTATCGGATTCCCAAAAGCATCCAATATTGCTACCAAAAAAGGGGCATATTGTTGATCTTATAATTGATTATTATCACTATAAAAATTTCCACGCCGGTCCTCAGTATTTACTTGCTGCATTACGGGAGAAATATTGGATATTATCAGCTCGCCGTGTAGTGAGATACCGCATTCATAGGTGTAACATTTGTTTTCGACATAAACCCAAACCTATTTACCCCATGATGTCTGCCTTGCCTGCTTGCCGCCTAGAGCAGTGTAATGCGTTTACACACACAGGTGTGGATTTTTCGGGCCCACTTTATATCACATTGACGCGTAAACGTGGTATACGAAGCCAGAAGGCTTATTTATGTTTGTTTATATGCCTCGTTACTAAGGCAGTGCATTTAGAATTAGCGTCTGATCTAAGTTCGGCGGGTTTTTTAGACGCTTTTAAGAGATTTATCTCTCGTAGAGGTCCGTGTCGATTTATACACAGCGATAACGGTACTAATTTTGTTGCCTCGCGTTCGAATTTACATGAATTACATAGATTTTTAAAATCAGAAGAATATTATAAGTCATTCAGTCAGGTGCTCACTGATAATCGCATTGTTTTGAAACTCAACCCTCCAAGCGCTCCACATTCCGGGGTTTGTGGGAGTCCAATATTAAGGTTGTAAAAACCCATTTGTTTCGCGTAATAGGTAAGCAAATCCTCACGTATGAAGAAATGCTTACTACTCTTTGTCAGATCGAGTGAATCTTAAACTCTCGCCCGCTTTATGTATTAAGCAGTGATCCATCGGAACCTACCGCACTTACACCCGCACATTTTCTAAATTTAAAACCACTTGAATGCTTACCAGCTGCAGATTTAATATATAATAATTTTTTTTAGATTCTCTACTTCAGTCCTTTTGGAAACGCTTCAGATTCGAATACTTACATACATTACAGAGTAGAGTGAAGTGGAATAAGAACTCTACTGCCATTTCTGTAGGGACGATTGTTCTAATAGTCGTGGATAATACTCCACCGCTTCAGTGGCCTCTAGGCGTTGTCACCGAATTGTTTCCCGGTAAGGATGGTGTGGTACGCGTTGCGCAAATTAAACTTAAGAATTCCACTTTAAAACTCCTTCTTATCAAACTGTGTCCTTTACCAACACAGTGATTAATATAGTTAATTTTACATTATCGTTTATATATTTAGTTGAATTCTTAGGTCATAACGCAACCAACCGCACCACTTATACCTCGCATCATCGCTCCCGCCCTTGTGTAATTTGGATATTGAATTATACAAGCATATAGTAAAAAGTATAGACATTTGCAATAACGCTATATTTCGTGATTATCTGTGAAGTTGATAAGTGTGAAGACAGCCGGCAGCCATCGAGACACGAGGCAGATCAGCGGAAGTCCAGGTGGGTGCACATGCATTCCTTCACGTCCTTCCTATATCCCGAATTCAGGGGATTTGCAGTATCACGAATAAATTAAATTCCATTCGCCTCACGCACCGCGCTAATATACAGTCCACTATTCTATTTAAATTAATAGCCGCACCGCATAACATTATTTAATACCTTTGAACCAGCAGTTTGGTGGTTGAAGGCCAAACGCCAATATCCACCATATATAATTGTTGGTCACTTCGGCCGGATTAAATTAATATTTTTTGGTCAGTTCGGCCGGGATTAAATTAACCTTCAGGCCCGGAGAAGTAAATTCTTTTTTTATATATTACAAAAAATGATATACTTATATATTATTAAATCATAATAAATTGTAGTTCTAATTATACTAACTACAATATTTATTTGTCCCGCATCGCTTATTACACGTATATATTATATAATACCTTTGTAACGCATACCACACCGCTTCATTATTCCATTAATGATATTTTTCTTGTTGAATAACCGCCATCTTACTAGTAACGCGAGATTGCTTCGTTCCCCAGTTAACTAATTCTACCGTCACTTATCGCAATAATTTTAGTCCGCATTTGTTTGTTGAAAATGACGACGAGAAGCAAAGAATCGAAACTGGTTTCAGATGAAGAAGTTAGTTTAAAAATTATTATCGCTAAACGCAATTATATTTACGAACGATTACAAAAAATTTACGAGACCGCAAAGTGCGCATTTAATTCCTTGGACGAGCAGAATTTATTTCTTAGCATCGCTTCGAATATAAAACAATTACGTAGTGAGTTTCAAGAAGTTCTAGATAACTATAATACTAAAAATTTAAAATTAAACCCTAATGCAGACGTTGATTACGAGGCTTGGAACTCATTTGAAGATTTATATAGTCGTATTAAGTGCCAAATTATGAAAATATCCACATCGCCTTCCACTGTTACGTTAGAAAATAGATTTCCTACTAAATTAAAAACTTCACTTCCGCCAATTGAATTAATGTCATTTAACGGAGACATACGCCAGTGGTCCATGTTTTATCAACAATTTAAAACATTAATTCACGACAATTTACAATTAACTGATGCCGAACGTGTTTATTATTTGGTTAACAAATTGAGTGACAGGGCGTTATCAGTTTGTGCCGGGTTAGCCCCTACCGCAGAAAATTATTCCATTATTTGGAATGCGCTTATAAGAAGATATAATGACGAACGCACACTCGCATCTACGTATATTAACCAACTATTGGATTTAACACAGGTGAACGCAAACACAACAGGAGGTTATCATAAATTTATGGACAAATTTTATGCTTCAATTAATGCTCTAAAGCAATTAAAAATTGAGGACTTAGCTGATTTTTTGTTTTTAAATATTGCACTTAGAAAATTAGATCATGACACTGTTAAGCCATTTGAAATGTCTTGTCGCACAATTAGCATACCAAACTACGCCTCTTTAGTACAATTTTTATACGAACAGAATAGGGCTATATGCCATACATTTAATAATTCGCATACTTTATCTACATCCAATAATAATCGAAACAAATCACTTTCAAATAAATTTAGTAAAACATTTATTAATACAGATCCTTCGCATTCATGTATCTTTTGCAAATCAAATGATCATGAACACTTGTATGTTTGTCCACGCTTTTTAAAATTAAATACACAACAATATTACGATATTATTAAACAAAACAATTGTTGTATTAATTGTTTAAGTAATAAACACTCGACTTCTTTTTGTAAATCGAAGCGTAAGTGTATATACTGCGCGCGGTGCCACCATTCTTTAATTCATTCTGACCCGAATCAGAATGGCTCTAAGACTGCTTTTCGTAGTAGCAATACGTTACACTCAGAGGTTGTGCAGACGCGTAACGCTAATGCATGCACCTCGCGTTCGAGTAACTACCGCGCAGTTAACGATAATAAGGTAAATTCTTCTGTCGCTCACAATTCGAATACGGAGAAAAATGAAAAAACACCTACCTCTTCATGTAATATTTCTCGCGATTATAGTACTCTCCCACGCTATACTACTTTATTGGGGACAGCAAAAGTAAAGGTCGTAGATAAATACGACAATGAACATTTTATTCGGTGTTTAGTTGACCCCGGATCCCAAAGCGACTATATTACGAAGGATTGTTGTAAACGCTTATTTCTTTCCGTTTCGAATAAAAATCGTTTTACCGAAGTACACGGGATCGGTGGTGTGTCCCAAAAGATTTTATGAGTCACTTCACTGTAGTTCACGTCTCGTTTTAACGATAACAAATTTTATCATATTGAACCATTAGTTGTTCCGACCATCACGGGTCAGTTGCCAGATTCGATAGTAGATGTTTCAAAAATTCGCTATTTAGATAAAATACGCTTAGCAGATGATCAGTTTTATCAACCTGGATCTATAGATATTTTATTGGGGGTTAATACCTACATAAAATTTTTGTCGCCTGAAAACTTAATTCATTCGCAATGAACTAGTGCCATAGAAACATCACTCGGATATATTATTATGGGTGATGCTGAAGTCGCTATATCACATCATTCCCCGCGTTCATTTGTTTTCTGTTCTTACGATACAAATTAAAATCAAAATTGTCTTAATGATATAATGGAAAAATTTTGGAAAATTGAAGAACTTCCGCAAAAAATATATTTGAGCCGTGATTAGTAGGAATGTGGAGACATTTATACTTCTACTACTTACCACCAAAACGACGGACGATATGTGGTCGCCCTGCCATTTAAGAAAAGGCCCGACATATTGGGTGAATCTTTAATGAACGCAAAAAAACGCTTCTTACTTTTAGAAAAACGCTTTAACAAATATCCCGATCTTCGCGATCAATACAATGTTGTTATACGGGAATACATTAATAAGGGTATTTTATCCGCTGTTTCTGATAATGATTGTATACAGCCTTCTTTTTATTTGCCGCATCACCCTGTCGTACGGATTGATAAAAGTACAACGAAGTTGCGCATCGTTTTAGACGCTAGTGCTAAGTCGGATAACGATATTTCTTTGAATGACATTTTGCACACCGGGCAAAATTTACAAACAGACATTTTTAATATTTTATTAAACGTTAGAGTTTATCGCATCGCTTTCTTTGCAGATGTTAGGCAAATGTACTTGTGTATCGAAGTCCAAAAATCCCATCGCGCTTTTCAACGCATTTTATATCGGTTTTCTACAGAAGAAACTATACGAACATATGAATTTAATCGCGTCACATTCGGATTACGCTCTTCCCCTTTCCTCGCACTTCGCACTCTATGCCAGTTAGCCGCTGACGAAAGGGAGTCCTATCCCCTTGCTGCTTCTGTAGTGGAAAAGGATATTTATATGGATGACCTCGTTTCCTCCGCGCCTTGCGTCAACAACGCAGTCAACACCGCCACTCAACTTATCCAAATGTTTCGCCGAGGTGGATTCGATTTGGTTAAGTGGACAAATAACTGCAAGGAGCTTTTACAACATATACACATCGTCAACAAGACTCGGTATCATTTGATGATAATGACATTTTAAAAATTTTAGGCCTTCGTTGGTATCCCGCTACCGATAAGTTTTCCTTTCTTGTTTCGCCGCCACCGGTCACTTGTACCAAACGCGCTATCCTCTCCGCAACCGCTCGCTTGTACGATGTTTTAGGACTTGTAGGTACAGTAATACTTTACGCCAAATTATTAATTAAAGACTTGTGGGTTCTTAAACTTAACTGTTTACGATTCGTTGTCATTGAGGCATCCGATCGACAACATTTATGCGTTTTCAGATTTGGAAGTCGCGCTCTGTTGGGCGTGTTCTTCACCTCATAAGTTTAACACCTTTGTTGCTAACCGTATTTCGCAAATACAGTCCTATTTACTACCGGATAACTTTTACCACATCGCCGGCTCGGAAAATCCTGCAGATCATATTTCGCGTGGACTGTTACCCTCACACATTTTAAATTGTGACCTTTGGTTACATGGGCCTTCGTGGGTTTCCTTGCCGTGTAAAGAATGGCCTGTACAAGGGTTCGCATCAACTCATATCAGTTTACCAGAAGAAAAGACTGTGTCGCTTGGAGTCAGTGACATGGAAGAAAACCCATTTATCTCGTTAAGCTTAAAATTTTCTAATTGGAATAAGTATTTACGATCCGTTGTTTACGTTTTAAGGTTTTTAAACAAATTATCGCGCATAAATAAAATTATAACCGCATCCGACATAGAGATTTCTGAAATCACAGTTATTAAAATTGTGCAAGGCATCGCTTTCGCCGAAGATATAAAAAATATTAAAAAAGGACAACTATGTTCATCAACATTACGAAGGTTATCGCCATTTATCACGGACGATGTACTTCGAGTAGGTGGTCGGTTAGATTATTCGTCTTTATCGGATTCCCAAAAGCATCCAATATTGCTACCAAAAAAGGGGCATATTGTTGATCTTATAATTGATTATTATCACTATAAACATTTCCACGCTGGTCCTCAGTATTTACTTGCTGCATTACGGGAGAAATATTGGATATTATCAGCTCGCCGTGTAGTGAGATACCGCATTCATAGGTGTAACATTTGTTTTCGACATAAACCCAAACCTATTTACCCCATGATGTCTGCCTTGCCTGCTTGCCGCCTAGAGCAGTGTAATGCATTTACACACACAGGTGTGGATTTTTCGGGCCCACTTTATATCACATTGACGCGTAAACGTGGTATACGAAGCCAGAAGGCTTATTTATGTTTGTTTATATGCCTCGTTACTAAGGCAGTGCATTTAGAATTAGCGTCTGATCTAAGTTCGGCGAGTTTTTAGACGCTTTTAAGAGATTTATCTCTCGTAGAGGTCCGTGTCGATTTATACACAGCGATAACGGTACTAATTTTGTTGCCTCGCGTTCGAATTTACATGAATTACATAGATTTTTAAAATCAGAAGAATATTATAAGTCATTCAGTCAGGTGCTCACTGATAATCGCATTGTTTTGAAACTCAACTCTCCAAGCGCTCCACATTTCGGGGGTTTGTGGGAGTCCAATATTAAGGTTGTAAAAACCCATTTGTTTCGCGTAATAGGTAAGCAAATCCTCACGTCTGAAGAAATGCTTACTACTCTTTGTCAGATCAAGTGTATCTTAAACTCTCGCCCGCTTTATGTATTAAGCAGTGATCCATCGGAACCTACCGCACTTACACCCGCACATTTTCTAAATTTAAAACCACTTGAATGCTTACCAGCTGCAGATTTAAGCAAGGAACGCATTAATCTCTTATCACGCTTTTCTTTAATAGATTCTCTAGTTCAGTCCTTTTGGAAACGCTTCAGATTCGAATACTTACATACATTACAGAATAGAGTGAAGTGGAATAAGAACTCTACTGACATTTCTGTAGGGACGATTGTTCTAATAGTCGTGGATAATACTCCACCGCTTCAGTGGCCTCTAGGCGTTGTCACCGAATTGTTTCCAGGTAAGGATGGTGTGGTACGCGTTGCGCAAATTAAACTTAAGAATTCCACTTTAAAACGCCTTCTTATCAAACTGTGTCCTTTACCAACACAGTGATTAATATAGTTAATTTTACATTATCGTTTATATATTTAGTTTAATTCTTAGGTCATAACGTCGCTTCATTTCGCTACAATATAAGTATTTATCTATATATATCTATATTTTTATACTTAACTTGCTAGTTGAGGATACCTCAAGGCCGGGGGGGTGTTCGCGCCACTTGCAATATCGCTTAACGCTCAAGGGATTCGTTAATTATTATCCAATAAGATTACTGCAAAGCCCATTTCCGGTTCCCTATCTACCGCCCTCTATGCCAAGCATGTGCATTCTTGCTTACGGACACACACAAGTTGAGAAGACACGCAACCAACCGCACCGCTTATATCTCGCATCATCGCTCCCGCCCTTGTGTAATTTGTATATTGAATTATACAAGCATATAGTAAAAAGTATAGACATTTGCAATAACGCTATATTTCGTGATTATCTGTGAAGTTGATAAGTGTGAAGACAGCCGGCAGCCATCGAGACACGAGGCAGATCAGCGGAAGTCCAGGTGGGTGCACATGCATTCCTTCACGTCCTTCCTATATCCCAAATTCAGGGGATTTGCAGTATCACGAATAAATTCACAATACAGTCCACTATTCTATTTAAATTAATAGCCGCACCGCATAACATTATTTAATACATATGAACCAGCAGTTTGGTGGTTGAAGGCCAAACGCCAATATCCACCACACTGTGTATAAAATGATGAATGTATTCGTAAAATTTGTCTTTAATATAATATAACTGATATATTATGCCATAGATAAATAGACATGTAGTATTATGTGGACCTGCGACTGACTTTGTATTAATTTAAGTCAATTCAGATAAACAAAACCTCTATAGACAGTCAAATATTAAATGAAAATTTTTTACGTTTTAGAGCCATGCTGCAATTATATTAGTAGTATAGTTGTAGCACGAATGGGTCGGCTGGACCGGGGAAGGACCACGCTCTCACAGAATACCAGCGTGAAATAGTAGCTTAATGCTGCTGTATTTCGTATGGTGAGTGTAGAGAACCGGAGACCCTTTTTACTGGAAATGAGGCATTCCATCTCAGTCCTCACGGGTGACAACGCATCTGCATTTTGATTTGTAATGGAGGATAGATGTAGATGTCTATGGGCTGCAGCAACCACTTACCATCAGGTGGACTGTGTGTTCGTTTGCCACCCTATTCTATAAAAAAATGGTTTCAAAGATCACTCTTTAATTCGCTGGATTGTTCCAAATCAAGAAACCTTGTTGTAAAGGAAGTTGATAAAATTGTGATTCGCAACTTGAGTCCATTTTACTGGTCCAATGGAAATTACTTAAAAGCCAGAAGGTGAGGTTGGCTCGTTTCTGGAAGATACATTTTGGAGCCACTTTCTTTAAAAAATATATTTAACTAATAGCACTTTTCCTACCAATAGACCTATGCAATGTTTGTCAATTTTAAGACAAGAGTTAACAGGCTTCTTTAGTTAGTGTAACTATCGTTTTCCACTTCAACGTTACCATTAAGAATGTTGGAGATAAAATTTTTGTTAAATCGTTTAGTTAGTAGTTTAAAAGTATTTTAAAAAACTATGAGTCCAACTGCAATAACCAAAGCGATTTATTGTAACCCAATAAAGTTTCACGTTATAACTCAAAAGGAGTATAATACACACATGTTTAAAAGTTTTATTAATAGTTTATGACAACCTGTATATTATCGATATTTTTAAAATAATACTAGGAATGCTAGCTTTGATAGCTGACATGTGTGATACTTTTGTATTGATCAAAATAACTAAATATGACTATTGTTTCATATCAAAAATCCAATGCTAAAATTGAAAATTATAAAAAGATCCACAATACGCTTTCTAAAATAGCCTTGGTCATAGTTCGGTAACTAGTTATAATGTTGGAATAAAAGAATTGTTCGACATCACCCTAATCTGAAGATGTTACCTAGTTTTAGGTTTAAAAAACTAAATTTTGTTCATGCATTGTCTTTTATAAATTAATTATATTAAGTTTATCCATTAAAATCCACTGCTGGACACCTTTCTCACAGGCAAATATTTGCCATAACTGCCACGCTTGGCAGACGAGTTGGCAACCGCAGGTAGTATTTATTTTGGGTTAAAAAATATTTATTGTACAAAAGTTATAATAAAGAACTTAACTAAAATAATAATTAAAATTATAATATTTGCGATTAAAACCAATTATATACAATATAAAAGAAGAAACTATAATATAGAAAATCTAAAACTAAAAATTTTAATAGTCAAAAAAACCTGCTCCCCGTGGTATAGTGCCAAGAACGCTGGCTGCGTTTCCTCGTTGAATAGCTATACTTAGCGGAAAGAACCAGCCCTCTTATCACCAGCAGCGACGACCAGTCGTGGATACAGTTCCTTTAGAAACTTCATTGCATGTGGACCCCACGGACCGATAGTCTCTACAGCAAATGGCACAAATATGTAGTCATTTCTCAAAGACTCATATTTGCGCCATTTACTAAATTTGGCTGCCTCTGATGCCGCCCCGGCTCTAAAAGAGGTACCCTTGAGATGAGAGGCCGCCAAAGTGTCAACGCTAGTAGCATCCCACACTAGGGCTTTACCTTTCTCCCAAGGGACCAAAGTCGTACCGTCGGGTCTCTTGCCATCGTCTCTAAATATCCCGCAAGGCTCTAAAACCGAGGGCATATTTATAGAGACAAGAGCCCTTCGGATGATTTCGTTCAAAGAACCGTGACGGAAAAACTTACCTGCACTTTTCTTGCATGAAAGTCCGTTGAGCCCAAACTCATCGACGCTGCTACTACAGGGGCACTGGTGAGGTTGACAAATAGCCACTCCTAGCCGGATTCCTACGGCGATGCGCAAGCTTTCCCCATCAAGCAATGTGCCGAGATTACTTGATGGTAGAGCATGTAACCAGTGGCTAGATTCCTTAGTCGAAACAGCTAAAAGGCGAGCCTGATCTTGTTGAATACGGAAATTTTGAAATAAATTTTTCTGGACACTCCGTACCAACGGTACATCCCACTGTTTTTGTTGGTAAACTTCCAGTGGGACATTTTCGCCGGGACAGAGCGTTAGCCATGTTTGCTTTGCCTCCGCAGCAAAGCACAGGTCTACTTTATTATTTAAAATTGTGTTACATAGGTCATTGACACTATGCGCGGAAGCAAGAAAAGCAGGCAATGCGACGCTAGAAATATTTCTTACACCAATTCCACCAAATTTGATAGGTAAAGTGGCTTGTTTCCAGGCTATATTTAATCTCAAATTTAGAATGTTTTCTAAAGCAATTTTAAGATTACTATCAATATCTTTTATACTACTTGATCGTAACAAGTATGGAAATTTAGGTACAAGGAGACAATATTTTAAAATGCTAAGGGCAATATGGGGGTTTAAAATATATAATTTATCAACGTGATTTAAAAATTGATCAAATTTTGTTTTTTAAAACAGGTTTAATACTATCGAAAAACAACGGAGCACCAAGCAGGTAAAGCGATTCCGAATTGACAGTTTTTATTCCTGGAGAAATCTGATTGAAATTTTGAATTAAGGTATCTCTGTTAGGATTAGATAAATTATTAGAAATAAATACTTCACATTTATTTGTATTTGGTTCAAGACCAATATTTTTAAGATTTTGAAAAATATGAGTAAGATCATTCAGGACGTCATCTGCTTTACCTCCCAGTGTACCGTCGTCCAGATACCAGATATTCAGCTTGGATTTTAAATTTGAAATAATAGGTTGAATTCCCAAACTAAAAAGAGCTGGACCTAATGGATCACCCTGCTGAACACTGACAGCAGACTCAATAATATGGTTTTGATAAAACAAGTTTGAGTTTTGACTGTAACATTGCCAAACGTAATGATATATTTCGGGGGTATTGTTAGCCACTTCTTTCAGCAGGGTTATCCTACCAATAGAGTTAAAAGCATTTCTAAGATCATCCTTCAGAAGAACATCTGCATTGCAATTAGTTAAGAAAGTACGCACCAAATGTACCGCCGCCTCACAGCTACCTTTGGTGCCAAAGCCTAGTTGAGTAGGTTGAAATTTTGTCTTAAGGTTTGAGATTATGTGCCTGCAAGCTAATTTTGAAGTTAAGCGTTGAAATGTAAAACCAACAGCAATAGCATGGATACCGTTATCCTTTTTTTTTTGAAGGCACACAATCTTGTCCCATATAAGTAGGGAATGAAATTGGGATTGACATTACCAGAAAGCATAAAATTACATAATTTTGTTATGTCATTAAGAAGTACCCTACCGGCGTCACCGGCAGATACGCTTACAAGGTCTTTGAGATGCTGAGGCGTAATCCCGTCAATACCACCGGCAGAGCCATTCGAAAATGTTAATATTGCGGCTAAAGTGTCTTTTTCGGAAACTTGTAATGGTTGCATAGAAGTATTGGGAGGCAGCGGTAAATTCTGGGAAAGATTAACGGAAGGATGTTTCTGACGTAGGCCTTCAAGAGTTTCGACATTACGAGGAGCGAGGATGTCATCTGAGAATAAAATACGGCATGCATTTTTTAAGCCGCCGTCCATTACTTTTGATTCAACAACTTTTTTTAAATCAAATTTAGAATAAGGTCGAGGGAAATGAGTATTAATCGGGTAATTCAAATTTTGAAAAGAATTTTCATTTAGTTGAGACGTAATTGATTTATTTATTTTTTTACTAAAATGAAAGTGGGAATACGCGAATGTAAATAATTTTTGCCAACTTTTTTCACAATTCGTTAGACAATTTTGAATAGTTAATGGTAATGCTTTAGTAAGTTGCATTCTCGCGCCTCTTGGAATTCTTTTAACCACTGGTACGTTACTATACAAATTATATAATTGTTTCGAAAAAAGTGAAGAATTTGTGTCGTTAGGTATATTATCAGAAGAGTCATGAATTTCTACGGTAGGCTGTGAAGCCGAAATATTTTTACTATCGTCGCCTCAGTGCTTATTTGTACTATCTGCTATTGGTTACTTTTACAGGTAGACAAATTTTTTCTCTATTTTCAAAAATAAGCTAAAGTTTTAAGATTTGAAAGTCCTTTATAATACTTTGGTTACCTTTAAATGGATTTATATAATTATCATCTATTGATAGTAATTAATTATACCTTATTTTACAGCTTTTATTTGGAGTTAGAACAAACATGCTCAAATATAATTACGATTGTGGAGTTAGAACATTACGTCATTAGAGATAGACCAAAATGACTGTTCCATTTTTGCGTGCTTATTTGTTCGATATGCCAAACGTATGTACAGGATGTATAATTTTATCGCATGCCCATCACAAGTATCCCCTAATTACTTTCAGGAAAGCCCCAGTAACTAAAGTGTAATAGATATTGAAATAAAAAAAATATTTTATTTTCTATTTATTTATTAAATTGTTGTTAAATATAAAAATATCTTGCATAAAGATCTATCTATGTGACAAAACAATATTAGCAGTTTTGAGTTTAGTTTTTGAAATCGCTATCTTTGGACAGTTCTTGAATCACAGATCGGCACTAATTGTAGTAGAGTAGGTAGGGTGGGAAGGGTAGGTGGGTAGATAGGGTAGGTAGGGTTGGTAGGTTAGGTAGGATAGGTAGGGTAGGTGGCGTAGGTGGGGTAGGTAGGGTAGGTTGGGTAGCTTCAGTTTGCCGGGTCACCTAGTTCTGATCATAAAAATAAATTATCTAGTCTATATTATTTTTCCGTCTCCATCATGATACCCTGGACATCACACATGTCTAAAGATCTTGTCAAAACGAATTCAACGAGCCCAAACACGAGGATGTTATGTTGTGTATAGGAGTTTACCTATAATACACGCACGCAGGTCGTTTCTTTTATCAATGACCTTCCGGCTCATCAAGAGACTCTGGACATCACGTACATAAAAATATTTTTGAAAGCAAGCTTTTATTATAATGCATTAAAAAGAATAAACACGATGAGGTTATGTTTTAATTTGACTAGTTCCTATGGTCACCTTCCGGCTTCATCATTAGACCAGCTTCATGATACCATAATATTGCATTTTCATTCAAACTAAAAGTGTATACGAAATTTCAGCTCAATCGGTTGAAGATAATATCATACATAGTTACTAACATTGCAAGTTAAATAAAAGCTTGTAAACATACGCAAACACGAAGAAAACAGATATCGTTTATGCACACAAGAGTTAGCCTCCACAGCGAACCGAACCCAGGATCTTTAGATCAGAAGGCAGGGTCACTACCACCTGAGCTAATAATTTACTAGTAATAAAAAATAAAAATATAAATTTCTTTGCAACTTTCCGCTAAACATATAAAATGATGTGTCTTACCTGGATTGAAGCGCACCTCCCGCCCTCCCTCAATTGCATACACTAACTCCGTCACCACTAGACCAAGCACCACTACTCTCAACACCACTATTCCAGGCAAGACACACCATCGACGATAATACGACACGTGTTTTGCCTCTACACGAGGCATCCTCAGGTAATATAGACTCTACGGCGGCTGACGCTTCTTAGATGTTTAGCGGAAAGTTGCAAAGAAATTTATATTTTTATTTTTTATTATAATGGATTTCCGCAAAGTAACGCCTGATTCTATCAATTTACTAGTATAAAATATCGTGCCTTACAATACGATAATTTTTAAAATTAAAAACTATTCGTTCTCAGAATAAGGGTGTCAATATTTATACAATCAGTTAGTTGCCGAAAAAAGTAATGCACTGGGATCATTATATTACAGTAACACCCTGAACCTTCAGATAAAGAAATATGTCATTTTCTTAACATGACAAAACGGGAATCAATCATAACCTTCTGCGCTTAGGATGACACATTGTGTTAAAAACAACAGCCTGTTTCAAATTCATAACGGAATCTAGTGTAAATTAAAAAGTACCCACTGCTCAGTTTACGGCTGCGTATTCTTGCATTTAGTTTCGCGGCCAGTTGCAGACATATTTAATTACTTGTTTGAAACAATTCAGGTACAAAAACACAACAATTTATATGTTTTATTGTTTATTTTCCGACAGCGGCGATGTGGTTCCCGTGAAGATTCTGACACAATGATAAATCAAACAAAATGGCGGACATAGCGTCACTGACTGTGATTGGTCAATTGAGTGGACATAGAACACTCAAGCACCTAACTTCTATTGCGAAGTAAGATATCAACCAAACACTGGACATAAAACAAATAAGCACTACATTTTCATTGCGGTGTCTTGTCACAAATAAAATGTTTATGATTTTTTTGTTGTTTTATAAGCAAAAAGTTGTAAGTCTTTCTTTACCAACAGGATCTAAGTCTTAACAAAACTGCATTAAAAGTTAATTTTCGGAAAATTTGGTAGATAGAACAAATAAGCACTGAGACGACACTATGTCATCGTTTTATGTGTATATTTAATCCCTTTTTACCTTTAAACAGCCTACCGTTGGAACAATTTTGACACCGTAGGAAATCCGACTGTGAATGTATTGGAGCGATAATATTCATAGAAAATGTAAAACATTAAAAATGTAAAAATATATCTACAGCACTCAAAAGTCTATAATTTAGTAAAAATCAAAATCTTGAAAATTAAAAGAAAAAACCTAGTTCTCGAGCTTTGTTTATCGCCTTAAAGCAATCTAATATTAATATTGTGTACGATGAATCACCAGGCGGTTACATCTTGAAGTGACCTACAACTATAACCGCTTACAGTTTATGGTTTCAAAGCTTCTTTTGGTGAATATCTCAATAAAACGCTCAAGCATCTCAATAAAAACGCGGCATTCGTTGTTTTCTTGGGATCAGTAGAAGTGTAGTGAGCATTGATTTTGTTATTTTGACGTTGTTCTATTTTCTCATTTAATATTTCTTTAAAGTTCTCCCTGGCATTAATGTTGCAAAATAAAATATATTCTTGGTGTATTCGGCCTTCGTTATTTCGTGTCATTACTTCAGGCAAACGGACTTATAAGTAAATATATTATCACATATTATTCATTAATATTGAAATATATTGTTTACATAAAACATTATTTTTCGGAATTTCAGGAATAAAATATAAATATATTTAATTAAAATATTTGTTTAAAATATACGATAGTTGTCACCTGTCACTTTATATCCCATTTTGGGTTGTCATCAGATGCAGTTGCTCATCTCTTGTTTCTTTTCTCTCTGCCGCCTCCTACGACACCATTGAACTAATATGTACTTACGTACTAGAACAGCAATTTCAAACAAAAAAATGTGCGCTACTCTGTGTTCGCGCGGTTTGTTTTCTTATCATAGAATAAACATAGGTAGAATGATCAGTAGGTAATAAAAGATTGTACTGTTAAATAGGTAAATTATATCGAGAACAATTTTTTAAATTTTGTCATTTATTTTGTATATTATTTTTGCTTATTTAATATAATATTATATCACAATTACATTTTAATGATAGTTTTATCTCAACATTTTAAAAGGTATCTATATCAAATATAAAAAAACATACTGAATGTATGTTTAACAAAACTTGTTAATATAACATTTAAATTACAAATATATTTATTTAAATTAGAATAAGAGAAGTTCATAAATACTGGGCACGCGAGAGTTAGAAATTGACGAATTTATTCCACTTCGACTTTAATGTGGAAACCTAAAAATAAAATATAAGAATAATAAGCAGATATAAATATAAAAAATTTGGCCTAATTATGATAACTCATATATGTTTCTACAAAAAAAAATGATATATTCGTCGAAATAATAATATATTCGTCCTATATTTAAGTACCCACAGAAATGTCGCATCTGAACAAATTAATTTCATAATCTATATTACGTGACGCAAGATGGCGTCTTAGGAATAATTTGTTTTATTACCTACTAATTTATAATACTTTTTTATTGATTAAGTATCTTATTAACCGATGAAAAGTAATTCCTTGGTTTTTACTGACATTTCTTGAATTATTTGTGCAATATCTAAGTACACACGACGGCATATTTTTATCACGAGATTTTTTTAAATCAACACAACACGTGTCAACTCTACAAGCGCCTAGCGAGTGACTGATTAAAGTGCAGTGTACGCACCGCAGTTGAATGGAACATAGTAGCTGAATGCAGTGTCGCCTCTAGTACGTAGTACATATTAGGTCAATGTACGACACCCACGAAATATGGAGTCCGGATTATCTTACGCCACCACTACACGGCATAATTCGATTTATTTTAAGTTTATTTTTTTTTTCATTTTTTAAATAATAATAAACAAGTCACCCAACGTTGCTTAATATTTTGCTTGGATTAGTTAACTAACCAATCGGTTACTAGTATCTCTGTTAGGGATATTAAATTTTCTTACTATTATATCGAATTGTCACTAATGAATATTTGGGTGAAATTTGTGACAAAATTACGATTTGAGTTGATGAACTAATTTTTAACTGACTTCAAAAAAAGGATAAGGTGCCTAATTGGACTGATTTTTTGTTTGTTTATCTCAGAACTTTTTTGTAGGTGAACCGATTTTGATGATTCTGTTTTATGATATTATGATTTTATGATATTACGATTTTGATGATATGTTTTATTTTTTATTGGCTACGACGCGTGTTCGAATTCAAGCTTGTCATTTTTTGCATATACTGGTAATTAAGTTGGAATCACTTTAGTGAAGTTATGGTCGTTTGATGAACTATTTTTGCTTCATGAAAATATTCACTCTAAGATAGATGCCCTTGACCGATTTTAATATGAATATATTATGTGTCCTTTTCTTCTCCTTGCCTGTAAAATTCCACCACTAGACATGGGCCTTTCCTTTTTACGGCAATTACAGCAAATCTTCTCTAAAAAGAGAGGATTTGCTAGCTATAATTGCCACGCTTGTTTTGTATTTTGCGTTTTGGTAATGTAATATTATTTAATACATTAACTGTAAATTTAATAGCTTATAACTAGTCTGAATAGGCTACTAATGATAACCTTTCTTATTTTTATCGATAAAACCAGCGTCGTTGCAAATATATTTAAACATCACTTAACATTTCGACAACGTTATATTCGTTTAACCACTCAAGAGCTCTTATTGTGGTAACCCGAGAAAATCTTATTACAACTCCCACTCTCACTTATATACGACATAATATCCTTGTTATTTATCGTGACTAGGATCGAATGAATAAGTTATCATGTTTCATAATTATGATTTTTTAAATTGATTTGCATATTTGATTTCATAATATCCAATTTGCAGTATGTGCTGAATCTCACCATGCGTGATTTTCCCACTTTTTTAAATAAATCAATAGACCCGTAGTTTCAACTTTCTAAGTTGGCATTGTTTCCTCGAAAAGCATGTAAAGCCGTTGGTACTGAGATGGTGGCTGATCTCTTTTCGGTCTTGTAGGATTACCGTTTCATCGTAATATAAGAGTGAAAGAATAGATATTGCATCTTTGCTTATGTATACACTTGGGCACTAACCGGTGGTTTGAAATTATTTTTGATTCAATAGGTTTTAAACCTTAGAAGTGGTCCTATATATACATTTGGAGCAAACATTCCTCTACTTAGGCGAGAGAATAGGACATATTTTTAGATTTAATTATTTAGATGACACTACCAGACATATTACCTTTTTTTGACCTTGACCTTGAGCTTTTGGTATTCCTCTGTGCACTCAAAAAGGCCAAAAATTAAGCTTTTGATACAAAACAGAATTAAATAAATTCCCCATACAACCTACTAAAGTAGAGACTTAAATTCTACACACCGTGTAGAAGCACCGACTACTAAAGTTGTTATGTGTAAGTTATTTTTTAGTTTCCAGCCGCACAATTTCACCATCGCACATCGCGACAAAACTCGCGATACCATCCATCCATCTGGATGACTGGTGGTCCACCATCGTGCGATATAAAAGAAGTTTTCTTGCTCGCACAAATTCCTTGTGGATTCGACTACTACCAGAGATTTTTCCGGACCGATACGACTTAGGGACCTTCAAGAAAAAGCCTTTACCATCAAGTGACCCGTATGCTCGTTTGCCTACTTTCCTATAATTTTTTTTTAGTTTTTTGAAGTTGGCTCTTATTTTTATGATTTTTAATACATTTGCGTCTTATATTTAGGTTTTGATACATCACTGAAACATAAGAACAATTTGCAATACAGGTTTATAAATAAAGTTATGAGTAGGTACATAGTAATATCTCAACATGTATCTTAAAGGAAATTTCATTCTCTTTGGAGTTATGCGTGTTTACGAGTATATCCCAATTAAATTGTACATACGAGTCAAGTCGTTGTACGTTTCAGTTAGCATGGATGGTTTGAATGAGGAAAACTCTGTAGGTTCTCTCCGAAGATTCACTTATGTGTGTTTTAACTTAAGTGTAGTTTGAATTTATTAAATTGTATAATATATTTGTTGTTTTTTATGTAACTCAAACGATGATAGAAATAATTTCTTTGTCATCGTTCAGTACAAGTTCACATCCACATGCTACAGAAAAACGGGCCTTCCTCTGCTGAGAATTGCCTACTTTACCACACCTGGTAAGCTATTTACAATCGCAGTACTAGACGTCAAGCTACTGGACTGGAAAGGATACGGTATTAACATCAATGGCAAGTACATCACTCACCTTCGATTTGCCGACGATATAGTCCTTATAGCAAAATCACTGGAGGACCTAAACACGATGCTCAATGATCTCAATAGTGTCTTCCAGCGGATAGGTCTTAAGATGAACATGGACAAAACAAAGATCATGTATAACGTCCACGTCACACCTATGCCGGTAGTTGTTGGGAGCACTATGCTCGAAATTGTTGACGAGTACGTTTACCTGGGACAAATAGTCGGACTAGGTAAGTCTAACTTCGACCGAGAGGTCAATCGACAGATTCAACTAGGCTGGGCAGCGTTCGGGAAATTACGAAAAATCTCGTCAACTACCTCAAAACCTGAAAACGAGACTATACAACTAGTGCGTGTTGCCAGTGATGACCTATGGAACTGAGACGTGGTCCTTCATTGCTGGCTGTATGAGGACGCTCAAAGTCACTCAGCGAGCTATGGAGAGGGCTATGCTTGGGGTTTATCTGCGTGATAAACTTAGGTATAAGGATATCTGCAGTAGAACTAGAGTGACTGACATAGCCCAACGGATTAGTAAGCTGAAGTGGCAATTGGCTGGTCATGTATCTCGAAGAACCACCAACCGTTGGAGGAAAAAGGTTCTCAACTGGCAGCCTCGTACTAGTAGGCGAAGTGTAGAGCGACTCCCCACTAGATGGAGTGACGACCTGGTAATACATGAAGGAAGTTGATAGATGCAGGTGGCTCAGGACCGTGCTTTGTGGCATACTTGTGAGGGAGGCGTATGTTCAGCAGTGTACTTGTGAAGGGCTGTAATGATTATGATGATGAATTACGTAATAGATATAAAAAAAACAATTTTACAAAAGTCAACAATAAATGTGAATAAATTAAATGGTGTATGTAAGCTCGTATTTATGTAGCTTTGAATAAAAAACCAGCGCTTGAAAATTCATGTTGAAGTGATCTTTACAAAACAGCAAAAAATTAAAAGCTCGCTTAAAAAAAAATTCACTGCAAGTCCCTTTCGTTGTGTGCTTGTATCTAAAACGAGTTCATTTATTTTTCAATTTCGTTCAAGCCAGTGTAAGTTAAGCGTAACATTTTGTTTTTGTATATACACTTTTAAGCTTCTATATTTTACCTCACAGGTTCTTCTTTCGGTTTGACAATGGATTATATATTGTTTCAATAATTAAATATATTTATGTAAGGCTTGTTTTTACACAAACGTCTATTGACATTTTAGTGCCACAGAGCACTCTTTACCAGTCTATATACGAGTATATATATATATATATATATATATATATATATATATATATATATAGAGAGAGAGAGAGAGAGAGAGAGAGAGAGAGAGAGAGAGAGGTCTATATGTAGAAAATATTACATATTACATATATAACTTATACACAGTGGCGAAGCTAGGGCTCCAAAATAGGGCAAGCCCGGGATATGGTTTTTGTTGTTATTAGCAGTTTTATAAAAATACACCAATCTTGATCTCTCTTCACTCTTCAGTTTCATATTCAGTGCTGTCGAGGACGTGTTTAACACAGCACACAGAAGGCATGCTACTGCTAGATAGATTGTATGACATATCAGCAATGGCGTACCTTCAGTGGCTTTGAAAAAAGCCATTTGGGTTTGCTTGAGCAAAAGAAAAAGATATTTGCATACATTATAATACATAAACAAAAGAAAAGAATGAACAAATTACGAACTATGTACAAAATAAAAAAATCGTGTATCACTCGGGGACTGCCGCGGTAAAGATATTGCATAGCATTTTTATCAACTTATGCAATTATATTTATTTATTTTATATATGCAGTTTTTTTTTCTTTGATATTAATTCAAGTTTTTTTCTTTGATATTAATTCAAGTTACACTTGTTGAGCATGGTGACCGATAAGAAAACAATTTTTTTCTTTTATTGAATAAATGAGAAGGTAATATTGTTTAAAATATTTTTATTATCTTACAATAGATGTAGGTTATTCAGGAATTTTTATCATTGAAACTATAGGTTTATGGTAATTAACGAGTTCTTCCGACAAACGATAATTTTCTATAAAGTCTGTATTTATTAAATACTCTAAATTCACGAAAGTTGCTAGTAAGAAGACAATACATATAAATCCAAAGAATATGTTTCTTGCAATAAACTATATTATTTTTTAAAATATTTTTATTATCTTACAATACAGGCAACTATAGTCAACCAAATCTAAGAAATATCTTTTGACAGCTGTCAGAATTATTGCACTAAGCATGCCAACCAAATAATGGGAACATACAATATTCGATTCTTAAAAATCGATATCGATTATTTAGAGTTGATAATCATTTGCAGTTTGGTTTGAATAATACCAGAATAAATTAAAAACGGATAATTTAAAACACAAGATTTATCAGTTTCTTTGTATTTGTTGTTACCGATTATTTTAAGCGGCACAGTTATAAAAATTTGAGATTGAAAATAGATTAAAAATAAATTTATTCAATCACTTTCAGTACAACTAGTAGAGATGTCGTTGTTTATATTAATTATTATTTGATTTTCAAAAATGCAGTCAAAATTATCGAAAAAACAGTCCAAAAAGTTAAAGCCGAGTCACAAAATAAGAACAAATACACATACAAATACAATCACAAAATTACATAGGGTGAACTCTCGAAACAGAAACTTTTTTATTCAATATAGATTATGAATAATAATACTTATTGAAAGTCACTTTTTTCATTTATCACTGCTTCGCAAAAAAACCTCTGTCCTGGGAAGAACCAGCAAGAAATCCAACGGGACTAGTTTAAAAAAATAGCTTACAATCATGCATGTTACAATTTACAACACAAAACAAATTAGAAATAGCTTGGTAGCGATCACGTTTCCAGTAGTTATTATCATCCATAAATTATTAAATTAACCCATTTTAATGTTAAGGATTTTTCATACAAACTTAGTTTAATAAAGTTTTTGAACTTTGTGTACTTACGTCAAATTTTGTATATTTTCTGGGATTTTGTTTTAAAAACGTATACATCGCCCATTAATGAATTACTTACTCTGTGGAGTCGAGTAACTGGTACCGAAATGGCGGGATATTGAAATTATTATATAGTGGTTATCTTAGCACGACCTTGCCTATGAGTTTTTTTGCCCACACAAATTTACTTTGCAATGTAATAAAATAAACTTGTTTTATTTATGATTCATGTAATTTAAGGAATCTTGAAAATAAAAATTACAATAAACAATAAGACATTAAAAAAATAGTGATTCGGTAATTTTAATATTTTTACCGATTATTTGAATATTTTGCCGATTATTCGCATAAAAATTAATTTTAATCATCCAAACACTACGACAATATACATAGCGGCATATCATTGAAACGACGTCATTGTAAAAAATTAATACTGGTTATTTTTTCATATTTTGCTTTGTTTGAAAAATTCAAATTGAAATTAGTGATAAAAAACTATACACGTTGTAATGAAATATAGATAACTTCATAATTCTTCGGATTTACGTAAAAGGTTATTTTAAATCGTGTGATTACGCGTGTGCAAAGTTATTGCGGAATGATTAATGTGAAACGTCAAAACGCATTTCTTAGATTTGGTTGACTATAGTCTACACGCATACGTATAGTATCACGCACACAAACACCGTGCCGAAGTCTGCCGAACTTAAACGACGTTAGACGATGTTAGGTTTTCGGTTCTTAGTTTTTTTCGTTACAGAATTTCTTGATTGCGTCGCCACGCTCTAAGCCCGCGATAAAAGTTGTGCAACAGCGTATAAACAAATTATTTATATTCTAAATCGAATCATCTCTCTTTCTTAAGGAAAGATTTGATTACGTTCGCATAAAATTTTTGTGGACGTTTTAATTGTAACAACCAATTACTGTTTTTCAATTGCAGAAATTGAGCGAAGATATGAGCTTAAAGATTTTACCTTTTACCTAACAAAGTTTAAAGATTTTACCTTTTCCTCGCTGATTCGCATTTTAATACAATTCCATTCATCACAAGAAACACTATTATCCTCCATTTTTACTAAAAATCTTTCAAAAAGCATAAATTTTCAACTCGCAATATTCATTTGCTCAAATAAACATATAGAGTAAATATTGAAAAGTGAATTGAACTTGAAAACGTATCGTCTGCGCACCCCCGCGTTCGACTAACTTTAACTTCATACCGAAAACCCGGTTTTATCGCTCTATACTAATTGCTATATAAATAATCATAGTTATATTTCATTATAGAACATTTTGCCACACGTTAAAAAGGGAGTGATCATCTTCTCGGAAGCCCGGTAAAAACCCCAAGCGTGCGAGGGAGACGACTAATCGATCAACTCAACTCCTTTTTATGAAAGCATTATCGCGCAGTTTTGTCACGTCCGGGGTCCATACATATTGTTCATTAATTTTGACAATCCATTGCGTGTTCGCTTTGAGCAGAGAGTACACGAATCAGTGTATTTCGAATGAAACAGTTTGCGAGTTTTTATATTAGTTGATAGTTGATGTTATTGATTGATCGGCATAGGCTTCGCCACCGCATATACACACATCTTAAATAAGCAGAGAAATTACACGTTATTTATACATAATTCGAATAATGCTTAAGATACATAAACAAATATATTATATTATGTTTACATATTTACGGTTATATAATAAAAATATAAAGGACATGAAGTGCTTAAATCCAGTTACATAAGTAAAGAGATCAGGTCTCCTACAGTGTTATGTAGCAATTCTTTCGATCTATATAACTCATGTTAGATATTTTTCCCAGCACTTTCAAGGCAATAGTGATTGCTTTTGCATTCCTATCTCCTTAATATTATTCTTTTCCTATTTTTTCAATGTAAATGTAATGTAGTGGCGGTTAAGAATATCCACTACCCCATATCTTCCCGTGGGTGTCGTAAGAGGCGACAGAGGGAGACAGGCAGGAGATGGGCAGCAGCATCTTCCTGATGTCAACTGTGACGTAATAAAAAACTGCGGTTGCCAACCCGCTCGCCAAGCGTGGCAACTACGGCAAATACCCCCCAATGAACAAATACACAAAAAGACGGCCCCCAGTCCCCGGCGGCCCCGCTATTCCTGGCTACGGTGGCGACCATGGTAACGGCGGGGCAGGGGGTGCTAAGAATCTCCGGTGGAGGTTCGGTTGCCACCTACGACGACTCGACCTGGCAACATATAACGCACGCACCCTGAGGACTGACGAGAAGATACTGGAGCTGGAAGAAGAGGTAGACAAGTTGCGCTGGCATATTATTGGATTATCCGAGGTCCGAAGAGAGGGGGAGGACACGGCAATCCTCGAGTCCGGCAACTTGTTCTATCACCGGGAGGGCGACCATCTGTCCCAAGGAGGTGTCGGATTTATCGTCCACAAGTCTCTCGTCAACAACGTTGTAAAGATTGGGAGTGTGTCGACGAGGGTCGCGTACCTGATACTCAGAATCACCAAACGGTATTCGCTGAAGGTCATTCAGGTTTACGCACCAACCTCGGCACACCCCGATGAGGAGGTGGAGGAAATGTATGAGGATATTTCCAGAGCCATACATTCCTCCAAAACCCACTACACGGTGTTGATGGGAGACTTCAACGCAAAACTAGGCACAAGAGAAAGCGGTGAGCTGAAGGTAGGGAAATTTGGAGTAGGGCAACGGAACCGAAGGGGCCAGCAGCTGGCCGACTTTATGGAGAAAGAGGGACTCTTTATGATGAACTCTTTCTTCCAGAAGCGGCCCCACAGGAAGTGGACCTGGTCGAGCCCCGACGGTTCGACAAAAAATGAGATTGACTTCATTATGACGACCAGACGCCAACTGTTCAGTGATGTCTCAGTGATCGCAAGGGTGAAAACTGGCAGCGATCACCGAATGGTTAGAGGCACACTGAACCTAAACGTTAAGTTGGAGAGGTCTCGTCTAATGAAGTCAACGCTCCGTCCCCCTCGTGCTCTAATCCAGAATCCCGAAACCTTTCAGCTCGAGTTACGTAACCGCTTCCAGTGCCTGGAAGATTGCAATTCAGTGGACGATATGAACGACAAGCTCGTGGAAACTGTCCATGCGGTCGGAGCTAAGTTCTGCAAGACCCGCCGCAGAAGAACACAAAAACTCTCCGATCACACTCTTAATCTCATGGCTGTTAGACGGGAGATGAGGCTGCAATCGTCAACAGATTTGACAGCATACAGGCAACTGAACAGACAGATCTCCAAATGCATGCGGCGAGACTTACGCAATTTTAATACTTCTCGTATTAAAGAAGCGATCGAGCGGAACCAGGGCTCCAAAGTCTTTGCCAGAGATCTGTCTGCCAGAAAGAGCCAACTGTCAAAGCTGAAGACTGAGTGTGGCAACATCGTTTCCGGGACACCTGAGATTTTGAGTGAGATTGAGAGGTTCTATGGGCAGCTGTACACATCATCGTTGGAGCCACACGCAAGTGTGAGTAACGATCCAAGAGCAAGTCTTATCCGACACTATTCCGATGATATCCCGGACGTCAGTCTAAGCGAGATTAGAATGGCTCTCCAGCACCTTAAAAACGGCAGGGCCCCAGGCGAGGATGGAATTACAGCGGAGCTTCTGAAAGCGGGTGGAACACCGGTACTTGTAGTCCTTCAGAAGCTCTTCAATTCCGTCCTCCATGGTGGCACTACTCCAGAGGCGTGGAGCAGAAGTGCGGTGGTCTTGTTCTTTAAGAAAAGCGACAACGCTCTCTTAAAGAACTACAGACCGATTTCCCTTCTGAGCCGCGTCTACGTGCTGTTTTCGAGAGTCATTACGAATCGTCTCGCACGCAGACTTGACGACTTCCAGCCTCCCGAACAAGCCGGTTTCCGAAAAGGCTTCAGTACCATAGACCACATACATACCCTGCGGCAGATTGTACAGAAGACTGAAGAGTACAATCTGCCACTTTGCCTGGCGTATGTGGACTATGAGAAAGCCTTTGATTCCGTCGAAATTTGGGCGGTGCTACAGTCCCTTCAGCGGTGCCAAGTTGACTGTCGGTATATCGAAGTGCTGAAGTGTTTGTACAGTAGGGCTACGATGGCTATCCGAGTACAGAACCAGAGCTCGAAACCTATCCAACTGCAGAGAGGTGTAAGACAGGGTGACGTTATATCCCCGAAACTCTTCACCGCTGCATTGGAAGACGTTTTCAAGCTACTGGACTGGAAAGGATACGGTATTGACATCAATGGCGAGTACATCACTCACCTTCGATTTGCCGACGATATAGTCCTTATGGCAGAATCGCTGGAGGACTTAAGCACTATGCTCAATGACCTCAATAGTGCCTCCCAACGGATAGGTCTTAAGATGAACATGGACAAAACAAAGATCATGTTCAATGTCCATGTCACACCTATGCCGGTAGTTGTTGGGAGCACTATGCTTGAAGTTGTTGACGAGTACGTTTACCTGGGACAAATAGTCCGACTAGGTAAGTCCAACTTCGACCGAGAGGTCAATCGACGGATTCAACTCGGCTGGGCAGCGTTCGGGAAATTACGACATATCTTTTCGTCAGGTATACCTCAATCTCTAAAAACTAGATTGTACAACCAGTGCGTGTTGCCAGTGATGACTTATGGATCTGAGACGTGGTCCTTCACTGCTGGCCGTATGAGGACGCTTAAGGTCGCTCAGCGAGCTATGGAGAGGGCTATGCTCGGAGTTTCTCTGCGTGATAGACTCAGAAATGAGGATATCCGCAGTAAAACCAGAGTGACATGACAACGGATTAGTAAGCTGAAGTGGCAATGGGCCGGCCATATAGCTCGAAGAACCGATAACCGATGGGGAAGAAAGGTTCTCGAGTGGCAGCCTCGTACCGGTAAGCGTAGTGTAGGGCGACCCCCCACTAGATGGAGTGACGACCTGGTAAGACATGCAGGAAGTCGATGGATGCAGGTGGCTCAGGACCGTGCTTTGTGGCATTACTTTGGGGAGGCCTATGTTCAGCAGTGGACTTGTGAAAGGCTGTAATGATGATGATGATGATGATTTTTTCAATACTGTCCGAAACTACGAGCATGTCAAAAGTGGGAATAATCTTGCCCAATGACTGATAATTGCGACTTCTCACCGTAAATAAATGAAAGTAATCATCATCATCATCACCATTACAGCTATTCACAAGTCCATTGCTGAACATAGGCCTCCCCAAAGCAATGCCACAAAGCACGGTCCTGAGCCACCTGCATCCATCGACTTCCTGCGTATCTTACCAGGTCATCACTCCATCCAGTGGGGGGTCGCCCTACACTACACCTACCGGTACGAGGCTGCCACTCGAGAACCTTTCTTCCCCATCGGTTATCGGTTCTTCGAGCTATATGGTCGGCCCATTGCTACTTCAGCTTACTAATTCGTTGGGCTATGTCGATCACTCTGGTTTTACTGCGGATATCCTCATTTCTGAGTCTATCACGCAGAAAAACTCCGAGCATAGCCCTCCCCATAGCTCGCTGAGTGACCTTGAGCGTCCTCATACGGCCAGCAGTGAAGGACCACGTCTCTGATCCATAAGTCATCACTGGCAACACGCACTGATTGTACACTTTAGTTTTCAGAGATTGAGGTATATCTGACGAGAAGATGTGTCGTAATTTCCCGAACGCTGCCCAGCCAAGTTGAATCCGTCGATTGACCTCTCGGTCGAAGTTGGACTTACCTAGTCGGACTATTTGTCCCAGGTAAACGTCCTCGTCAACAACTTCAAGCATAGTGCTCCCAACAACTACCGGCATAGGTGTGACAAGGACATTAAACATGATCTTTGTTTTATCCATGTTCATCTTAAGACCGATTCGTTGGGGTTATATTTTTAATGATCATTGAGGTCATTAAACATAGTGCTAAGGTCCTCCAGCGATTCTGCTATAAGGACTTTATCGTCGGCAAATCGAAGGTGAGTGATGTACTCGCTGTTATGTTAATACCGTAATGTTAATACCGTATCCTTTCCAGTCCAGTAGCTTGAAAACGTCTTCCACCGTAGCGTTGAAAAGTTTCAGGGATATAACGTCACCCTGTCTTACACCTCTCTGCAGTTGGATAGGTTTCGAACTCTGATTCTGTACTCGGATAGCCATCGTAGCCCTACTGTAAAAACACTTCAGCACTTCGATATACCGACAGTCAACTTGGCACCGCTGATGGGACTGTAGCACCGCCCAAATTTTGACGGAATCAAAGGCTTTCTCATTGTCCACATACGCCAGGCAAAGTGGCAGATTGTACTCTTTGGTCTTCTGTACAATCTGCCGCAGTGTATGTATGTGGTCTAAGGTACTGAAGCCTTTTCGGAAACCGGCTTGTTCGGGAGGCTGGAAGTCGTCGAGTCTGCGTGCGAGACGATTCGTCATGACTCTCGAAAACAGCACGTAGACGCAGAAGGAAAATCGGTCTGTAGTTCTTCAATAGAGCGTTGTCGCCTTTCTTAAAGAACAAGACCACTGCACATCAGCTCCACGCCTCCGGAATAGTGCCACCATGGAGAACGGAATTGAAGAGCTTCTGAAGGACTTCAAGTACCGGTGTCCCACCCGCTTTCAGAAGCTCCGCTGTAACTCCATCCTCGCCTGGGGCCCTGCCGTTTTGAAGGTGCTGGAGAGCCATTCTAATATCGCTCAGACTGACGTCCGGGATATCATCGGAATAGTGTCGGGTAAGACTTGCTCTTGGATCGTTACTCACACTTGCGTGTGACTCCAACGATGATGTGTACGGCTGCCCATAGAACCTCTCAATCACACTCAAAATCTCAGGTATCTCGGAAACGATGCTACCACACTCAGTCTTCAGCTTTGACAGTTGGCTCTTTCTGGCAGACAGATCTCTGGCAAAGACTTTGGAGCCCTGGTTCCGCTCGATCGCTTCTTTAATACGAGCAGTATTAAAGTTGCGTAAGTCTCACCGCATGCATTTGGAGATCTGTCTGTTCAGTTGCCCGTATGCTGCCAATCTGTTGACGATTGCAGCCTTATCTCCCGTCTAACTGCTATGAGATTAAGAGTGTGATGAAGGTAAGAAAAACATTAATATATATCTCTTAAAATTTCTCAACGTATATCTGTACAATGTTTCTCAAACCACATTTATAGGTTAAAAGTACCTTTTTACTATTTCATATTATATGAGTGACGAGGTTATGTTATTAAACCTTAAAAGTGAATTTGTTCGATTATTTATCATACTTGTTAATAAATGCTTCGATACACAGTGAATCTGATTGTATCATTTAATAAGTGTAATAATTTTATTTATTTTTCCACACGTGCACCTACCTCGAACAATAGGATTCTTGTTTACCTTTGATCAGTTTGAATTAATAATTTTTTGTATATTTTCCTTTCCAAAGTATATAATCCAATTATTGCCACGCAGATACGTAATAAAATTATTTTTAGTACGTTTTGGATACAAAGATTTGATTTTACACTAATATATTTAATTTTTACAACAAAAATTATACAAACACACCGTGATGGTTGGTACAAAAAACGTAATGAAATTGCGTTGACGGACGGGTTGATACAGTGTTGCCATATATACTGCCCCTTAAAAAAATTTTTTAGCGAGTTTGGGTAACTTGTGGTGCTGGCATGAAATACGGCGTACTACAATTGTTAAGAATATCTAGGACAAGGAGTGAGTATAATAAAACTAATTTATGATATTATAAATTCTAAGATCTGACAAATATGAAATTCCTACCGTTTTTTACTCTTATTATCTTTAGCTTAAATCTTTATTTAAACTATAACGATAATAGGAGTAAGAAACGAATAATTTATAAAAACTTTTTTATACGTTAGAAATTGAATTTAGAAACATCTTTAACATTGTGATTTTCGATAGACATCACTACTATCTATTTAAGTAATAATTAGTTACAATAAAAAATATTACTGCTAAAATAAATATCTTAGAATTTGTTAGAAAAAACTTCCAATCAATTAAGATTTCATAGTTTAAACATATAAATGTAAGCTATTTAGTTAATTAGTAACTGGAGGCAAAATGTCACTACGAAAAGTACTTCGTATTTTACGTTAGATGATCTTTTTTTAAAAACTGAAGAAGAAAAAAAGAAAAAAAATTCTGGGCGTAGTTCAATTTATTACGCAACGGTTAAAACTACTTCAAGGATTTATTTATTTTATTTATTTAAAAAATACATCAGTCATATAAAATAGAAATTAACATATAATATAAGGACTTTTTTATGAAATAAGGGTGACAAACGAACCACAGTCCACTTGATTGTGAGAGGATGATACCCCTTAGACATTTACATTTAACCTTGATTTAAGACTCAAAATGCAGATGCGTTGTCACCCCAGAGGGCTAAGATGGAATGCCTTGATTCCAGTAAAACGAGTCTCCGGTTCTCTACACACACTACATGAAACACAGCAGCATTAATCTGCTATTTTATGCTAGTATAATGTGAGAGCGTAGTCTTTTCCCGGTCGAGCCGACCCATTCGTGCTACAACCATAATATTATAACTTTAGCGTGGCTCTACGACGCATTAAATACTTGACCTGCCTTCTTTAAGTTCCGTAATTGGAAAAAGTAGCCTATAAGTTGCCTATATGTTGTTTATGTGGAGGTAGTTAAGGCAAGTTGCCCCGGGTCCTTTACTACTTACATCAAATTAGATGGAAATTTCTTATATTGTAGTAGTTTTTACGTAAATCGTGAATACACAGACAGACAGAAAGACAGACGAAAATTCTAATAACCACTTATAATTTGGCTTCAGTGCCTTTTATTTAGTTTCCTGAACTTGCTTCTTATAGAAAATATTAGAATTACGCCTATATTTTATATGGTTACGTTGTAACTTTTGACTCCCTCGTTGGCCTAGTGGTCCTAAACGTGATTGCTGATCATGAGGTCCCGTGTTTAAATCTCGGATCAGGCAGCAATCTCAATTATTAGGCTCTTCTGTACGAAATGTTCAGTGACAATCCAGAGTCAGGAAGTTGGCGGTATTTCGCCCCCGTGCCTCGGAAAGCACGTAAAGCAGTTGGCCCTGCACCTGGTCTCTCTAAAGTCGCCTGGTCCCTCTTATAGTCCGATGAAACGGTTACGTGTCAGGTAACCGTTTCATCGGACTATAAGAGGAGGGAATAGAAAGCGTACCTGTACTTGTTTATACACTTGGACGCTATAATCTTGCCCAGCCCAGGTGGTTGTCTCCGTTGACACCCGCCGCCGTAAGCGTAGTCGGTATGGAGGACGCTATTATAAGTATTGAAACGGCTGTCTCTTCTCACAAGATCTCCTTACAGTAGCAATTTGTTAAAGGTATGGCATAGAACTTGACTTTCAAAAAGTGTTATGTAAAAATACCTATTTGAATTTGACTAAATATGTCAGATTTGGTTATAGTCCAGGGCGTGTTAGCGCAAGAATCACCTTATAATTCCAAGCAAGCAAGAAGACTTATTTATTTTTAATTGCAATATTCAGCGTAGATATCCATATGATCCGTAAAGAAATAAATGTACTTCGAAAATAAATAACATCTGCCTCTTCCGTGCTCCAAACACCTCAGATAATGTGCTATGAGAGGTCTGTAGGAGGCCTGTGCTCAAAAGCGGGATATATGTAGGTTAGAGTCCAATTATAAAAAGAAACGCTCAGATGGTTAGCGATCGCTGTAAATCTCACAGTACGCGAGAAACCCTGGTTTGGTCCCTGCTAGCACCAACAAAATTGTTATTTGCAATGTTAAGTGCTGATTTACGACGTGCTCGCTGGTGAAGGAAAACATTTTGAGGAAACTTGCATGTCTGAGAAATAAGAAAAGAATGATTCGAAGTTATTTTAAGTTCACCATCATGCATTGGGGTATCGCAGCGGTCACTTCCTTGCCCTAAAACCCTCTCAGAAATGAGAGTAGATCTGTGCCCAGGGACGTATATAGGCCGTAACTTTAATTTTTTTAACTTTTTTGAAACAGATGGTATTGACATATAGGAATAATATATGACCAATATGATGAAATGAAAGGTAAAGTAGATTATAAAAGCAACTTCTATGATATTTAATTATTTGAAAGAAATATATTTCTAAAGTATATCTTTTATTTAATGTGAATTTATAATTAAATTTCTTAAATTTACGCGAACACTACACATTGAATGCATTAAATACGAAATATAAAAAGTATCTACATACTTCCATATACATTTTACACAACAAAAGAAACTGTAATTCAACGATCATATGATCAACATTATCATCACGTTCCATTCAAATTGCTGACCGGGCGCCTGAAGAGCTTTCTGACTATGTTATACCTAGCAAATTTTTCATGCCGTGGACAATTCATAAGCGGTTACCTGCGTTTAACTTATTTTAATTATAAGTTAAATTGAAAAACGAACTTACAGTCCACCTAGAAAACTTAAAACAAAGAATATTTCTGATATGTTGCCATCACTAAGGATTGAGATGGAATTCCTCGCTGCCTGTAATTATACTGATTTTCCATATTCTTCAGGCTGGAACACAGCTATGCAAGCACTCCTATTCGGCCGTAAAATAGATAAGAGTGTTACACCTACACAGTACAGATGAACTCCTAGGCAGAAAAAGAGCTACCATCTAGTAAACGTAGTATCCTATAAAATAAAATAAAAAAACTTAGTAAAGGTGGTGCTAGTGGTAGTGCATTAACTACTTAGGCATGTTATTTTTTAGGTGTTACAACCAATCTATGACCTTACTTACTGAAGGTAGTTGTAAGTTGTTAGTGTCCATGAGCTCCAGTAGCCGCTTATTATCTAATGAACTAATGACTCGTTGATCACTCTTCACGAAAAATTATTATTAGAGTAAGCATTTAAAGACTGTGTTTTTTTTGTTTCATCTTTAAACGTATTTCGTTCATTAACATAACCTTATACAATAAATGACTACTAAAATGCTTTCAACATGTTTATTTAACTAAGAACATTGAAAAGCCAGAAAACCGGAAAATCGATCGCTTTTGCTTTGGACCGAAATCAGAAAACACATATTTTCTGGTCTGATTTGAGGCAGGCGTGATCAAATTATGCAGTTCAAAATGGATTTCGCCTGTGGTTTAAGTTGACATAGCTACTTTTATTTAACTTAAAAATCATTTTTACATTTTTTTTTTGAACTGAGCTGAAAGAATACTTTCTCAAGGTTCTTCCTTGTGCACTAGTGGGGGCGTGCGCGTGCGCGTGCGAGCTCAACAAAATCGCTTAGCATTCGTATTTTTAGACACCTTCACACTATATAGAATAGCATAGAATCATTTTATTTAATATAGATTACAAGTATACTTATTAAAAAATTCATTTCAGCTTTACCACTCCTTCGAAAAAACCTTTGTCTTGGGAAAACCTAGCAGGGCTTTTTAATAATTAATTTACAGTATTATTTTATACAATTAGTCAAAAACTATTAGAAACGGAAGAGAGAGAAGTTGCCATATTCCCAAAGGTTGTTGTCAATCATGTACTCTTTAGTAGTATAATAACCTTACTAAACAATTTTTGTTTATTAAAATTTTTAATCTTTTTGATAGATAAGACTTGCATAATCTGTAGTATAATAAAACTCTTACACGACGATTTCTGTACTTTGAATATTTTTATGAAATTTCAATTGGGGTATAGTAAGTTAGCTTTAGAAGCTCTGGGCTTAAATAAACATAAATTGCACATTCTGGTGAGAGCCCTAACTGGACGCTTGTTGTTTTGTTTTCAAAAGCATATGTCCATCCCGAGACTGAACAACTCAAGGATGTGCCAGTACTGTTTTCTAACGATATAAATGCCTGTAATCCTAACTGATCGCGGACCCTTAATGCGCAAACGTAACACTCATCTGAGAAACTATATACTTCGTCCAGAAGAAGTGAAATTGCCCACAGCTAAGCAACTCCTTCTATTCATTGAAGTCATAGAGCTTAAAAGTGAACTATAACTATAGCAGAGATCACAATAGATCTTTTGGCTCGCAGTGATACCGGTTTCTTTCCCTAGACATGCATAACTGCTCGCACACAATAAAAAAATCCAATAAAAGACAAGTAATATTTAATTGTAACGAATTAAATCAAAATTATCTCATAGTTTAAATATTTTCATTTTTATTTCGTCCATCTGTAAAGTTTAATTTGATTTTAATAACCCCGTTTATGAAAATCCAAGGAAAGGTTTTGAGGAAAATGAGGGTTACTTAAATGTAACTTTGTTCTAATGTTATAAGGCTCGTTTAAATTTAGTAGCAAAACAAAGTATGTTTTTAAAGTCAATTACGTCTCGAGAAAGAGAAGTATTAAAAAATAGAAGTACAAACCGGATACATACCTAAAATATATATAATTATCTTCTTCATCTACATTATGGTCGTAGCGGAAATGCGTCGGCGCAACCGGAGAAGGACCACGCTCTCACAAAGTAACAGCTTAAAATAGCAGCTTAATACTACCGTGTTTCGTATGGGGAATGGGACGAAGGATTTCATCTTATTCTTCAGGGGTGGCAACACATTTTGATAATTTGATTTTTGAGAAAACATGTAGGCCAATGTTGGCCGTAGCATTCACTTAACATAAGGTCCACTCTGTGCTTGTATGTCACCATTGTCCGAAAAAAACATATATAAGACATAACAATTATATCAGCGCTGATACATCGCGTTTACGTGTAAAAATGTATGAAAGACGTCAAACCCATAAAATCAAGTCCTTGCTCAATGAAAGACTGGTGAATGGGACGCATTTTTACCTCGTATGGTGTTGAACTACGTAGTATATAATTCCAAGAATTGTCTGCATAAACAACTAAGATTCTTGTCGTTATCAGCCATTTTTTATACCGTTAAATTTCACTGCTTGGCACGTACCTGTTCTATTTTTTCTACTGCGTTTTTTTGGATTTAGAAGAATTTTCCCTCATTGCACGTATAGTCTCCGCAGTCCGCAGATAGTAAACAATAATAATGATGTCCTCCAGAGCGACTTCGGTCACGGCGCCGTGGCCGGTCTCAACTAGTATTCATCCTCAATATTTATTTAAAATGAATAATACCAAATGTTTTGAACTAACTCACTTTACTACTTATGTTTTAGAACAGGATTCTATTTAACCCCCTGTTGTAAAACCCTCTCAGAAAATATAGGAAGTTTGTATCTTTTGCATCACTGTCATAGTCCAATGGAACAGTGATCCGACACTACCCGAGAGAGAACAGGTGCAGGAGCACCGGCTTTACGTGCTCTCCAAGGCATGAGGGTGAAACAGCGCCTACTCCTGACTCTGGGCTATAACTGATAATTTCTCACAGAAAAACCCAATTAGTTATTTTTGCACGACCTGTGATTCTAACTCCCATAATCAGCAATCGCGCTTACGACCTCTAGGCCAAAGACCAATATAACAAAGAGGCAATTAAGATGTTAACAACCATCTAGCAGGCTATGAGGCATTTCTAACTTTTCCAATTGTCGCCAACATATGGCCATTTATCAGTATTATGCGTAAATAAAATTACTATTTATCTTCCTGTACTCATGCGTAGGTTTGTGACTGTCAAAATATTACATGATTTTTTCTTATATCGTAAATAACATATTTTTTATTTACCTACTTGTCCTTTTTCAGTGAGCCTGTGTGATCTAATTTTCACGTGAACAGAGGGTCAGAGGAGTCAACTACAATAGATTAAATACTAAATAATTTACTTAATTTATTTCATTTACACTTGTAGTAAAAGCTAGAAATTTTTCTTACGTTTCTTACGTTCAGTAATTAGTGACACTGAGGTCATCAGCATGAAAGAGATCGAACGTGCGATTCGAAGTTTGAAATGTGGTAAGGCTGCGGGACTAGACAGAGTTACTGCTGAAATGGTCAAGTACGGTGGGCCTCGCGTCTGTGACAGCTTTCATCTGCTGTGCAATTTGTGCTGGCGGACGGGAGATGTCCCGGATGATTGGCGATCCGCGGTCATTGTGCCTTTATATAAAGGTAAAGGTTCACATTTTGACTGCGGGAGCTATCGGGCGATCAGCTTGACCAGTTTAGCAAGTAAAGTTTATTCGAAGGTTTTGACACGCAGGATGCAAGAGAAATCGGAAAGATTCTTATGGGAGGCACAATGCGGATTTAGACCTGGAAGAGGATGCACGGATCAAATGTTTTCTCTCCGCATGATCACGGAGAAGCTTCTGAGTGTTAACCAGAGGATTTTCTGTGCTTTTGTGGATCTGGAGAAAACATTTGATAAGGTTATAAGGAAGAAAATGTGGGAACTGTTGCCGGGATATGGTGTGGATGGTCGATTGTTAAGGGCTGTGCAGTTACTTTACTATGACTGTAAAGCCTGTGTGCGGGTAGGGCATGACCTGTCACCCATGTTTAGCGTCCAAGCGGGCGTAAAACAGGGTTGTGTCATGTCTTCCTGGCTGTTCATACTGTATCTCGACAGCTGTTTACTGAAGCTGAAAGATAGCTGTTTGGGTGTGAAATTGGGTGACATAAAAGTTAATTGTCTGCTGTATGCTGATGATGCAGTGCTTATTGCACCATCAGAAGCAGAACTGCAGGCATTAGTCACGTGTATGAAAGAGGAATGTGAAATTAAAAGTATCCGTTTGAATGCTAATAAAACTAAGGTTCTGGTATTTGAAAAGGACGAAGAGAAAACGAAATGTGAAATATGGGTAAATCAGGAATGTCTAGAACAGTAAAATGAAATTGTATACTTGGGGAGTGCTTTCAGCCGGGATGGAAGATGTGATTTAGATGTGGATAGGCGTGTCGCTGCCGGAAACAAAGTCAATGGTGCCCTGAATGCATTAGTCAAAAGGCAAGGCGTGGTGAAGAGTGCACGCCTTGCAATATATAACGCAGTTTTGGTACCGACTTTGTTATATGGCAGCGAAACCTGGGTATGCCAGAAGAAGCATAAAAGCAAGTTGAATGCAGTGAAGATGCGATCTCTTCGTAAAATGTGTGGCGTTACCATAGCCGACTGAAAGCGAAACGAAGAGATTCGCAATATGGCAGGATTGAAAGATGACCTTATCACAAAAATTGATAGGGGCGTACTCCAATGGTTTGGGTACGTTGAACGAATGAGTGAAGACCGAATGGTGAAGAAAATATATAGAGCGAAAGTAAATATTAAAAGGTGTCGAGGTAGACCGAGACTAACTTTCGAAGACCATGTGAGCAAATTGCTCGAAGAGGGGAGGGTCAAGAGTACTCGGATACCTAGACGTGCATGTATGAAGAAGTTAATGAACCTGAAAGAAGCGAAAGAGGTATGTAAGGATCGTGACACTTGGCGATCTGTTCTCTCTGGCTACCCCGTTAGGGATTGTGCGTGACGATAAGTAAGTAAGACAGTAAGTAAGTAAGTAATTAGTGTATTAAATGTCTTTAATTCTAACTAAATGTTTTTAAATATCCCATACCTTTAAACGAGCAATTTTTGTATATTTAGTAATCGGAATCTCGGAAACGGCTCCAACGATTTTCATAAAATTTTATGTCTAGGGGTTTTTGAGGGCAATAAATCGATCTAGCTAGGATTTTTTTTAGAAAATGTCGTTTTGTCCGTGTTTTCAGGCGATAAAACTGCTAAAATATAAGAATGTAAATTTTAACACTTTATTAATAATCGTAATAGCTCAAGTGGATATCGGGCCGTCGTGAAATCGTAGTGCCCTAGTTCACGTCCTGTTTTCGGTCTGACCTTTTAGCCTTTTTTTACTTTCCCTTCTTTGTTTCTATTGTTTCGAGCCCTTTTTTTAGATTTTTTTATAAAAACACGAAAATTTAAATTAAACTAATTGCACTCATGATTTTTTATCACAATAACTATTTTAATTTTTTCTATTATGTTGATAAGATCAAGAAATATTACCTATTCATATTTTATCAGTATGTAATTTGTATCTAAATATACTTACCAAAACACACGATTAAAAAAAATCCAGGTACTAAGATTTAAAAACTATCATAATGATAAATACAAAAAATAATCACACATCAAAATAAGATTCTTTCGTTTTCTTTCTTTTTCAATTTAAAACTGCATATGTTCTTATGTACTTAAAATTTAAATTTAAAAGCCGACTTCAAGAGCCACGAAACAAAAATCATTGAGATCAAACTGCACATGGTGTGCAAATTTGATTAAAATCGGTTAAGTAGTTTAGGAGTCCATCGCGGACAAACAACGTGACACGTAATTTATATATATATATATATATATATATATATATATATATATATATATATATATATATATATATATTATAACAGGGTTTTCTTTTGTTTTTCAGTAACTGACCTGACAACATCTCGACAATCGTTCTCAGTAGTAAGTCGGAAGTATTCGTCTGCAGGGCGACCTTCGCATATTCAAGTTCTGCGCTCCTTGCCTGTTCAATCACCTGATACCAGTTTACCGCTAATAAGAAACTTTTGTCGTATCTCCTCAATTTTAAGGCACTCCCCTGGTTGCCTCAGCCAGTATAGGAATCATCGTAGCCGACATATTGAATGATATTTTAGTTTCTTGTTAGTAGGTCACTTGTAAGTGAAAGCCAAATTAGCCTCTTAAAAGCTTGGCATGCTCATCAGAACAGGACAGTATTTCATACCTATATTTCATACCTACCTACACCGCTTGTAACTTTACAAGGCGGAGGTTCGGCTCCACATGGAATATTGTTTCCATCTCTGGTCTGGGGCTCCTCAATGCCAGCTCCTTCAGCATCCAGTACAGAGCATCTCGAATAGGTAATGTCGCCGTAATATTAACCGTAATTTTCATCATCATAGTCATCGTTGTAGTAGTTATCTTCACTGGCTTCGGCGTTATCCTCGGCATCGTCATAGTTATCTTCATTTTTATCGTAATGGTCATCAGTATCGTCATTATCATGCCTTCTTCATCGTTATCATTCTCGTAGTCGTAATCTTTAACATCATCAACATCATTATCACCATATTTATCGTCATCAGTATCGATATCATTGTCGTAATGGTTATCTAATCGTCTTTGTCACCATTTTCTTAATAGCAATCGTTATCGTTATCTTCATCGTAAGCTTTATCGTCATATTTATGGTTATCGTCATCGTAATAGTGATTGTTATCATCATCTCACCATCATCAATCTCATCATCGTTATCGTAATCATCATCGTTTGTCGTGAAGCGACAATAAAAAAACTAAGAACCTAACTTAACTAGAACGAAAACAACCAAAATAAAATAAATTATTTAAAAATTTGAAGTTTTACAGTATCTTTTATAAAAAAAAGGTATGAAGGTGATGATGGGTTGTAAAGAAGATGGTGATTTACAATATTATTAAAAAAAAAAATAACAAAAGATACTGCAACGACGTATGCACAGGCTATGCCTATGATAGGTGCACAGCTCCTGCTCTAGGAACACGTAGAATCTGGAGAAAACACACGCAGCGTCTGGAGAAGGTACACGCAGCGCTTGGAGTAGACCCACACAGCGTCTTGAGCCGGTACGCAGCGTCGGGAGTAGGTCCACGAAACGTCTGGAGTAGGCACGCAGCGTTTAAAGTAGGTACACGCGGCGCTTGGAGTAGGCAAACACAACTTCCGGAGTAGACCCACACAGCGTCCGGAATAAACACGCAGCGTCTGAAGTAGGTCCACGCAACGTCAGGAGAAGGCACGCAGCGTTTGAAGTAAGTAAACACAGCGCACTAGTAGGCGGAGGCGTAGGCGTGGCTAGGCGACGACTTAAGGAGCGGGCAGAGGCTTGCAGGATCCCGAGGCAGTGCAGAAAAGGCCTTTTTGAGATGCTTTAAGTATCAAAGCTCAAGTCAGACTCCCCATTCGCCGATTGAATTCGGCTTATTTTTGCTTTTTGACGGATCTCACATAAGAACGTAATATTATTCTCATTAAATTTGAAATTATTTAAATTAAAAGCAAATTCTTGTAAATGGCCAAGAAGAAAGGAGTATTTTGAAGTAAAAACATCAGGCCGGTAACGATAATTGAATAAAAATTGCCATGACAACCTGATAAACAACGATATCAAAACATGTCAAATTTTGGTTTTAGGCTCGTAATACAGAAACGGCAAGATTTAAGTGAAAAATGAGATATTATTTATATAGGAAAAAAAAATAGCGCAACAGCGCGCACGAAACCCGAAATTGCAGAGTTACGGAGAACTAAATAAAAGACCGAAAAAGGTAGACTTCATTGACACCGATTTAAAAAGTGCTGATAGCATGAAAAATACGAAGTGAAAATGATTTGTTATTGTGTTCTTATGAATTAAAATATTACAGGATCCTATGGAAATAAAGGTGATGTAAAATATCAAGTTTTGAGGCGAATGCAGAACATCAAAAACAGAATGGAAAAATAAGTTTAAAATAGTGTAAAATGATATGTAAGTATGTATAAGCATAACACTACATTTTCCCCCCGACCCTGGAAAATTTTTGACTCAGCAAAAATTTTGATATGTACATTCTAAAAGACACCATGAAAACACAGCTTTGCAGAAACAGACATCACCAGGCAAAATCAGATATACTATCTCTTACATTCATCATCTGCATTCAGGTAAGGGTGGAGTTCACATTCAATGACTACCACTCTAAAAGTGTGTTTTCGAAAGGACATTCAGGCTTATTTAAGGAGTTGTCATCCGCTCCTGCGTGGAAAAAAAACATTTTGAAAGGACGTTCAGGCTTATTTAAGGAGTTGTCATCCGCTCCTGAGTGAAGATAAAGTTAAAGAAATTAATCTTAAGCAAGCTTTAGTCGCTATGACTTAAGTAAAGATTAAGAACGGCCAGAGCGGTAGGGCTCAAAGCCAGAGATCAGCAACATCACTAACGAGATGTGTCTGAAATTGATATTTATACATATATACAAACTTATATACAAATATACAAACATATATACAAATGTAGTGTCATGCAAAACAGTATTAGCTGGTTCCTCACATCTAATCTTCACTTCGTATTCGAGTTCGGCCTTGTTACGAAATTTGTACTTAATAACCCTTCTCATTGTTGTAATTAAGTGCAAAGTTAAGTTTAAGAAATAAAAATATTAAAGTGATTAATGTAAGTGAAGTGTTATATGTAGGTCTAAATATAATCCAGATAAGTTGAAAAACTAGATGAAGTTTTGTTTTAGAATTTGGAAGATTGTACCTCTTTAAGTTATCGAGAATAAACATATTAAAGTGATGAATGTAGGTGTAGTGTTATATGTAGGCCTAAATATAATCCAAATAAGTTGAAAAACTAGAAGAAGTTTTGTTTTAGAATTTGGAAGATTGTACCTCTTTAATATTCTTATTCTCGATAACTATAACAAATCATTTTCACTTCGTATTTTTCATGCTATCAGCACTTTTTAAATCGGTGTCAATGGAGTCTACCTTTTTCGGTCTTTTATTTAGTTCTCCGTAACTCTGCAATTTCGGGTTTCGTGCGCGCTGTTGCGCTACTTTTTTTTCCTATATAAATAATATCTCATTTTTCACTTAAATCTTGCCGTTTCTGTATTACGAGCCTAAAACCAAAATTTGACATGTTTTGACATCGTTGTTTATCAGGTTGTCATGGCAATTTTTATTCAAATATCGTTACCGGCCTGATGTTTTTACTTCAAAATACTCCTTTCTTCTTGGCCATTTACAAGAATTTGCTTTTAATTTAAATAATTTCAAATTTAATGAGAATAATATTACGTTCTTATGTGAGATCCGTCAAAAAGCAAAAATAAGCCGAACTCAATCGGCGAATGGGGAGTCTGACTTGAGTTCGGCTTATTTTTGCTTTTTGACGGACGCCCGGCTAGCTCAGTCGGTAGAGCATGAGACTCTTAATCTCAGGGTCGTGGGTTCGGGCCCCACGTTGGGCGCCAAATGTCGTGAAGCGACAATAAAAAAACTAAGAACCTAACTTAACTAGAACGAAAACAACCAAAATAAAATAAATTATTTAAAAATTTGAAGTTTTACAGTATCTTTTATAAAAAAAAGGTATGAAGGTGATGATGGGTTGTAAAGAAGATGGTGATTTACAATATTATTAAAAAAAAAAATAACAAAAGATACTGCAACGAAGTATGCACAGGCTATGCCTATGATAGGTGCACAGCTCCTGCTCTAGGAACACGTAGAATCTGGAGAAAACACACGCAGCGTCTGGAGAAGGTACACGCAGCGCTTGGAGTAGACCCACACAGCGTCTTGAGCCGGTACGCAGCGTCGGGAGTAGGTCCACGAAACGTCTGGAGTAGGCACGCAGCGTTTAAAGTAGGTACACGCGGCGCTTGGAGTAGGCAAACACAACTTCCGGAGTAGACCCACACAGCGTCCGGAATAAACACGCAGCGTCTGAAGTAGGTCCACGCAACGTCAGGAGAAGGCACGCAGCGTTTGAAGTAAGTAAACACAGCGCACTAGTAGGCGGAGGCGTAGGCGTGGCTAGGCGACGACTTAAGGAGCGGGCAGAGGCTTGCAGGATCCCGAGGCAGTGCAGAAAAGGCCTTTTTGAGATGCTTTAAGTATCAAAGCTCAAGTCAGACTCCCCATTCGCCGATTGAATTCGGCTTATTTTTGCTTTTTGACGGATCTCACATAAGAACGTAATATTATTCTCATTAAATTTGAAATTATTTAAATTAAAAGCAAATTCTTGTAAATGGCCAAGAAGAAAGGAGTATTTTGAAGTAAAAACATCAGGCCGGTAACGATAATTGAATAAAAATTGCCATGACAACCTGATAAACAACGATATCAAAACATGTCAAATTTTGGTTTTAGGCTCGTAATACAGAAACGGCAAGATTTAAGTGAAAAATGAGATATTATTTATATAGGAAAAAAAAATAGCGCAACAGCGCGCACGAAACCCGAAATTGCAGAGTTACGGAGAACTAAATAAAAGACCGAAAAAGGTAGACTTCATTGACACCGATTTAAAAAGTGCTGATAGCATGAAAAATACGAAGTGAAAATGATTTGTTATTGTGTTCTTATGAATTAAAATATTACAGGATCCTATGGAAATAAAGGTGATGTAAAATATCAAGTTTTGAGGCGAATGCAGAACATCAAAAACAGAATGGAAAAATAAGTTTAAAATAGTGTAAAATGATATGTAAGTATGTATAAGCATAACACTACACGTTATCGTCTATATTATCATTGATCCGCAATAAAATTCGTGACGGTAAATTAGTATTTCTAAGGAAAATGTAACTTCTGTGAGGCGACTAATTAAAGAAAACCGATGCATCACATATGAGGTGATTCGAAGGCATTTAGGTTATTTGAGTTGAATTAAAAAAAATTACACCGGCATTTAAAATTTCGGTTTGTTGCTGATTATATACTCATTCCAGAATTGAAACGGGCACAATGATATGTGTAAAATATACCTGTCAAAGGATAATCACGGCCGTTCAAATGCTGTGTGTAACAGTGTGACTGGAGATAAATCATGGATATATTGTTAATTTCCGGAAACAAGAGAAGTCTTCTGGGTAGGTGTTTGAAAACAATAGCAAATTAACAAAATTGAGGCAAGCAAGAAGCGTGGGTAAAAAATGATTGTATTTTTTTCTTTCCAGACGACTCCTGTCTGCACGTTTGTTTACCCGTTGACTTTTAAAAAATTGAGGACGAAACATCCCATGACACTACGGCAACGTATTGACGCACTTTGACCACCAAAGAGCTCCTGACCCATCTCGCACAAAGTCCTCACACACAGAAGTTTGACAATTGTGATTTGGTAGAGCCACATGAGTTTACTCGTGTGGTAAAGGCCCGTCGTAGCTATATTATGGTTGCAGAACGAGAGATTTGGCTCGACTGGGGGAGAAATCGCATCGGCCACGCTTTACAGAATACAACCGTAAAATGGCAGTTTAATGCTGATATGTTTCGTATGGTAAGTGCAGAGGATCGGAGACACTTTTACTTGATAAGTGGCGTTCAATCTTAGTTCTTAGGAGTGACAACGCATTTTCATTTTGGTTCTTAATTCAAGATAAATGTATGTATATTGCTATAGGCCAAAGCATTTGCTTACGATTAGTTGGACTGAGTGCTCTTTTGTAAATATTATTCTTAAGAAAACAACAGTGTCGAAAGAGGCCGTGATAGCTTTCAATAAGTTCATGAAAAATATGCCATTAGGCCCATAAAAATTCTCATGCAGTCGCATGCGCCCGGCAAATTCCTAGCGGTCGCATGCGGTTTAAAACTTATATTTGAAGACTAGTTTTCTATGAAGAAGTTTGGCATTATATATCTATACAAAAATTTCTATATAAAGTCAGGTAAAGTTCATTACAAAAGGATTTTATTGTATTTTGATAACAAAAACAAAACAGACGAAGCGAATGTCACCAGCGTGAAAAATCACAATTATTTCCATATATATTACTCGAAATTATTTACGTTAAACGATAAATTATATTGACACAAAAACTATCCTTACAATTTACAATAGAACGCTATACTAAAACACTAATAAAACCCTAGAAAAATAAAAAAATCAACACAATAACATTCACGCGAAAATAGCGTACGAAATAAACGTAGATTATAAATAAGTATTCATAGGATAACCGCTTTTTATTGCACTACAGGATAGAGTATTTCATATTTATTATACATATAATGCCAAACTTCTTCCTAGAAAAGTAGTTTCTATATATAAGTTTTAACGGGTTAAGTTGCTGTGGGTGGGTGCGACCTCATGAGACCACTAGGGATTTGACGGAATATGGCCGTGGTATTATGAGACCGCTTGGGGGCTGAAGGGCAAATATAATAATAGTTTATAAAAAAAATGTACCAATCAAGAGTTATGCAAATTGTTCAATAAAACCCACGTCGAATTTCGGGAATACGGCCTTTTAAATAGAAAAAGAATTATTTAAATCGACGTTTTAAAAAATCGGTGAACATACATTAAAAATACGCATCAAAAATAGAACCTAATCCTTATGTGAACATGGTCCAATTAAAATGCTTTGGAAATGGCTGAATGAGTTTGACTGTTATTGCAAGGACTAAAAGTATATGCAACCAAACGATAATTAGTTTAATTTATTGTTTAATACAACTTCATATTATTTACTTTTCTTCAAATGAGATTATAAGTATGAATATTAAAGGTATTTTCAACAGTCGAAGGCTGTTATTAAATCTTTTATAAAAGAATATATGAGATTAATTATTATGTCACTATCTTTTTAAGTTTACTATCAGGCGTCAGGTAAAAGTTAAAATCTTAAGTCACATCAACCTGTCCCCCGTTAGAAATTCTTAAAGCTGCTTTAATTAATTTGCTCCTGTGAAACCCTTGTAGTTGCCATACTCTTGGTGCCGGTTAATCTTAGTAGAAATGTTCAAATGTACACTAGGAAATAAACTATATGGAGAATTTCTTATCATTTTGTACAATATCAATGAATCGTTTTTTTACTAGATGCAATTTCTAACGAAATTCAATCATTTGAGAATTTGCTATGGATATCATAGGTTCATTTTACTATCGAGTAATTAAAAGTTACATCACATTTAACCCTTCAACCCCAATAAAATTCCCATGGAGTCGCATGCGTCTGTCAAACCCCGAGTGATTACATGTGACCGCACCCACCCACAGCTCTTTAAACCATTAAAACTTATATTTAGAGATTATTTTCTGTGAAGAAGTCTCTAATTATAAAATCTATATAAAATTCTCTATCCTATGGTCTAAACAAAAGTCAGGTTTTACTTTATAACAAAAAGATTTTTATTGTATTTTGACAACGAAAAAACATACCAAGCGAATGTCGGCAGCGTGAAAATCACAATTATTTCAATATGTATTACTTGAAATTATTTACGTTAAAAGATAAAATATATTTACACAAAAACTTTCATTACAATTTTATAATAAAACACTATATCAAAACACAAATCAAACACCAGAAAAATCCAAAAATTAACACAATAACGTTCACACGAAAATGGCGTACGAAATTAACGTAGATTATAAATAAATATCTATAGACCTACTGATTTTCGTTACACTATAGGATAGAAAATTTCATATTGATTCTATAATGTCAAACTTATTCCCATAAAACTAGTTTTAAAACATAACTATATATAGGTTAAAGTGCTGTGGGTGGATGCGGTCGAATTTGACCACTTGAATTTTGACGGAATATCGAAGCGGTCAAATTTGGACGCTTTCAGTTTGAGAGGTTAATCGCAAAAATGGTAATTAAAAAACAAACTATTAGTTATTGATTATTAAAGTGACACATATATCAAATGATTACAAGGAACCTCAAAATGTAATACAAAACTACGTATTACGTTCATCGAACATTCATTTATTACAGCATATCAAAAGTTCACTGCTGAACAAAGGCCTACCTCGTAGATTTGGCAGAAAGGCCGATATTTTCCATAGTTTGGCAGGTAGGTTATCAACAGTAGTACTTTTTTATATTAAGTTATTATTAGGTACATTCTGCTGTACCTCCCCTTTTTTATTTCAGTCTCCCCCTTACGACACCAACTTGATGATATAAGATAGCAGCATGTTTTACTCTGATACCACTACATGGCGAAAAAATATCGATATATGTTGAATTTTTTCAGATTAAATTTGTAAATGTACGAGTATACGTAGTCAGTGATACTATAGAAATATTTTTGTCCAATTAAAAGTTTACAAAATTTAATTACGATATACGGTAGTAACATACGACTTAATTAAAGCACTGCAGTTTATTTACTATTGCAGGAACGCGACGGCCACTGATAATCCGATTCGCACTCCAGAAAATACTATTTCACAGTGCAATGCTCACCAATATTTCTTATTGGAGCTTCATTTGCAAAATTTAAAGAATAAGTTGCTGCTTCAGAACAAACGAAATTATTTAGTTACAAAATAAATACACTGCAAAAGTTTCTATTATTAAATTTTCTAAGTTACGACGTAAATAAAACATTAAAAAACTACTTTGAAGTTTTTGTCTGCAACAAACTTATAATTCACTTGATGGTAAGGCTACTGAAACTGTAATATAGGTAGGATGTCAATGAAGGAGACGGGTGGTTGGTACTAAAACTTTAATTAGACTGCTCATTATTCCACCTTAACACTAAAGTATATTAACGTGGGAGCACTACAGTACATCTCCCACCGACAAAAGAATAAAAAAATATGCTATCTATATTTTTTATCAATTCTTAAAATGGATCCTTAAGATTATTCTAAAAAGGGCAGAACAACGTCTGCATGGCAAACTAGTATATTATTATTATATATTATAGTATTCTCTTAATCCTCATGTTCTTTTACATTTCAATATTTTATTTTATTCTTTTTTTGTCATATATTTACTTCATTCTTAGTTAACCATTATTTATTTTCCATTTTTATCCATACCTAGCACTTTGGCTACTCATTACATATGTATGTCATTTCTTTCACGTACACGGCTCGCGTACATACATGATCAAGAAAATGACCGATATCATTTAATTCACTTCTTTACATTTCAGCTCACGTAATTCCTTATTTAATTGTACTATAACTATAAATACATGATCAAGATAATGGAAAATATTCCTATATAATTCATAATAAATTATCATTTCCCTCATTAAAATACATTAAAACTTATTCCGCATTTAATCGTGTCCGAACAATCTTAAAAAATTAATCGGCTATTAGGTTTTCCAAACTCTCAGGTGATCAGGCTGATTGTATGTGGATATACTAACCTCCGATAATTTTCTTTATCTTATTCTCGCAACTACACAATATCAATATTTTCATTTATAATTATGTATTCCGCAACTTAATCATAAATTTAATCACACCTTTTAATTTATATCATAAAAAAGTCTCGTATAATATTTAATTACAGTGTCAGTCAGGGTTTGAGACTCACAATATGAAAACAATAAAATTTAAATCAATTAATTGTATGAGTTATGTAATGAGTTTCAAAATTGTACAAAGCGAAGAAAATATTTTCATAATCCATACAAGTAAGTACTATGTTCAGATAAAATAATAAATTATAAAAGTTAAAAGCTGAAGTTTTAAAAGTTCAGACAATATAATACCGAAAATAAATTAACATAGCATATGAAAATGAAAAGAACAAAGAAATAAAAACGAGAAAATAAGTCATCATTACTACCATAACAACAGACAGAATCAAAATACAAATTGTAATCCTAGCAGCGCAAACAATTGGAGACACCATTGTTTTAAATTCCAAAGTACGTATAAGGCAACGTTTGCAATTATATCAGACTATGATGACACGGTGTGATTCACGCCTAATTTTAAGATAACTTGTACAATATGTTATAGTATGAATGCAAGTAAAATGTACCTTAAAACATTTTTTTATTTACACAGAAGTTTAAACAGTTTCGTCGTTCATAGTTATATTACATACATCCAATAACACACTGGCTCTTAAAAGTTTAACCTTGTTAGAAATATTATGATGTTAATTAATAATTATATGATATACAAAAGAAATCACTCAAGCTGGTATCAAGTTTATACATATAAAAAAAACATTAATTTATTTAAATATTGAAAACAAAGCAATTTTAATTTATTATAATATAACTTTAAGATTCCTTGTCTTTAGAAAAGAAAAAAAAGACAACATTAGCGAATTGTTTGTTGACCTTTGTCAAAATTGCTTACAAATAAATGAAATATACTACCGAAAAAAGAAACAACGGAATCTATTTTTGATGTGTTACACCACAAAATATGAAAAAAATATCGACATGGTAAATTTAAGTATGTAAAAGTGTAATATATCTTACTATTTCGTTTTTTATAGTAATTCATGGTAGTAAAATTAATATAAAAAAATAACTGAATAAAAGTAAATATAAAATTTTCTTTTCCCTTAATATAAACATGCCAGACAGAAGTGCTTACGTAACTTAATTTATAATATTGTATTATGATTGCATTTTTTTTAGAAATAGTAATAGAAATATTAAAAAACAATTGTATCGTGAATGATTTCTATTTAGACACAGTTATAAGACAATTAAAAAGCTATTGAATCGTTAATTATCTGATGAATAATTTCAAATTAAACATAGGTATTTTGAATACAGAATATTTAATACTTAACTTTATATATTAATTTTATATTCCGTAACTCAGCCATAAATTTAACCATAATCCATACAAGTATTAAATAGAATTAAAATCACACAGGTGCGAAGTTACCTCTTGGTTTCTCTTTTCTCTGTTCTTTTCGGCTTATATTTCACATTCATTCGGGTGATGCTTGCTAGAATACAAGTGCTTCTCCCCCTTTTCAATTAGTCTGCCAGTTTTAATTTTTCAGTGTGCTTCTAAAAAATAGTATTGTGGTCTCTTCTCATCTTTTTTATATTATAGTTCTCTTGTCTTGTCTAGTATTGAGTCAATTTTTTATTGAAATAAACTATTTCTGCATTGTTATTTAATTTAACAAGTTTTTGCAGGCCTCGGCGATGCGCTTGCATTGACGCAGTGCACCGTCTGGCAGGGTCGCCATGTAATATAGGTAGGATGTCAATGAAGGAGACGGGTGGTTGGTACTAAAACTTTAATTAGACTGCTCATTATTCCACCTTAACACTAAAGTATATTAACGTGGGAGCACTACACTACAAAACCATAGGCAAACAAATGCAACCAACTTCTATACCCTTCAGACTGGAACACAGCAGTGCTATTTTCTATCTGAAATCGTAACAATAAGTAAATCATAAAACCTGCTGAAGAAATGTTTATACAGATTGACAGCGACTACCTTTAACTGAAATAAATAACTTTTTTACGGAATCTATGTCAGATAAATCCATGAATATGGAAATAGGTATTTTACTTAAAAAAATATTAAAAAATAACGAGTATGATTAAACTAGTTGTTCCTATGCATTTTCCAATCCTCACTTACATATTTAATTACTCCATATCCTCCTCATATTTACATCAGTTCAAAAACAATAATTTTAAAGGTATTTATTCATTTACCTAATATTTGTAATCATTCTTCTCTATCTTATTTACATTACAATACAATTTTACTCAACTCTTTCATTTCCTTCAGACCTTTGTCGACTACACAATACTGCTACTGCTTTGCTTAATATAACTGACGATATCTGTTGGACCATGGAAAATAAATCATTAGTCTTGTTGGATTTTAGCAATATTTTTACCCCAGTAGTAGAGTAAAAGTAAAGATACAGCAATCAATCAATCAATCAATGTCTCAAAAAAATCAAATCAATGTATTATACATCCCTCTTCTAAGCTAATAAGCAACTTTCTAACAAATAAGCCTTTCCTCATGTCTGAGAGGGTCTCAGTAGTTACTAAAAAATTAAAACGACTTAATGGTACTTAATGCATGTAATATTACCTAATTAAAACCGGATTGTCTCTAATTCAATAAAATTTAAAGGATTTTTCACGCCTGTCACCCAGAGGGGTAGGCAGAGACTACAGACTTCACGGCATGGCACGGCACAATCCTGACATACCTCTGTTGTCTCCTCCACATTCATATGCCTACGCATCCTTGCTCTTCGGTTAGGGGTACTCTTAATTTGACCCATTTTCAATATATCGCCAATTTGGTCGATAAACTTTTTTCCGTTCACATCTAGAACATAAATTTGTTTTGTCACTTTTGCCTCATTCAATATTTCTATATGACCAAACCATCGAAGCATTCCAATATTAAGATATTGGTCACATTATCCTCTTGCAAACCACACTCTTCATTAATCACACAATTTTTCACTTTTTCACTCAGATTTAACAATAACATACTCCTTAACGACCACATTTATACTGCATTTATTCTACTCTCAAGCTTCTGCCACGCCCAACTTTCACTATCATACTTTAAAGTAGGAAATTTCCAATCGTGTCTTTCTTGACACATTCTCACTTTCCACAATAGAGTTTATATTCCCATTTATTTTATTTCCTGCCTTCACTCGTCGTTTTATCGTTGTTGTTTTACTGATTTGTTCATTAATGTAACCATTATTTGCAATTTGGCCGCCAACGACGCAAATATGACTTGATCATCGGCGTACTAAAGGCAATTGATGGTTAACTCACCCAATCTTACCGCGCATAATTCAACAAATTTTTCGAACAACTGTCCACAAATAGGAGGAACACCCATGCGAGAAGTCAAACAGCTCTGTCAGACATTTTATGAATGACAAACCAGTCCGAGTAGGCCCCGTTGATCCTAATACAAGCAATAGAGTCCCAATAAATAGACTTTAATGCCAGTATCAACCCATAAACGAGTTCAGCGTTTGCCATAACACATCCCTGTCCACTCTGTCATAAGCCTGTTCCAAGTTCATGAACGCACAAAAAACTTATTCGTTTTTGGGCAAAAATTTCTCTGCAATCATGCGCATGAATGATTTGATCTGTACACCCATTCCCTTTCCAAATCCCGCTTGCACATCCCAAATTTTTTATCAGTTTCTTTCATAACTCTTTCAGTTAGTACCTTTGCATACAGTTTTTCCACAATGCTAAGAAGGCTGATACCATGGTATATCAAAACGTCTCCGAGTACCGGGACAAACTTGTGTCTGAAGTCGAGTCTTTGCTGAACAAAGTCTCGGATTGGGGGCTACTAAATCTAGTCTAGTTTAACCCTCAGAAGACACAAATTTGCGTGTTAACCGCTAAAAAGATGAGTTTCAAGGCACTCCCCTTGTTTCCTCAGCCAGTATCGGAATCCTCGGCGTCAACATATCGAATGACGTGCAGTTTCGTGGTCACTTGGAAGAGAAGGCTAAATTGGCCCGTAAAAAACTTGGCGTGTGCAGCAGAGCGGGACAGTATTTCATGCCAGCACATCGCCTGCAACTTTAAAAGGCGCAGATTCGGCCGCACATGAAATATTGTTCCCATCTCTGGGCTGGGGCTCCCCAGTACCAGCTCTTTCCACTTGACCGCATCCAGCGCAGAGTGGCTCGAATCATCGACGACTGAGTGCTTTCCGATCGGTTTGATTCACTGGCGCTGCGAAGAAATGTTGCATCTATTTTCGTATTTTATCTCATCTATTACGAGGAGTGCTCTGAGGAATTGTTTGGATTAATCCCAGCTACCAAATTTTATGAACGCACTACGCGGCATTCCTCCCGATACCACCCACGCAATCTGGATGCTTGGCGGTCCACCACTGTACGATTCAATAGGAGTTTTCTTCCGCGTGTGACCTGTCTGTGGAATAATTTACCACCGGCGATTTTTTCAGACCGATTTGACCTAGGGACCTTCAAGAAAAGAGCTTACTCCTTTCTAAAGGGCCGGCAACGTACCTGAAATTCCCCTGGTGTTGCAGTTGTTCATGGGCTGTGGTAGTCACTTAACATCAGGTAAACCGTTCACTCGTTTGCCTCCTCTTCTGTAAAAAAAGAACATGCATTTATGCATATAAAATTACCCAATACAAAGGCTTCACTCTCCAAATGTGGAGGAGACATATTACGTACGCGTGTGCGTAGGGAACTGGACCGTAATCCACGTAAGCACAAAGCGCTTCTTTCGAAGCTCCCTTCCTATGGGCTTCCCGAGGAATTGTGCGATTGGATCACCAGTTTTCTTGCAGATCGGAGCATCAATCGGAGCTCCGATTGCAAGCCTATTAATGCTGGTGTTTCACAGGGCTGCGTGCTATCGCCAACGCTGTTTCTTTTGCATATCAATGATATGTTGCAAACCCGTAACATTCATTGCTATGCAGATGACAGTACTGGTGATGCTCTTTACAGCGGCCGAGCCAATATTTCTCGGGAAAACGTCTCTGAGTGCCGGGACAAACTTGTGTCTGAAGTCGAGTCTCCGCTGGACAATCTCGGATTGGGGGCGACTAAATCTAGTCCAGTTTAACCCCCAGAAGACACAAGTTTGCGCGTTAACCGCTAAAAAGAACCCCTTTGTCGTATCCCCTCAGTTTCAAGGCACTCCCCTTGTTGCCTCAGCCAGTATCGGAATCTTCGGCGTCGACATATCGAGTGACGTGCAGTTTCGTGGTCACTTGGAAGGGAAGGCCAAATTGGCCTCTAAAAAGCTTGGCGTGCTCAGCAGAGCGGGACAGTATTTCATGCCGGCACACCACCTGCAACTTTACAAGGCGCAGGTTCGGCCGCTCATGGAATAGTGTTCCCATCTCTGAGCTGGGGCTCCCCAGCACCAGCTCCTTCTACTTAACCGCATCCAGTGCAGAGCGGCTCGAATCGTCGACGACCGAGTGCTTTCCGATCGGCTCGATTCACTGGCACTGCGAAGAGATGTTGCATCCCTTTGTATTTTCTTTCGCATATACCATGGAGAGTGCTCTGAAAAATTGTTCGGATTAATCCCAGCCGCCAAATTTCGTGAACGCACTACGCGGCAAACGCCCCGATACCATCCACACCATCTGGATGCTTGGCGGACCGCCAAGCATCCAGATGGTGTGTCACCACTGTACGTTTCAAAAGGAGTTTTCTTCCGCGTACAACCTCTCTGTGGAATAATTTACCACCGGCGATTTTTCCGGACCGATACGACCTGGGGTCCTTCAAGAAAAGAGCCTACTCCTTTCTAAAGGGCTGGCAACGCACCTGCAATTCCCCTGGTGTTGCGGTTGATCATGGGCGGCGGTAATCACTTAACATCAGGTGAGCCACATGCTCGTTTGCCCCCTCTTCTATAAATAAATAAAAAAACAGAAAATAACTATCGAACCTGTAAAAGCGGCCTTGGCCCCCTGGTAGCGCGTAAGCACAAACATCGACCAAAGTCACGCATGTCAATACGTGTAAACGCCATACAGAATACTACCTAAATCCTACCACTGTAAATGTACGTCACACAGTTTCGACAACACGTCAAATATTAGGCACACTGGCCATAAAACGTCCTCCGTGAGCGCCACCACGGGCCAGAATGCCGCCCCTGCAGACGTGATGTAAGTATATAACATTACCACCGATTGCACGATCAACATGGCTACCAGCCGCAGAGCATGTTATGAGTCTACCGATCACCTCAAGGGAATAGGATCCCACGCTATGCGGTTTTCGGTCGCAGCCTTGCGAGTCATCACAGATTCTCCCTCCAGATACCACACGCACGAAGTCAGCACATATCTTTCACCAACCAATACAACGGCAGATATAGCCAAACGGCAGCTATAAGATAAAAGTAATAATTTGCCATCAGAAAGGGTTCGTGTCACCGATGTTGAGTATATGCATTTTTCGATCATTTTTGTCTAATGCACCAACTAGTTACCTTCAATTATTCAAAGATTGGAAATTTACAGTTTATTTACATATTATTATGTTGTTATTTTAAACATCATTTAGGTCGGACAGTCTGCAGTCCTGAAATGAAGGGACTCGAATTAGGCAAAGCTACTCAGGTGTGAGTCAAACCAAGGCGCAGAAAGCGCAATTGAAAATAGCAATTCGCCAAACACCCATCACAGAGACTCAATTCTGCAAAACGCAACAAGCATCAATCTACTATCGTCAGGCTTACGCCATCCCAAAATTACACTTCCAGCGATCACAGCAGACATCACTACCCACATACTTCCATCGACCAAAACCACAAGATGCATCGAATCAGGCGCAGCACTAACGCACATCCATCACAAGACGCAATACCGTAAGTAGCATTTAAGCATCAATGCAACTATCATACGGATGGCGCCCCCTCACAACACATCCACATGATCCCTATCGACTTTGGAAACAAAATTGGTATTGGTATGGAATATTTGTTGTTAACTTAAAATAACACCAACGTATCAAAGTAGTACGCTACTAAGACGCCAGAAGCCAAAAATCCACGTACCATAGCGCCAATGAACTAAGACATGGAGTTGAGTTTATATCTTTACCTTTATCTATGTTATGGTGCTAGCACGAATGGGTCAGCGCGACCGGAGAAGAACCACGCTCTCACAGAGTAACAGCTTAAAATACTAGCTTAATACTACCGTGTTTAATATCGGGAATGGGACGAAAACTTCATCTTAGCCTTCAGCGGTGACAACTCATCTCGATATTGTGTTTCTTTAGGATAAATGTAGGCCAATGTGAGCCGTAGCATCCACTTTCCATTCGGTGGCCTCTGAGCTTGTATGTTACCCTTGTTTTATAAAAAACTTATCTAAAAGTCACAAATATATAAGTGCTGGTACATCGGATTAAATCAAATCAAATCAAATCAAATAATTTATTTGTAAAACATAGGTAAAAAGTACAAACTTGGTGGAAAAGGTATGATAAGTAACACTATGTTTCACCTACAAATATTTGTTTATCACTATCACCTGGCAATATGAAAATTATTTTTAATAAAATAACAATTTCAATTATAATTAGTATGTTTAGAAATAACATTAATTATTATCTTAATTATCAATTACAAAATATAAACATATAATAAATAACTCGTCCACTAATTATGTAGGTACTAAAAACCATTCATTTTATCTTCAAAGTATTCGTTGATAGAGTAGTATGCTTTATATGTTAAAAAACTCGAAATCAATTTCTTAAATTTGTCTATACTATCAGTTTCTTTGATGTTTTTGAGAGTTTATTAAAAATTTTAGGGGCCATACCCAGGAAAATTTTTGAATACTGGGCTGTTTTATGAGGTTTTGTAAGTAGTTTATTCCTATGTCGTTTATTATTAGCGTTTTACTGGACTACTTACTACTATTAGCTGGAGGAAAGTTCCAAGTCATCTCATTATTAACCCGAGGAAAAGTTGTGTGAGGACCATTTTGTAAGAAATACGTCACGTCTTGATGATGGGCGTTTTTGCGTTCGGTTACCTCTCAAAAAGGATACCGGTCTATTAGGAGATTCATTTAAAAGAGCTACAGATTACTTGTTCTCCTTAGAGCGTAGATTAAAATATAAGCCTAACATCTGGCAGATGTATTATGAATTTATGTCTGAATATCAGTCACTGGGACACATGACAATTTGGAAAAGACCTAATTTAAGTAACGGCGCGTATTTTATACCTCATCATGGCGTACTCCGTGAAAGTAGCACTACGACTAAACTTAGAGTAGTTTTTAATGCAAGTTGCCCGACGTCGTCAGGTATTTCGTTTAACGAAATACAAATGGTCGGTCCTGTAGTTCAGGACGACTTGACGTCGATTTTGTTACGGTTTAGGCAACATAAATACGTTTTGTCTGTAGATGTGGAGAAAATGTACAGGTGCATAATCGTTCATCCTGATGACAGGCACCTTCAGCAGATAGTCTGGCGTAACAGTCCTAGTGAGCCTATATAGACCTTTCAATTAAATACTGTCACGTACGGTACGGCAAGTGCGCCATTTCTCGCAACACGCTGCCTGAAACAACTTGGTCTACCGTGCAAAAATAAAGCCATAGCGGACATCATAATGCATGATTTTTATGTCGATGATCTGCTTACGGGTGCTGATGACTTAGATGACGTAAAGGCTATACGTCAAGGGGTTGCCGATGTATTGGCATCTGCTCGTATGCCATTGCGAAAGTGGAGATCGAACGATCCCGAGTTACTGTCAGAAATTGCCAATACATCACTTGACCTAAATATTGGTTCTCGCGAGCCAGACAAGTTGTTAGGTCTTGGCTGGGATTCGAATTCAGATGAACTCTTCTTTCCATTGAATTCACTAGTTCCCGATGGCAACACTAAGCGTGATTTGCTTTCAGTGATTGCACAAATCTTTGACCCGCTGGGTCTTTTAGCCCCGTATGTAATCACCATGAAAATGTTGATACAAAGGCTTTGGTTAGACAAACTTTCATGGGATGAACCACTGTCTCCCGAAATTAAGAAACGCTGGTATGGCATTATCAAATCTCTTCCTCTATTAAATAACATTCGTATTCCACGATTAGTTATCGGTGAGTCATGCCGGGTGCTGCAACTGCATATTTTCACTGACGCTTCTGAGTGCGCATACGGTGCGTGCATTTATGTTCGAAGCGTCAGCGATAAGACACAAGTTATGGTTCGATTATTAACGGCTAGGAGCCGTGTAGCCCCAATCAAACCCACAACAATACCACGATTGGAGTTGTGCGGTGCGTTGGTAGGAGCTCGTCTTTATGAGAAGGTTGTAAATTCCCTTCATGTTAAAACTAACCAAGTCTTTTTTTGGACAGACTCCACGATTGTTTTGGGGTGGTTGCGAATGTTGCCTTGTAAACTTCAGCCTTTCGTGCGTAATCGTGTCGCTGAAATTTTGGATAAGGCCAGTGACCATAAGTGGGGACACGTCCCAACAGATAGGAACCCAGCAGACTTAATATCTCGTGGTGTGGATATTAGTGCTCTGGCAGGTCTTAGATTGTGGTTGTCAGGTCCAGATTTTTTAATGTATGACATATCAAAATGGCCTTCTCAGCCTAAGAATGTTGAAACATTACCGGAAACGCGTCATGATATTATATTAACTGCAGTCACTACTCATCCAAAAAATAATGATTGTTTCATTGATTTTAGTCGTTTCTCGAATTATTCACGGCTTGTACGTTCCGTAGCTTACGTTTTACGATTCATTATGTCTTGTAAAAGATAGTTTATTCCTTCAAATTACTTAAGGGAATTAGAATTACGAAACGCGTTAAATATTATAATTTCAAAGTGTCAACATGATTCCTTTTCAGAGTACAGTTTGCTTCTGAATAAACAAAATTTACCTAAGAAAAGCCCACTTCTTAAATTTTCGTCGTCTTGATAATTCTAAATTTTCATATAATAAAAAGCATCCTATATTATCACAGTCCAATCATATATTTACAAAATTATTATTTGACCATGAACACAAAAGGCTAATGCACGCAGGCCCACAGCTACTGTTGGCAAACATTAGAGATACTTATTGGCCGATAGGTGGTCGAAGCCTAGCGAAGGCCTGTTATCATAAATGTATACGATGTCATCGCATGAAGGGTAAGGTTTCGAATCCACTAATGGGTAACTTGCCACAGCAGCGTCTCCTTTCGGGTGGCTTTCCTTTTGAGACCGTAGGAGTCGATTATGCGGGCCCTGTTATGAGCGCCACTCGTCAAGGTCGTGGGTGTCGACTGGTAAAGGTTTATATATGTATTTTTGTCTGTTTCACTACCAAGGCGATTCATTTAGAGTTGGTAGGTGACTTAACCAGCAATAACTATTTGCTGGCATTGCGCAGGTTTATAGCTCGAAGAGGTAAGCCAGTTAATATTTATTCCGATAACGGTGCTTCTTTTGTTGGTGCATACAATGACTTATCCAAATTTTTAAAAGGCAATTGCGATTCTTTGAGCGAAAGCATGGCCAATGATAATATTAACTTTCATTTTATCCCGGCGTATACTCCTCACTTCGGTGGTCTCTGGGAGGCGGGAGTCAAATCGACAAAATATCATTTGCTTAGAGTGTTGGGCAATTGTCACTTAACGTATGAAGAACTTTACACCACGTTGACCCAGATCGAAGCAATATTGAACTCCCGGCCACTCACTCCATTATCTTCAGATCCTGCAGATTGTACGCCTCTCACTCCGGGACATCTGTTAATTGGGCGTGCGCTGACTTCCTTACCGCAACCGGACTACCAGCATCACTCCACTCCGTTATTAACCAGATTCCAACGCATTGAGCAACTGCGTCAGCACTTTTGGGAAAGATGGAGCAAGGAGTACGTCTCAGAACTTCAACAAAGAGTGAAATGGCGTTCTTGCAAAGATAGCTTAAAGATAAACGATTTGGTGGTAGTCAAGGAAGACAACCTTCCACCGCTGAAATGGAAGCTGGGAAGAGTCGTTGCAATTCACCCAGGAGCCGATGGCATTGTTCGAGTTGCAGACATCAGAACTTCTAATGGGATTATCAAGAGGGCATTTAACCGGATTTGCCCATTACCGGTGTCATTTAATTCTGGTTGAAATCAAAGATTTCAACGCCCGGGGGCATGTTGAAGCGCCTGCGCATTCTTTCGGAGCAAAGAGTTAAACAACGTACTTGTTGTAATTACGTCCGTACTTAACGTTAATTTTAAACAGGGTTTTTGTCTTTGAAATATATTCATTACTCTCTCAACTGTTGTAAGATCAATACAATCGTCCTAGACCACATTCAAGTTGCATTATTTTTAAAAATTCCTGTAAACTCCCGAACATGTAGTGCATAGTGGAATTGATTTATCTTTTTTATTATGTGTTCAATATATTCACTAGGTCATTTTTTTCGTCCAGCCAAATTCCCAGAAATTTTGTGTGTTCTTTTTCGTTTATGATTTTAGTTTTATAGTTAATATTAAGCTTTGGTTGTTTTTTTCTTTATTTGAATGACATAATATGCCTTTTATCCAAATTAATTTTAAGATTATTGTCATTCAGCCAGTCTATTATCCTGTATAAATTCTGAGTTATGTCCGATTCAATTGAGACCTTGTCTCGTCCCGTGAATAAAACTGTGCTGTCATCAGCAAATAAGGTCATAGGGTGCTGAGTCACCTGGGGCAAATCATTGATAAATATTAGGAATAGTAATGGACCGAGTACGCTTCCTTGCGGCACACCGTAGGTTGTTTGCTTTTGTTGCAAAAGGTATGTTATTTCAATATTAGTACAAGGACGTGTGTGTGTGTGTATTATTAACGTTTAAAAATGTATGAAGGACGTCAGACACATAAAATCAAGTCCTTGCTCAATGAAACACTGGTGAATGAGACGTATTAGGATTACAAATTAGGTCTTTAATCTGTACTCTCTCGGCTAGACGGAGCGTTGCGTACATTTCAAGTTATTCCGAAACTAAGCAGAGGCCATGCTCAACTTATTGTGAGAACACTTACGCATGTATTATCGTTACAGTCTATCCAAAGTACACTCTAAACATTAGCCACACCCGTCAATCTGTCATAGGGATATTTGCCGTAGTTGCCACGCTTCGCATGCGGATTGGCTAACGATTTGTTTTTAGTTGTTATTAGAAAGAATCTGCTACCCCTGTTCTTGGTTCGTTTACCACTGTCACCTTCTACGACACTCATGGAACGATATGGAGTATATGATATTCTTACATCGCCACCACACAGTAGGTTTATGTGCATATGTGTGTAGTGGACATTTACAAGTTTTAAAAAAAGAAAAAAGAAAGATGTCTGCGTTACTGTCAAGAAATTGAACATGGTTACAGTGTCACTTGAAATGTACGTAGCACTACGTCTATTTTTCATTGTTGGTCTACAATTTAAAATAAGAGATCTGTGTAAAGAATTATGACCTTAAACCCACAAATGTAAGAATTTTAGATTTTATTCTTGAAATGATACATACTTTTTATCACGTTTTTATTAACTCCCTTTCGTGCATGCCTATTTGAGTCGAATTTAGTAATTGATTTTAAACTAATTTCTCGATAAGCTAGAGATATCATAGTTATTATACAGAATCATTAACTGCTAGCATATATTACTATTAATTAATGATGATCATCATCATGTCTTTATTTTGACTACAATATTTATATTAAATCAAAACAATTATTGAGAATATTTTCAAAATTCAATTGTAGTCTTTTTCGCAAAACCCATATGAGTGTGTCATTTGTTCATGTATCGAGAGAGGCCGCAGGGATAACGTTCAATTTGTCGCTCCAGTGCTTTTTCCATCACCAACCTGTGCAATTTCAATATGTCTACAAACAAATTAAATGTTCTTTACATTATATTGTAAGGCAAAGTTGTACTATTATATTTGTTTAAATATCCTTCATACATAGCTTCACGAAGAGCGTATCGCAGATAAATTTAGGTTGTAGTATGAATGGGTCAGTTCAACCGGGAAAGGGCCACATTCTCACAGAATACCAGCATAAAATAGCAGATAAATATTGCTATGTTTTATATGATGAGTGTAGAGAACCGCGGAACCTTTTTACTGAAAATGGGCGTTCCATGTTAGTCCTCAGGGGTGACAACGCATCTCCATTTTGATTCTTAATTGAGGATAACTGTAGATGTCTGCGGACTGTACATTGCTGTTCACCTGATGGTCTGTATATTCGTTTGTCCACCTTATTCTACAAAAAATCATTTTTTGGTTTCAATGATAGTAAAATTAAGAACTAATGTTTCATAGTGGAGTGATAATATCACAGCGAATAAGGATGTAGATTGATTTCAGCAACAGTTGTATTAGCAGATTGTACTAACAATCGAATAGCAGCAATCGGTTCGATTGTGTGAAAACTATTTTTAGACTATATTATATACTATAACATTTAGGTACCATCATCATCACAACCATCACAGGTCTACTGCAGAACATAAGCCGGCAATAAATGAGGAACATTTACTGCCGCAAACTATGGTCCTGAGTCACCTTAATACAATAACTATAAAAAAACTGCCTGCTTGTTTCATCAGGACACTACTTAATCTACTGTAGAATTGATCAACCTGCGTCATTACGAGATTGCCACTCAGGAATCAGTCTTCCCCAACGGTTGTCGGTTCTTAGAGCTTGAGCTTTACTCCTAGCTTAACCAGCCGTTGCTTTTTCATTGTAGTGATTCGCTGAGCTACGTCAGCCGTGTCACTTAAATATACTATAATACATTATCGTCTTGCTTGTAACACACTTTAGTATACACTGTGCTATAATTGCAAACCGCAATTTTCCCACTACTCACTCGTCATGCAACCTACACCATACACAACTTTGCCTTTGCATTTATACAAAAATTTTGTACTTTGAGTTATACGCACATTCGTAATGCATGACTAATTTCAGTGAATCGCGATTTTAATTGTGTACTGCAGTCCATGAACACCTTCAACTAACTTGAAACAAAAAAGGCTACAATTTAACAGTCGCCAGATTACAGTACAGATTATTTATTATAGATATTAGTTTCTGGTGCGCACAGTGAGTGATTGGAATTTTCTACCTACGTCATTCTTTCCCATTCCCGATCGTCACAACTTAAGAGATTTCAAGTTAAAATGTTAATAAGCATTTTCTTAGTTTATATGTGAAACATCAAGAATAATATCTCCACTTAACATTCAAGTGCGATTTTGTTACATTTTGACCTATTATTATTTAAAAATTACATAAATTACTGAAATGAATTACTGTAATTCATCTCTTAGTAATTAAGTAGCTTTGAAGGACATTGAATTCAATTAACGTTTTAGCTCACGATTTCAGTTTCCATCTAGACTTGCTTTTATGTGGCGAGTAATACGGTTCAGGCGCATACCGTGAAATTACACCCCTTGTTGTAACAAATTAAGCAATCCACAAAGCCAAGAGCATTTGTTAATTTTATAGTTTCAGCTAGGTATACTTAACAAGCAATAAAAGAACACCGAAGTGTACATTTACAGTTCCATGTTAAACATGAACCATTCAAGTCATAGTAATTATTCTATAAACAATATACATTACGTGGGCAAACATAATAAAATAAAATAAATGTACAATAAATAATTAACGTACATTATTATAAACAAGAAATGAAATACTTATTCGGTTGTCCATAAAACATTATTATTTAACAAAATCAATGTTACTTACATTGACTTTTTTTAATTAATTAACTTTATTGAAACTTTTTCTAACAAAGAGACCTTTATCTTAGTCCTTGTACTAATGTATTCGTTTAAAAATATCGACATTTTTTATAATTTTAAATTGTGAGGTAGTCCATTAAATTAAATTATAACAGTGGTAGAGCCACGCGGCAGCTTTTGTTGTCGCACGGATGGACCAGCTCAAGCCGGGGTGGTACCACGACCTCACAAAATTCCAGCGTGAAGTAGAGTGAGTGGTAGAGTGACTTGGTGAGGTCAAGTGGCCGGAAGCTTAATTCCCCCCTCCTCTTAACATGGTAGCTAAATTAAGTGACGAACTACCCCAGGAGGATACCAGCACCCCTGGTGACGGAGAATCCCTCGCTGAGCATCCACGACAAGTTATTCTACACTTCCCGAGCGTGGGTGCTCAGGCTGCCCCGCGTCAGGTTTTTAAAAAGGAGTAGGCTCTTTTCTTGAAGGTCCCTAAGTCCGAAAAAATCTCTGGTGGTAGTCAATTCCACAAGGAAGTTGTGCGAGGAAGAAAACTTACATTATTACAAAAACTTACATTTAAATTCCATTGCTTGGCACGTACTTGTTCTATTTTTTCTACTGCGTTTATTTTTTTGGATTTAGAAGAATTTGCCCTAATTGCACGTATAGTCTCCGCAGTCCGCAGATGGTAAACAATAATAATGATGTCCTCCAGAGCGACTTCGTTCACGGCACGGTGGCCTGTCTCAACTAGTATTTATCCTCAATATTTATTTAAGATGAATAGTACCAAATGTTTTAGACTAACTGAGTTTACTACTTATGTTTTAGAGTAGGATTCTATTGCTACTGCTTTAAAACCTTCTCAGAAATTAGAGGAAGTTTGTATCTCTTTCATCACTGTCATAGTCAAATTGAACAGTGATCCGACTCGACCCGAGAGAGAACAGGTGTAGGAGCACCGGCTTCACGTGCTCTCCACAGCGGGAGGGTGAAACAGCGCCAACTTTCTGAATCTGGGCAATAACTGATAATTTCTCACAGAAAAACCCTTTAACTGATTTTTGCACCGGGTCATGCATTCTAACTCCATAATCAGCAATCGCGCTTAAGACCTCTAGGCCAAAAACCAATATAACAAAGAGGCAATTAAGTGGTTAATAACCATCTAGCGGAGGCGATACGGTATTTCTAATTTTTCCTATTGTCGCCAACATATGGCCATTTATCAATGTTTTACGTAAATATAATTACTTTTTATCTTCCTGTAACGCATGGGCGTTAGTTTGTGATCGTTAAACTATTACATCATGATTTTTTTCTTATATCGTAAATGTCTCATCTTTTTTGTTAGCTGCATGATTCGTTCATTGTATTACCTTTACTCCTATATTTTATTTACCTACTCATCCCTCTTCAGCGAGCCTCTGTGATCTAATTTTCACGTGAACAGAGGGTCAGACCAGTCAACCGCAACATATTGAATACAAAATAATTTACATAATCCTACACATTTATACTAGTAGCAAAAGCTATAATTTTTTCTTAAGTTTGATTCGTGTAAGGAATCGGTAATTAGTGTGCCGAACGTCTTTACTTCCAACTTAAAATAAAAACATCTTAATTATAAACACATATAAGTAATCATGACATCAAAATACAATAATATCGTCAGTTTTTTTTTCTTTTTCAATTTATATTTTCAATTTAAACTGCGTATGAAGTTATGTAACCGATTTCAAAAGCCACAAAAAAAGTTCTGCGCTACTGGCCGCACGTAAATGTTTTGAACATTGAATAAGATAAAATAAAGTTACAGCCTATATACGTCACACTGCTGGACACAGGCCTCCCCTCATTTCTGACAGGATTTTAGGGCAAGGAAGTGTCCGCCGCACTGCCCTAATTCGTGTTGGTGAACTGTCTACGACATATTTTTTTCCTTATTCCTCAGACATGCAGGTTTCCTCACGATGTTTCTTTCACCACCAAGCACGTGGTAAATCATCATTCATCATCGTTACAGCCCTTCACAAGTCCACTGCTGAACATAGTCCTCCCCCAAGTAACGCCACAAAGCACGCTCCTGAGCCACCTGCATCCATCGACTTCCTGCATGTCTTACCAGGTCGTCACTCCATCTGGTGGGGGGTTGCCCTACACTACGCCTACCGGTACAAGGCTGCCACTCGAGAACCTTTCTTCCCATCGGTTATCGGTTCTTCGAGCTATATGGCCGGCCCATTGCCACTTCAGCTTACTAATCCGTTGGGCTATGTCGGTCACTCTGGTTTTACTACGGATATCCTCATTTCTGAGTCTATCACGCAGAGAAACTCCGAGCATAGCCTTCCCCATAGCTCGCTGAGCGACCTTGAGCGTCCTCATACGGCCAGCGGTGAAGGACCACGTCTCTGATCCGTAAGTCATCACGGGCAACACGCACTGGTTGTACACTTTAGTTTTCAGAGATTGAGGTATACCTGACGTGAAGATGTGTCGTAATTTCCCGAACGCTGCCTAGCCGAGTTGAATCCGTCGATTGACCTCTCGGTAGAAGTTGGACTTACCTAGTCAGACTATTTGTCGCAGGTAAACATACTCGTCAACAACTTCGTGCATAGTGCTCCCAACAACTACCGGCATAGGTGTGACATGGAAATTAAACATGATCTTTGTTTTGTCCATGTTCATCTTAAGACCTATCCGTTGGGAGACACCATTGAGGTCGTCGGACGTGGTAAATCAGCACCTAAAATTGCAGTTAACAGTTTCATTGGTGCCGGCTGGGATCAAACCCGAGTTACTCGCCTTCTGTTATATTTACAACGAGCGTTAACCATCTGAGCTACCATGGCTTGGGGGAAAATTGAACGATATATTATTTTTATCCCCCGACAAAAAAGAGGAGGACACCGTCATAGACTTATTATTCTGCTGCATAGACACCGTAGCTCATATAAGGATAAACCGATTTGGGTGCTCATTTTTTTATTTAAGAGCCGGTTTTTAGCGTTGGTTCTTAGACATGCATATGATTCAAAGCTCAGCTGTTTTCAAGACCATCAGCTTTTTTGTTTCGGGGGTTTATAAAATTTCAATTTAATTTATAAATATAAGAAATTCATATATTGATTAAAATAATTTTTTGCGGGATGTCGCGTGTTGAAATTGGAGTTGAATCCCCAGTTCTTAGTTTTAATAGGTAAACAGCAAGGGCAACTGCACCTTTTCGCATTTCATTTGATCTTGTTATTTCATTACAAACACTCCAAATTCTTGTTTAAATATCCCCAACCGATAATGTACCATATGGTCTTCCATATCCTGTATAATGTTAAAATCTAATGAGTCAGTATATTTTCTTATTAATTCTTTAAAATCGTCAATACAATCAGCCGTAAATAGGCTGGATGATACATTAAATGTATTTCTAATGAATTCCCAATGACAGGTACACACTCTGCTAGTTGGTGGCACACAATATTTAAATTCTGTAAATAGAATTTTTCTTAAGTAAACAGGTACTCTGGCACAAACATCGATTCTCAGAACCTCTTGCTCTATAATAATTTGGCAAGTTAATAAACACTGTTTGTTGCTGAAGATTTTCTTCATTTGGCGGTGTATCAATTGTTAGCGGGACAACCTCTAGATTGCTCTCTTGAATAACCTCAGTAGATGTTGATGGTCCAGATACAAAATGTAATGATGCCTCGTTAGCTCGAACCCAACATGCATGACAAATTCTCATTAAAGAAGTCACCTAAAACAATAAAAGCTTTGTCTTTAACATTATTCAATAACAGAAATTGACGTAATTAGATTAAGTAACCACATTTAAACTAACTGTACTGATAATGAATAATAACCAGCCTTAACAAGGTTTCATAATATATGGGATCTGTCCAGATCTGTCCCAAGATCTTCTGAACAAGCTAGAACATCTTCTCAATAATTGTGTAAGATTTATTTTCAGCTTTCGTAAGTATGACCATATCTCGAAATATAAATCTAAGCCTAAGCCCACAATTCAGCAGAGGCACCATACCATAATATTACTTGTTCTTTTTTCATATATTTATTATTATTAACAATTAATATTTATTTATATTTAAGCATTGTTTTATAAAAATACAAAGAGTGGTTAAAATGTATGGGTTAGATGCATGGACCAGGCTAAAATATAGGTTTAGAATTTCCTAATTCTCAGTGCCTGCTTGGAGTTAGAAAATGGAGGTTTTTCACTTTTATGCTTTAAAGTTATGCCAGTGGATGTAATTCTGCAGTCTCAGTTATTATCATGAATGGGATAGAATTTGTTAACGCCCTCATACCCGAATTAGTGAAGCGCTGAGCGCTTCAGCGCGTTAATAACAATATTTACGTGTTGCTATGCTATACTATACTATACTAAGCTCCGTTGTTGAATTACACTAAAAATGTGGGATTCCCGGTCATTATCTCTCCTTAATTGATTAGGTCTAATTCTTAACAAAGAGAGAAATGAGAATAGAAAAGAAAATAAGTTTTTAAGTGGATGACTTACTTACTATGGGAATGAATTTGACGAAATATATTGATATGAATTATAATCCAATGACTAAATTAAAACTTTATTTTAAGTACCTAGTGAGCAAAACATTTATAAATCCAATTTTTTTTTCATTCAATCTTACGAAAAAAATCAAAGAACCGTGTTGCTCAGAGGCTACTAATTTCACAGTACACGATCAACCCGGGTTCAGTCCAAGCCGACAACAATAAAATTGTTAATTGCAATTATCCTAAGTGCTATTTTATTAGGTGCCCGAAATTGAAGGAACACATTGCGGAAACCCGCATGTCTAAGATATAAAAAAAATTGGTTGACCTTGCCGGCAATCCCTGGAACTTTTTGCTAATTTCAAATGCAAAGTGTTGCGAAATCTAGAAATCATGTTAAAAAAACGTTTTTTTTTTCAATTTCTTTCTCCTTCTATATTTCACGAACGAATGAAACGATTTTTATTTTCCGATTATGATTTATGATTTTTTTCAGGTTTGGAGCTGATTAGTTTTTGTAATCGATCAGTAAAGTTATTCCAAAAAAAAAAAACGGGTTTCCAAAATTTTTATACTTAAGATTTCTCAAAATCTACTCGACTAGACGAATCAGTTCATATTATCACCAAATCTATTCCACATTGAGATCTTTAGAATGCTGTAAACCGCATTTCAATCGATGAAGACGTTCAAAAGTTACGAAATGTTCAAAAGCCAATCTCCTGATTTATATCCCTCTGTCACCTCGTACGACACCCACGGAGTAATATGGGGTAGTAGATTCTTACACCGCTACTACACGGTAATTCATCTTAATTCTTAACGCACCTTAAATTATTGTAAGTTTTCCAGAGCGAAAAACTAAAAGATCTCTTATACTACATACCATGGCAACGCATGGATAAAATACACCGTACCGCGAGATATAAACATAATATGTACTTGACATCATAATTTTTTTCATTTATCAATTATCATTCAATACAAATCCCTAGTGAATATTCAAAGAGAAATTAGCAGAAGATGGACTAGAGGAATAAACACTTATTCCCCAGTATTGGTGCAAATATGGAGGAAACGTTATCTGCAAAACTAAACAAGAAACAGCTTGTTAGAGTCGTTATTCCGAGGCAATGTAGAGTTTAAAACAACCTTCGCAACGTCGTTCATGACGCGTACAGCAAAATAGTGTATTAATTTGCCAGCATCTGTCTTTCCATCCGAATAAATTATAGGTGTCTTCAAGACAAGAGCGCATTGCTTTGTTAAGTTAAATCTTCGCGCTTTTTAATCCTCGTCTGCATCACCATTGCTCTTAATAATAGTAAAAATAAATTGTGTAAAATTATTATCATCATCGTTACAGCCCTTCACAAGTCCATTATCGAACGTAGGCCTCCCCCAAGGAATGCCACAAAGTACGGTCCTGAACCACCTGCAACAATTAACTTACTGCATATCTTATTTTAAAACGATAAACTTTAAAAAATTATGAAATTGTCCCATTATACTAATAGCCATCCAACCAACAAAGGAGATGGCCAAAAATTGTATGAACCTGTGCTCTAAACTGTACAGAGATTAAATCTATGTCATTCGAAACTACAGATCTTCTATATAAAGAATTAGAAAAGTGCATGTAGCTACGCAGTAGTGGACAAAAATTATGAAAATTTAAAAAAAAAGGTTGATTTTGGCAGTTGGTTATGATTATTACACAATATAGATATTAATAAAGTTAAAATTTATGAGTGTTATGTAGATTAGTGTATATGCATGATGATTAGGATGTATCCTAACTAGTTTTGCTAAAAAACCAAGACAACAGTTTTTTCCAGCCTTTGAAATTATTATTTGTTACTAGTTTTGTAACATAACTATTATTGATCGAAGTATATTAGACAGAAAATAATTAAACTTACGTATTACATCGTTTATAAATACTACTACGTACTAAATAGACTACGGCACTTATTAAATAAAAGTAAAATACGATAAAACAAATACGAGGGAAAAGCGTATATGTATATATATATATATATATATATATATATATATATATATATATATATATATATATATATATGTATATATATATATATATACATATATATATATATATATATATATATATATATATATATATATATACCAGGCGGTCCCATAATGAACTGGCCTGATATAGTTCAACGCGACATGTCGCTACGTGTTGTGTTGCATTAAATAGTACGTTTATCGTGCACTTAATATAAGAAACATGCATCGACATGAAATGCTTAGTCTTAGTTTAACAGGCATTTGAATAACGAGAGTCGCGTATTTTTTCAAAATGTCGAAAACTGAGTATCGAAGTGTCATAAAGTTTCTGTTTAAAGAAGGTTTATCCCCTGCCCAAATAAAAGAGCGATTGGATGGCGTGTATAAGGAGTCTGCCCCCTCCTATAGCACAGTGAAAAATTGGGTAAAAGAGTTTCGCCTCGGGAGAGAAACCGTCGAAGACTTTGGCCACGACGGTCGACCTGTGGAAGTGCTCACTCCCGAAACGATTGCTCTTATCGAAGAGGAGGTTCTGAGTGACCGCCGTTTGAAGATTAAAGAAATTGCAGCAAGGCTTGGGCTCTCTAAGAGTACCGTTCATCGCGCGATCCATGAACATCTTCACATGAAAAAAGTGAGTGCAAGATGGGTACCGAAACTTCTTTCAGCGGTACAGAGACAGGAAAGAGTGCGCTGCGCTTCGGAGTTTCTGGATCTTTGTGGCGAAAATCCAAAGACTGTGATCGAGCGGCTAGTAACTGGTGATGAAACTATGATCTTGTATTATGATCCACAAAGCAAGCGCGAGTCAATGAAATGGCGTTATAAGGGTGAAAAGCCCCCTAGAAAGGCAAAGGTGCAACAATCGACTAAAAAACTGATGTGCACAATATTTTGGGATTTTGAAGGCATTTTGATGGTGGATTTTAAAGAACGTAATACAGTCGTGAACGGCGAATATTATGCTTCTTTAATATATAAATTACGAGACAAGATAAAGCAAAAACGAAGAGGCAAGCTGTCTAAAGGTGTCCTGTTGCTCCATGACAACGCCCCTGTTCATACCGCTGGTGTTTCGAAGGATGCAGTTCGTCAATGCGGGTTCACAGAAGTTTAACATCCACCTTGCAGTCCAGACATGGCCCCGTCCGACTATTATTTATTTCCAAATTTAAAGCGGGACTTAAGAGGAAGAAAATTTTCAAGCGATGAAGAGTTGCAGGCAAATAATGTGATTATTTTTATAAATGTTTAGAGATGTTGATTCACAGATGTCAGAAGTGTGTTAGTATTCATGGTGATTATATTGAAGAATAAAATTGGTTTCGTTTCATTTCCTTCATTGGTTCATAGTTAGGCTAATTCATTATGGGACCGCCTACGTATATATATATGTATATATATATATATATATATATATATATATATATATATATATATATATATATATATATATATATATATTATGTATCAAGAAACGGCGCGTAAGTCGGTAAACGTGACTTTTTTGATGCTTGACGGGCAGCTTCAGTGTTGCAAGTACTAAAGTAAAATAACCCTAACCTATAATGTAACGCTACATGTTTAAGCTGTCGCTGTATTAAACAAATAAATAAAATCCTATCCTTTAGTGTATTTTGATTATTTTGATGTATTAATTCATTAATTGAAGACTTGTTTTTATACAAAACATATCTCAAATAAAGTATTTTTTATGAATTTAGCTACTGTTTTTTACTGATCTTTTTAAGTATTATATGGCCACATTAAAGGTGCTATAGAGTGACTTTAAAAAGAAGAAATCACTTTAAATATTTTAAACTTAGTTATTTTTCAATAGTTATTATGAAATTTTAATTGTTATTCAAAATTCTTTTTTTATTTTATTTAAATTAATAGCAATTGTCTTGTTTTTGTACAGCTTGGGGCACATTTTGGCCATCTCATTTAACGAAAATTAAGAAATAAAAGAAAAAAAATACAAAAAATAAAATAAAACAGTCCATGGAGGCTATACGGAATAATATATATATATGATTTGCACAATTTTTATAGGTGTTAGTTGGAGCAATAGTTATCTCTCTCAGTTATTTAGTGAGTTCATTCGGGCACATCGCAACAGCAATATTTTAAAGAGAGTATAAGCCATACATAGTTAAAAACCTGTTTCTCACACTTCTCGCTGCCTATATATTTTTTCATAGTGCGTTACAGTGGAGTTATTGTATAAAAATACATGGCAGGATAGATAACCTACGTGGACGAACATGACTTTCATGGAATAAAAATGATATATGTAAAAATTTAATTGAATAATCTCATAAATTAAAGCAAATTTTAAAAAATCTTTCGCAACAGCCAATGAGTTATAATGTACTACGTACTAGAGAAGCTATTCCAAACAAAAATTGTGCGCTAATCTATGGGTGCGTTTGGCAGAAAAAAGCGCTAGTAAGCGCTTATAAGCGCTAAAATAGTTTTCGGCCAGGACACGATTGCTACTTCAGTAGCGCTGACACAACCGCCATTTTGCTTATTTCATTTTTTTGTTTTGAAGTAGAGTTTATAAGTTGTTTTGTGCAATATTAGTTTTAAGTAATATAATGACATGAATAAATATATACATGCTATTATAAATTCACGATTGTTAAGTTTTTAATATGAATACTTTACAAACATATATTTAAATTAGGTTAAATTCCCCGGTTAAAACTAACATCGTGTCCTGGAGGAAAATAGCTACTTACGATTTGACAGCGCTTACCGCTTACGATCGCCATTTTGCTTACAAGCGCTTGCTAGCGCTTTTTTCTGCCAAACGCACCCAATGTCTTCGCGCATGCGCGGTAATAGTAGAGTCGCGCATGCGCAGTTGGTATAAACGCGCATTGCGCTTGCGCGGTCAGTTTTTGTTATTATAGATTATACGTAAGTAGAATGGTCAGTATGTAATAATTGTTTATTTATATTGTATTGTTAATTATATCGAGTACAATTTTTTAAATTGTTTTTTATTTTGTATATGTGCTAATTTAATATAATATTACATAATATTATGTCAGAATTACATTTTAAGGGTATTTTATTTAATATTTTAATAGGTAAATATGTGAAATATAAAAATATACATTTAATACATTGAAGTAATATGTACTTACGTACTAGAACAGCTATCTCAAACAAAAATGTGCGCTACTCTGTGTTCGCGCGTTTGGTTTTTTTATCATAGAATAAACATAGGTAGAATGATCCGTAGGCAATAGTAGATTGGGTGCGTTTGGCAGAAAAAAGCGCTAGCAAGCGCTTACTAGCGCTAAAATAGTTTTCGGCCAGGACACGATTGCTACTTCAATAGCGCTGACACAATCCGCCATTTTGCTTATTTAATTTGTTTGTTTTGAAGTAGAGTTTATAAGTTGTTTTTTTGCAATATTAGTTTTAAGTAATATAATGACATGAATAGACATATACATGTTATTAAAAATTCATGATTGGTAAGTTTTTAATATGAATACTTCACAAAAATATGTTTAAATTAGGTTAGGTTCCCCGGTTAAAACTAACATCGTGTTCTAGAGGAAAATAGCTACTTACGATTTGACAGCGCTTACATCTTACGATCGCCATTTTGCTTACAAGCGCTTGCTAGCGCTTTTTTCTGCCAAACGCACCCATTGTATTGTTAAATAGGTAAATTATATCGAGAACAATATCTAAATTTTGTCATTTATTTTGTATATTATATTTGTTTATTTAATATAATATTACATAATATTATATCACAATTACATTTTAATGATATTTTTATCTGAATATTTTAAAAGGTATCTATGTCAAATATAAAAAAACGTACTAAATGTATGTTTAACAAAACTTATTAACATAAAATTTAAATTACAAATATATTTATTTAAATTAGAATCATAAATGTTGTAAATAATCGTTCATAAATGCTGGGCACGCGAGAGTTAAAAATGGACGAATTTATTCCACTTTGACTTTGAAGTGGAAACCTAAAAATAAAATAAAAGAATAATAAGCAGATTTAAACACAAAAAATTTAGCTTAATTATAATAACTTATATGTTTCTACAAAAAAAAATGTGTAGTATAATAATATATTCATCCTAAACTTAAGTACCCACAGAAATGTCGCATCTGAACATACTAATTTCATAATCTATATTCAATGATACGAGATGGCGTCTTAGGAATAATTTGTTTTATTATTAATTTATAATACTTTTTTTTGGATTAATATCTTATTAACCAATGAAAAGTAATTCCTTGGTTTTTACTGACATTTCTTGAATTATTTGTGCAATATCTAAGTACACAAGACGGCATATTTTTATCAAGAGATTTTTTTTAAATCAACACAACACGTGACAACTCTACAAGCGCCTAGCGAGTGACTGATTAAAGTGCAGTGCATGCACCGCAGTTGAGTGGAACAGAGTAGCTGAATGCAGTGTCTCCTCTAGTACATAATAGCTCAATGGCAACAGCTCACATCAGTTGTTAGTTATTGTATACTAGCAATCTGCTCCGGCTTTGCACGGGTGATTTCTGGATCTTGACAACAGCATCACCTACCGGCTCCGAATATGAATATAAACAATTTAGGAAACTATTCAAACAAACAAAAAAATTTCATCAAAATCTGTTAGATGGTTTCAAAACTTAAAATAACCGAAAAAGTGGTAATGTTTTCTTCTATGGATTAAATATAATAAATATTAGGCCGTTTAGTACTTAATTTAATTAAAATTCAATTCTATTCTGTGTAATTTTGCTTTATACGTTGTCTTAAGACGAGCGGTTATTTGAGCTCCAACAGCTCTACATATCAGATTGGATTTGTACATATTCAGCCAGATCTAGAACTCATGACAAGTCATCTTTATAAGCAACAATTGCTTATCGATCGTAATAATGCTTTCCTTATAGCCTTATTTATAGCTTTCTCAGATATAAAAGGAGACCTGTGTCAATGAATACGGAAATTGGTAGCGAGTGCTATAATGCGTTGACTTTGATATCAACCGGAAATTTGTAATAAAACATTGTAGAAAACGCCACTTTATAAAGACAAATTGTTATTTCCGTTTCCAGTTATGGGACGCCCAGGGACGCCCAAACGAGTATTTGACTTTTCCTGACCTATTTCGATCACAGCGACACTTACCATCAGCAATTGTCATCGGAGTAAGTTATATTAAAACGCTTTGAGATTGTCCGGGAACAAATTAAGAAATATTTTTTTTTTTTCATAGACATGGGCACCTCTATCTTTTGGAACTCAAATTTATAGGCTAAAGTTTCAGATTAAAATGATATAATATAACAATATATCTACTAAGTGATAGGACTTCTTATGTGTCCAGAACTATTACTAAGTATGTACCTTACCTCTTACCTATTTTTGAAAGGTATATAATATGCTGTACGGCAGTTTACTGGTTTTACTTTTGGCAAATTTCTTCTTCGTAAATTGGCCAATCTAATTCAAACTTTGATTATGAGTCAATTTATTTTATCATTTGTAGACAGGCAAAATAATATTAACTGTACAAAGTTACATTGATTACAAATATGCGATGTTTTTTTGTATTTTTACTTTTGGCGGATTTTTCCATCGTTGATTTGTCAATCCAATCCAATTAGAAATTAATTCGTTTTATTATTCATAGACGGGCTAAATGATATCGACTAAAATTCACCTGTTTTCAAACATGCACATTTTCCAATTAACCGTTATTCATATTTAAACACTCTAATTTCTTCCCACAGTTTAATTAGTGGAAACATTAAAACCAAAGTAAATTTTCTTGCAGCTGGGCGAAATAATGACGCGTACAGTTTAAACGCGGCCTTAATTTTCCTTAATTAAATTATGCAGAAAACTTTAATACCAAGTCATAGAAATGTATAAAATAATGGCATTTAATTAAAGCAAACTTACACTCTGTTTCGTTATGATATTTAATAAAACTTAAAAGCTAAACAAACTATATTACTAATCCGTCTACAGAATAGCATGGAATCCAGAAATTATTTTCGAAAAAGAGTTTTCGAGAACGCAGTTTCGAGCAAATATATAAATATTGCTAGTATAATAAGTTTATAATATTGACTTATATATTTATATATACCTATTATATATATATATATATATATATATATATATATATATATATATATATATATATATATATATATATATATATATATATATATATATATATATATATATATATATGTGTGTGTGTGTGTGTGTGTGTGTGTGTGTGTGTAGGTGAAAGAATCTCCAGATTCACTCATGACGGTTGGAGCAAATAACATAAAAAAATTCAATAAATAGATCATTATAGAATATAAAAAAAATTCATAAATAGATCACACATAACTCCTAATGTTAAACATGTCAATAGTAATGTAATTTTAAATGGGGAGGAGCTGAGTCTTGTCGATACCACCATTTTTCTTGGAATCACACTGGACGCAAAGCTTCAATGGCTCCCCCATATATCAAAACTAGCTAGCAGACTTAGTTCTGCAGCATATGCTGTAAAAAAGATCAGAACTCTTACCAGTGTTGAAACAGCTAGAATAGTTTACTTCAGTTATTTCCATAGCATTATGTCGTATGGTATTTTGCTATGGGGACACGCGACTGACACTGAAATTATATTTATTTTACAGAATAGGGCCATTCGAGCAATATATAATTTAAAACCAAAAGAGTCACTGAGACAAAAATTTAAAGAAATTAATATATTAACTCTGGCCTCTCAATACATTTATGAAAATGTAATGTACGTACACAAAAATAAAAGTAGTTTTGCGAAAATAAGTGATATTCATTCTGTAAATACTAGGAACAGACACAAGCTGGTAGTACCTGCTACTCGACTCCACCGAGTCAGTAATTCATTCTTGGGGCGATGTATACGCTTTTACAACAAAATCCCAGAAAATATACAAAATTTGTCATACACAAAGTTCAAAGTTAGTAATTCATCAGAAATATATGGTACGCTATCGAATGAGGTTTTTCTTTTAAAAATCCTATAAATAACAACGATTGTCACGTTACAAACGATATGACGCTTTGCTAGAGTAAGACCTTCTTACTCTGGACCCAACCGTAAGACCTTCTTCGGACGTGTATATTCATGAATTCCTGTAACAAACTCTATTAACCACCACTTTTTGCCTAGTCTATCCTGACATGAATAATTACAGTGTCCCTATCTTTAGATAATTACGCATACATACGCAAGGCGATTACGTTTGACCTCATGCAAACTAACACTGGGTTAGGCATCCCTTTGACTAGCTATCATCTCATATGACAACATGTACCAGACAACTGGATCTTTCCACTAAGCACACATCTGTGTGTATTTACACAGCTCTTTGTAAAGTTTGTATAGCATTATTAGCATCGACAGAAGATATGCGATTTATTAGCACATATTCTCTTGTACGAGTATAGTCAGATATACAAATATACTCCATCATATTACAATAATCGAATACGTGCGTCCCTTCGACCACGCATGGACCCGACGGCACCTTTTTCTCAAGCCATCACATACAGCTGCAAAATAGTATGTCCCTACGACCAATCGCTCGGGTCTGTCACGGATAATATTTATCTGTACTCTGCTCGATAAACCTGACTGGACCGGACGGGTGCGTGCCTTCGACCACACATGGACCGGACTCTACAATTCATTAGCCTGTACCGGACGAATGCGTCCCTTCAAAAACCGCGCGGCATGGCTCAGTACCACATTGTCCCTTCGACCAACTTCACAAAAATCCAACCCTCAACATCAAACATTCGTAAGCCTGGACTGAACGGATATGTCCTTTCGAGCAGCCTGGCATGGCCCGGTACGATACTGTTCCGTCGACCAGCTTTACAAAAATCTTTTCGCTTGTATTAATTCAATTAAAGCAAGCAATTTTTTTTCTTTAAAAATAATATTATCAATGCTAAAAACATTACTAATATTCCCCTTAACCACTCGTGGTAAGCTTAAATTGCTTGTGTTACGAGTGGTTCACGCGTAGTAGTCGAATGGCGAATTCGAACCCACGACCTTCTAGAGTTCGCGGTCCGCGCTCTGCCATTAGGCTGCTGTCGCTTATTATATATTTTGTTGACCACATAACACTTAGAGTACACTCTGACTCTCACCAACTCATTAGATCAAAAAAAGGCCGCTTATTCTCTCAATTCATAGCATGTTAAAGTTAAACATTTCCCCAGTACATCGCTAAACATTTTGAACTTTAAAAGGTACCCCATGTAATTCATATTTTGCATGGACATAAAACTGAAATTACGAATCCAGTAATAGCTTCATTTGACATGATTGTTTTGGGAATTCACTCGATGAGGGATCATAAGCGAACACCAGTTTCGGATACCGTTTTTTTTTTAACTTTGGTTTGTTTACTATGGAACATGCCATTGTAGATAACTTCAGTTTGGTAGGACAATTAGCTGCATAATTTTAAAAACAATTTTCTAAGTGTTTATTTTATGCAATAATTTTTACTAGGTACATTACACCATCCCTATATCCGAGTTTGGATCGCCTGGACTAAAATGCAAAAGTTGCGTTGAATTATATACTCCCTGTTGACATTTGTGGCATTGCATTACTATTACATTGATTTACATTATGCTATTACATTGCATTGCATTACTAATAATTGTGATAAAACACCTTTACGTTCATATATTATGTACCTACGCACACATTCTCTTCGGTTAAGGCTACTTTGCAAAACTGCTGCTGCCGACCGATATTTGATGCGCGAGGAAAGTAAATAAAATATATTACTCCGTAGTTATTATTACATAAAGTGTGTTTATATATGCATAGGTATGTGGACGTAAAGGAGGTGTTCTATCACGAGTATGAGTAATGCCGCAAATGTCAACCGTTAGTAAATAATTCAACGTAACTTTTGCTTTTCTACTATCAAGATTATTAAAGGTTACTAAAGAACATGCTCAGCTATGTAAAAAATCGCATAGACTGTAGACAGGCAAGGGAGGTTCTGCCAGAAATAAACAGTAAAAGTTCATGGTTTTAGTGAGTTTAAACAAGCAACAGATCATGATAGCAAAAAGGCATGGTTCCTTTAACAAACATTTATGTATTATAGGTGTTGCAGATATTCCCCTGAGTAGGCCATGTACGAGGGAGGAGTAAACAGCAACCCACGTGTTACTGGCATATCCGAAGGTCAATACATATAGGGATAAATATGTCGGCACACCGGGATCACTCCACGAAATTGATCACAACATCAAAGGACTACTGAACATCTTCGGGGTGATTTTATGGCTTGAATAGTCACGGCGTAATTTCTCGCGCGCACGATGAATGTCTAGACGTGGAGATGCAGTGGGCGGCTCGTCGAAAGCTAACTAACAATCACTTTGAAGGATCGTGCAGCTAATTTTTTTTTATAGGATATGGTGACAAACGAGCACATAGTCCACTTGATGGTAAGTGGCCGCTGTGGCTCATAGACACCTACATCTATCCTCGATTATGAATCAAAATGCAGATGAGTTGTCACCCATGAGGACTTACGGTCAGCGCACACCAATAGCAGAGCAGAGCAGAGCATTTTTTGAGAACACTAAAATATTAATTTTATGACTATTGAAAGACAGTGCAAAATTATATACACGTCCAAACTTGATGCTCGACCACGCTCGAGCTTGTAGGATTCATGTTCGAGCATGCGCGAGCGCACTCGCACCGCCACCGCCCGCTCTCAGTAGTGCCTCAGCGAAAAAACTGTTTGGACGTCTGTTTAGTTTATACCTATAAGTGCGTCACATAAGTAGGAATCATGGACGAAGAAAAGTTGATAAGTTTGGTGCAACGTTTTGAGTGTCTGTACAATATATCAAGTCTAGCATACAGCGATCGTATGTAAAAAGCCAATGCTTGGGAAAGAATCTCCACGTTTCTTCTACTTATACTGTTCTTATAATTTTCTGAAGTCTGATTTTATTAATATGTTCTTTATGTTCCTATTCCTCTGTCAAAAGGGCGATAATCACCAAGTCTCAATCGATCATATTGAATACGTCTATCAACGTCAGATTTTGGCATCAAATTGGTCATGCACGCCCCCCTAGCAACCCAGAGCACTTTCAATGGATCTTGCTCACCAAGGCGCGCGGATTCCACCTGCATAATCGAGTAGTCAAAATTTTGCTCGAGCATGCGTGAGCATTTTGCAGTTCGGTCTGCGCTTACCCTTAGGTGGAATGCCTCGTTTCCAGTAAAAAGGGTCTCATGACTGTATGAACTCCGATCCCACTACCTCTTCTTCAGAGGGAAATATTACAAAAAAATGTGCAAACTGCTACTTATCGTCTTGGACAAATTATCATACTTCAAGCTTAGTGTGGTGACTTCGACTTCGAGTGTAGAGACACACAGTCACAACATCACCTTGCATACCACATTATTATCTTATTACACAATTTCTCACCCTGTCACTCAGATTCAACCCTAACATACTCCTTACATAATATATACTATAAATCAAAATGCAAAAAATGGTTTTTTATTAAATTGAAGTAATTTTAAACTGTATTTTATAGTATCTCTATTTTCGTAATTTAAAGGATCTCTAACTCTTTATCATAATAGCTCAGCACACAATTGTCATCATCACCGTTACAGCCTTTCACCAGTCCACTGCTGAACATAGACCTCCTCCAAGAAATGCCACAAAGCACGGTCCTGAGCCACCTGCATCCATCGACTTTCTGCATGTCTTACTAGGTTGTCACTCCATCTAGTGGGGAGTCGCCCAACACTTCGCCTACCGGTACATGGCTGCCACTCTAGAACCTTGTTTCCCCATCGTTTGTTGGTTCTTCGATGCCTGCCTTTTACCGCTTCAGCTTACAAATCTGTTAGGATATGTTGCCTTCTACGGTTCTACAGCGGATACCCTCATTTCTAAGTTTATCACGCAGACAAACCCCGAGTATAGCCCTCTCCATAGCTTGCTGAGCAACCTTGAGTGTCCTCATACGACCAGCAACGAATGACCACGTATCAGATCCATAAGTCACTACTGGAAAAACACACTCGTTGTACAATCTAGTTTTCAGATTTTGAGGTATACTTTACGATAAGATGTGTCGCAATTTCGCGATAGCTGCCTAGCCGAGTTGAATCCGCATATTGACCTTTCGGTCGAATTTGGACTTACCTAGTTTGACTATTTGTCCCAGGTAAACGTACTCGTCAACAACTTCTAGCTTTGTGTTGTCTACGTTCATCTGAGGACCTATCCGTTGGGAGACACTATAGAGGTCAACACAGTGCTTAGTTCCTCTAGCGATTCTGTCATAAGGGCTATATCGTCGGAAAATTGAAGGTAAGCGATTTACTCACCATTGATGTTAATACCGTATCCTTTCTAGTCCATCAGCTTGAAAACATCTTCCAGTCCAGTGGTGAAGAGTTTCGGGGATATAATGTCACCCTATCTTACCCTTGCAGGAATACTATCAGATTCATTGGGCTTCACATCTAGGTTTTGCAAAGCTCTACGTACCTCTTCATATAGATAATGACTTTCAGCATCGAATAAATAAAACAGGTACAGGTGGAACAGGTTTGGTGGTTGTTTAGAGCCAGCATCTAGACGAGAATTGCTCACAAACAGAGATGCAAAATAATTTTCTTACTCAATCGCGGAATGAGCCATTGTTTCATTAAGTTTCTGCATAGGTGCAATGAGTGACGGGAGAAGTTGGATTCGACAGCCTTGAAAGATACTAAAATTCCTTTTTATCAGGAGGGTAGGAAGCAAGTCTAGGCCCTGTACGAATACCATGGCTGAATCGTGCCCCTAGGTGGACCCACGTGCAGGATTTGGCAGCAGAATTAAAAGCTTTATTCTTCGCACGAGCCTTAGCTTTGCGAACGTGAACTAGAACACAGGCCTGGTAGGCAGACTCTTTTGGACCTCAGCACGAACACAGTCTGCCATACCATGGCCGAGTCTTGAGACCGACCGGTATGTCAGAGAACGGAATAAAATATTCCCTTCCCTGCCGTATCATGTTCGCAACCACGTCGCCAGAGCAGGGGTGTTCATCTGAAGAGAAGTACACTTGCCACCACGGATATGACACAAATAAGTGCCACGTCTCATCTTAGTCTGCAGACTCGTATCCTAGTCGCTATACTCTCCCTGTGACCGCTAGATAGTCAATCGAAAGAGAGATTATCGATACGGATTACACCAGATAGTGATCAGGTAATCATAGTGGAGCTGAGATAGCTACCGACTGCCTCTCTGGGTCTGTTATCAGCAGAAGGTCCAAGCAATTGGACGTATGTTTGGCTACATCTGGTGTTCACCGAATAACCACTCCTTGTGGTGGGCGTTAGGGCCCCTGAAAAACTGTCTGTTCTCTATAGTATCCACAGAAGGATGGCTTAATCTGCTATCTCTATCAGGTGTTCAATAAACCTGGTTGTCTCCTGGTTTCCGCTGTGCGATCGATAGTCACAGGCATAGAGGGTTATCTCTACACAGGGGTTCACCAAAAGCCACATCGCAGAAAACCCTGACACCTCATTTCAATGTAGACGCCGATGGCAAATGTCATTGCGAACGTACACTAAGACCTCAGCGTGTTGTTTGAACTTATGTTCAAGCCTGTAACCTGGGTAGTTGAGGTACGCTATACCAGACGGAGTTACTATATGCGTCTCCATTAAGAAGAATAGGTGCGACTTCTCGGTCTCAAGCTGGTGGTGGACAGGATCGAGGTTAGTGTGAAGCGGAGCCGTTGATATGCCATATTCTTCTTAACTATTTTCATGTTGGGTAGGTGTTTCTTTCGTGGAGAAACAGTTGAGAAATCAAGGCGCCGTTCAATATACCAACTGAAGACTCAAGAGCTTAGCTAACCGATGGCAAACTTGTAACAAAACAGATAACATTCAAAATTTCATTAAAAATGATTTATATTTACAGAGTGTCCTAAAAATCGACGTCAAGCTGGAACCGGGTGAAAGGTAAGTCATGCTGGTTGTCAGTTGCATGTTTTCAAAATTATCGGCATTTAAAAGAAATTTACCTGTGACGGTTTTTTTCATTCCTGTTACCACAAATCTTTACTTTTTCCACCATTTTTATTGTTGTGTAACTCTGAATTGTTTTTTTTTGTGTTATTGTCAAAATTTCAAAATCAGCTGCTCGCGATTGCATAAAAATAGGACTTACTTTCTAAAAAAAAATAAAAAAATAAAAAATAGCCTAGATTAACTGACTTTAATGAAAAAAATGTACAAAACGAGTTTGGCAAGTAGCATCAAAATGATTTCGTCTTTCCACCCGGTTCTGAGTTGATGTCTAGTTTTGGGACAGCCTGTATAGCAATTCTGTGCCAGATTGTTATCCTAAGTAGATTGACACATCATTTTTATATTTTACTACAGAACAGATCAACTCTATGCTCTACAATACTAATGACGTACATAGCTACATAATATAATAAATGAAAAACAAAAAATTGAAATCCTATGTATCATGGGAATGTGTATATGTGTAAGCTGTTTAATTGCTCGATTGAATATCCTGGATGCTGGGTGAAAATATCCAAGTCGGAGTCTTTCATGAATATCCCGTGGTAAAGTCGGCATATTCTTATTATTGGGTTACAAAATGAAATTATATTTTTATAAGTCTTCAGGTAAAATGTCTTGCTAAGAATTCGGGGAATGCCTTTGTATTTAAATTTAATTTACTTAAGAGGTAATCGGAATCAATCTCATTATGGAGAGTTTTATGTAAATATATAAGCTCATATCCCTTCCGGCGAATGAGTAAAGAGGTCATTTTAAACTTTGTCGAGTCTCTCAATATAACTGACAAGAATGCGAGCAAAACCACGTTAGTGGCTAAGTATTCTAAGCATTCGTCTTAGACGCTTTCTATACTATTCGAATAGACTATGTAACTGGGAAATCAAATGACACAAGCATTTTCAATAATGCTACGTACAAGGCTATTATAAACGGTCAGGAAGCTTTGAGGCTGCTTGAAGTCCTTAGTACATTTCGTTATTAAACCTAGTAATTCGAATGCTTTATTTTTGATGTATGAATAGTGCTCACGATATGTTAATTTAGAGTCAAAGAGCACATCCAGATTTTCAACTACCGTTTTCCTGTCTAAGTAATCTTCATTAATTTAATAGTCATAAGTCTGTTTATATCTCTTATTCGTGAACGTTATAATAAAAGATATTTTAAAATTGAGGTGCATATAATTAGGCCGGCAACATTAAATTATTAAATCAATATCATCTTATAGCTTAGCACTGTCAGATAGATCCTGTATTACACGATACATTTTCAAATCACCTGCATATAGAAGGAGAGGACTGGACACTTGGACATTTTACAAATCAGATCATTTATAAATATAATAAAAGATAACAGACTGAGACGTGAACCATGAGAAACACAGCATTTAACTGTGACGGTTGATGACGTGAAATTTTTGAGAGCGACAAGCTGGCTTCTATATCGAGGTACGAATGGACCCAGCGCGGTAGATTTCCACGAATACTCGGGATAGATAATTTTTGCAGAGTAAAGAATGATTTACTTTGTCTAAAGTTTTCGTAAAATCAGTGTACACGGCATCAACCTGCCCTACTTATGGTATAAACTCCACATAAGTTGGTTGCGCGGAAAACCATTCGTATTATTATATTTGACGGTAGAGGTGCCAAGCCGCTTGTTCCTTTCCGAAAAACGATATCATTCGTACCCTCCTATCGACACATCGGGGTGGTGGGGTGGGAGGGGCAAGAAGATGATTCTAGAATGTCACGTAATCATCGGAGCCGAGGATATATAAGACACGCGCGACCGTTGCGCGGGCCTCTTCCCGCCGCGCCAGTCATTGGAACAACAGCTCTCTTTCCACCGCAGTAGTCGTTGAAACCACACCGCTAGTAGAAACCGCTTTAGCCTGGAAGCAGTCGAGCTCCAGGAGACCCGCCTCACCTCGTGTGAGATATAGTCGCGCACCGCCTCTCTCCGGAGTGTTCCAGAAGAAGTTCCAGAAGTTGCAGCTATAGTGCTCAACAGGATAGAAGAAACCCCGGTGAGTCAATACTCCTTTATTTACTGCCTGATATAATTGTTTAACCCGCTCCAATTTTGTTGTTCTCTTAATCAGGCAGGATTCCTTTTCAGCGATTTGGCACAATAATAGTTTAGTTTAGGGAAGAGCGAGTGCATTGTACCGCATGTTATAGTAGTTGTTTTTACGTAAGCGTAGAAGCAATCGCATATACAGTCCACTTTAGTTAATATCTCGCGTAATAGGTTTAAGGTTCGACCGGGGAACTAGATTTTCGGCAGCCTTAGATACGTGGCTCCGCCATTTTATGGTCCTTCGAGCCGGATTTGGTCGAATTGTTGAATTAATTAATTAGATAATGCACTCTAATTTATGGAATAGACTTAAATAGTGTTCGTTTAAATTTAAAATTTTATTAGGTACTCGCAAACAGAATTATTCGTTTATAGCGCTCGTATTTGATTAAATTTAAAGCCTATTAAATAATTGAAAAAGTGTAATAGGAACCGTTTGATACGCTTACCCCACAATCTTGATAAAATTGTTGAGTGCAAATGACGCGTCACCTCGACTCGCTGCGCAGGTGTTCGATTTAATTACGTAATACGGCATACCGAGTGTCCATCCTTCATTGTTTGTGCGTTGTGAGATTAATTGTGATTAATATAACTTTATTATAATAATTTAAAATGGCAGTTAGTGGAAGTGAAATCAAAATTAAAACGCTTTATGCCAAGAGGGACATATTCTTTTCGCGTATGCAGAATATAAGTGATTATTCTGCATACGCGAACATTAATATAGAAGTAGTGCGGGAAACCTTTTTGAATGAAATCGAAACGATAGATTCTTTGCGGATAGATTACGAAAGAATATTAGACCAAATTAATCATTTGGAATTACAAATCGACCCGAAATACATAGTGAACTACCAACCGCTGCTGGCATTCGAAGATATGTTGTGTCGCGTGAAAAGAACTGCGAGATCCCTACAATCTCAAAACGAAGCAAAGCCGGAAAGACAGGTACGTCCAAGTGACTCGATTAGGTTGCCGCCAATAGATATTCCGGTATTCAATGGTGATATTAAGACGTGGCCCTTCTTCTTCAGTAGTTTTCAAAACAATATACACAATAACCCATCGTTATCGGACGCCGAAAAATTATATTACTTAATTAGTAAACTTAGTGGCAGGGCACAGTCGATCTGCTCTGGTTTTACACCTACAGCAAACAATTACTTATTAATATTCGAAACGCTTAAAACTAAATATGAAGATAGGAGAATGTTAGCTTCCGAATATTTGAACCAAATATTCGACCTTAAACCTATATCATCCGCGAACATCAACGGCTTAGAGCAGTTTCTAGATAAATTTGTGGCATCGGTGGCTGCACTTAAGAATTTGAAATTTAATGATCTTATGGACGTGGTGTTTCTCCATGTTGCATTAAAGAAATTAGACCCCGACACCGTGCGTGCGTTTGAAATGGAGCATCGTAGCTCGGAGATGCCTTCCTTTCATTCATTAGCATCGTTCGTGCGAGATCAAATAAAGGTGATGCAGCGCTCTCCGAACATTAAACAGGAGATTAAAAGGTGCGTCGACCGTAGACAGACTCAACCATCTAAAATAGCAGGGTCGTTAACTTACGTAACCGCTACGCCAACATCACTCCAGCATACTTGTATAGTATGTAAAGATAAACACGGTAATTTATATAACTGTGCGACTTTTCGTAAATATTCACCAAGCGAACGTTATAAATTAGTAAAGACAAACAACCTATGTTTGAACTGCTTAAGCGATAAGCATTTAGTTGCAAAATGCAATTCGAGTTCCGTATGTAGCAAGTGCGCCAGGAAACATCACACGCTATTACATTTTGAAAATAGCAACATAGCGGCGTCAAGTAAAGCGGACAAGGAATTCGCCCCTACTAAGGTCAACGATTCTAGCGGTCGACCTGGTGATGTCGCTCTGTGCTCATTGGCAAATATGGGAGCACAACCTCCTTCAACCGTGTTACTGGGTACGGCACGTATTTTGGTTAGGGATTCGCGTGGAAACGAACAAAGCGTCCATGCACTGCTGGACAGCGGAGCCCAAAATAGCTTTATAACGCGACAATGTTGTCAGCGCTTAGGCTTAGTAATAAATAGGTCACTTTCATGTCCGGTAATTAAAGGCATCGGAGGTACTAGTAAAGCGACACAGGGATATATTCTCGGATAGATCGTAATGTTAACTTAGATAGATAGGGTCACTGAACGGTTGCCAACCGTTTCGGTTGACACCTCGGCAATGATTGAATTTAAGAATTTGACTCTGGCGGACGACACTTACGCCGTTCCTGGAAACATAGACATGCTCATTGGAGCATCGCTTTTCCCTCATCTTTTGTTAAACAATAAGGTCAGGGGCAACTCCTCGCATACCGCGCCTTACGCACTGGAAACCGTATTGGGCTATGTGATCCTTGGCTCCGCCCCCATCATAGATAGTATTTCGGCAACCTCTTATTGTGGTATGGCTGTCGAACCGCTCGAGTCATTAGTCCGCAAATTTTGGAAGATGGAGGAGGTGAACGTCCCACCCATAGCTAGCTCAGATGACAGGTTATGCGAGGAAATTTACGTCCGCACGACCGTTCGTGATCGCGACGGTAGATATAGTGTAGCGCTACCCTTTAAAGGAGATGTTTTATCTCTCGGCGATTCGCGTCAAATGGCGGAAAAACGTTTCTACAGCTTGGAGCGTAGGATGCTCGCTTCACCCCAGTTAAAGGAAGCTTACGACGGCGTCATTAGCGAATACATAAGAGAAGGTTACATATCACTTGTGGCTTCGAAATTAGATAACTACGAAGACACACCGTCGTATTTCATACCACACCACGGAGTCATTAGAGAGGACAAACTTACATCTAAGTTACGTGTAGTGCTCGACGCTAGTGCTAAAACTAGCACTCAACTGTCGCTTAACGATATCCTCTATAGTGGGCAAAATTTACAGGGCAGTTTATTTAATATAATAGTCAATTTTCGTTTGTTTAGTATAGCACTATCCGCCGATATTCGTCAAATGTTTCTTTGCATAGGGGTCCGCGAATGCGACCGTAGATTCCAACGCATTTTATATCGTTTCAACCCAAAGGAACCTCTAATGGTGTTTGAATTTAACCGCGTCTGTTTTGGTTTAAAGTCGAGCCCATTTCATGCGTTACGCACGGTGAGACAGCTCGCTCACTATGAAGGTCCCTCTTATCCTAAAGCTAAGAGTGCAATTGAGAGCGGATTATATATGGATGATTTTGTGTACTCGGTCGATAGCATGGAGCAGGCAACCCTAACCACCGCCGAGGTTATAAGGCTCATGAAATCGGGTCAATTCGATCTTGTGAAGTGGACTAGTAATTCGCGTCCGGTTTTGGATACAATCCCACTATCACACCGTCTTTCGGCGATAAAGGAATTCGACGACTCTGATACACACAAGGTGCTCGGTCTGTGTTGGTCACCAGAGTCCGACGTGTTTAGCCTTAAGGTAAATCCGCCCGTAGAGAAATGCACAAAGCGCACAATACTGTCATGCGTTGCTAGATTATGGGACGTCATGGGTTTCGTAGCTCCGGTGGTATTATACGCTAAGCTTTTAATTAAACAACTTTGGTTATTGGAATGCGACTGGGATGACTCGCCGCCTGACAGCATTGTTCGGTTGTGGCAGCGCTTTAGAGAGGAACTTCCTTTATTAAGAGAAATTAAAATACCGCGTCATATAAACGTAGATAGAAATAGCGCCATAACAGTCGTTGGGTTTGCAGACGCCAGCGAGAAGGCTTACGGGGGCGTTGTATATTTCCACGTCCAGAATAATGGTAGAAATTCGATTAGCCTCATTAGTTCTAAGTCGAGAGTCTCCCCCCGTAAGGTTGTCTCTCTGGCGCGCTTAGAGCTTTGCGCAATATTAGTACTCGCCAAGCTTATTACCGCAGTTATCAGCGCATGTAGGGATAGAGTTCACATAGAAAGGATATTTGCCTTTTCCGACTCCACCGTTGCCTTATGCTGGGTTCATTCTTCACCCCACCGTTGGGATACGTTTGTTGCGAACCGAGTGGCCAAGATACAAGACGAGTTAGAAACGCGGAACTTTTATCACGTGTCCGGTACGGAAAACCCCGCCGATTGTCTATCCCGTGGACTCACCCCGATGCAAATGATGGACCACCCGCTTTGGTTCCACGGACCTGCTTGGGTTCACTTGGATCCCTCGCAATGGCCAATAACCGACTTCGAACCTTCGTCAGTGTCACAACCGCCGGAAGAGAAGAGACACGCTCTAGTGGCGAACGTTTCGAGCGAGGTTTCTCCAATCATTGCTTTGGCGAGCCGCTTGTCCTCTTGGTCGAAATTATTGCGTAGCGTAATTTACGTTTGTCGATTCGCGAAGCTTTTACCGCGACGTTCGTATGTCTTAGCATCCGATTACAACTATGCCGAGTCGCTAGTATTGCGTGAACTTCAACGTGCGCACTTCTCTGAAGAAATTAGAAGATTACAATCGAATAGAGCTTGTAGTCGCGCCTTTCAACGCCTTAAGCCATTTTTACAGGATGGGATTGTAAGGGTAGGTGGACGCTTGTCCAACTCGCAATTGAGTTTCGACCAACGGCACCCTATTGTTTTACCGCGTAAAGACCATATCATGAACTTATTAGTCGATTGCCATCATAAATTGAACTCGCACGCTGGCCCCGACTTGTTGATGTCGATTTTGCGTCAGAATTATTGGATCCTTTCTGCACGTAGTTTAATACGCAATCGGGTGCACAGATGTATAGCTTGCTTTCGGGCACGCCCCAAGCCGTCATTTCCGGAAATGGCGGAACTTAGATCTTGTAGAGTAATACAATCAGTAAAGCCCTTCACGCACACCGGGTCTGATTTCGCTGGCCCGTTTAAGGTCACGCTCACTCGCGGGCGTGGTATAAGATCCACAAAGGCTTACGTCTGCATTTTCGTATGTCTAACTACTCGAGCGGTGCATACAGAACTCGTTGGTGATCTAAGCACAGCAGGCTTTATGGGTGCATTTAAAAGATTTCTTTCCTGCCGTGGCCCTGTAAGTAAATTGTATTCGGATAACGGTACGAACTACGTCGGTGCAAAACGTATTCTATCGGAACTACATGAGCTCTTAGCTAGCAAGTATTATAATTCGGAGTTCGCTCACATTCTAGCCGAGAACCGCATTGAGTGGTCTCTGAACGTCCCAGCCGCGAGTCATTTTGGGGGCAATTGGGAGACTAATATCAAGAGTCTAAAGAGTCATTTATACCGAGTAATAGGAGATCAGATTTTGTCCTTCGAAGAGCTAAGTACGGTGCTCGCTCAAATTGAATGCGTAATGAATAGTCGCCCACTTTGTCGTACGTTGTCTAGTGACCCCTCGGAACCGCTGGCTCTAACTCCAGCACATTTTTTGAATTTAACGCCTTTAAAGTATTTGCCAGCCGCAGATATGGATGAGAACAGACTTAGCATTTCCGCACGCCACAAATTATTAGATCGGTTAGTGCAATCGTTTTGGAAACGATGGAGGATGGAATACTTGCATACTTTGCAGTCTCGGCAAAAATGGAACACAGCAACTGAGCCTTTAGCTGTAGGAACTGTAGTTGTGCTCACCAAAGAGAATACACCGCCTCTCCACTGGCCGTTAGGAATTGTCGAAGAGGTCTTTCCCGGTTCCGACGGAGTAGTTAGGATAGCTCGCGTTAAGACCACGGTTGGGTCTTACTTGCGTCCGGTTATCCGTTTGTGCCTCCTGCCTCTTCCATAATTTAAATTAGCTTTCTAGATTAAATTGTAGTTGAATTTTAGTAATCTTAGCGTTAGTTAGTTATTTTGTTAGTTGATCTTAGCTCTAGTTGTATTAGTTAATTTTGAAGGAAATCTTTCAAGGGCGGGGGAGATGGTTGCGCGGAAAACCATTCGTATTATTATATTTGACGGTAGAGGTACCAAGCCGCTTGTTCCTTTCCGAAAAACGATATCATTCGTACCCTCCTATCGACACATCGGGGTGGTGGGGTGGGAGGGGCAAGAAGATGATTCTAGAATGTCACGTAATCATCGGAGCCGAGGACATATAAGACACGCGCGACCGTTGCGCGTCCTCTTTCCACCGCAGTCGTCGTTGAAACTACAACGCTTCTCTCCCGACGCACCCCTGGGGCCCCAGAGTGTCTGTCTAGAAGAAGTTCCAGAAGTTGCAGCTATAGTGTTCTACACAAATAGAAGAAACCCCGGTGAGTCAACACTCCTTTAATTAGTTCCTGCCTTATATAGTTTAACACGCTCCAATTTTGTTGTTCTCCTAATCAGGCAGGATTCCTTTTCAGCGATTTGGCACAATAATAGTTTTAGTTTAGGGAAGAGCGAGTGCATTATACCGCATGCTATAGTAGTCGCTTTTACGTAAGCGTAGAATCAATCGCATATACAGTCCACTCTAGTTAATATCTCGCGTAATAGGTTTAAGGTTCGACCGGGGAACTAGACTTCGGCAGCCTTAGACACGTGGCTCCACCATTTTATGGTCACTTCGGCAGGATTTTGGTCGAATTGTTGAATTAATTAATTAGATTAATTAGATAATGCACTCTAATTTATGGAATAGACTTAAATAGTGTTCGTTTAAATTTAAATTTTGATTAGGTACTCGCAAACAGAATTATTCGTTTTATAGCGCTCGTATTTGATTAAATTTAAAGCCTATTAAATAATTGAAACAGTGTAATAGGAACCGTTTGATACGCTTACCCACAATCTTGATAAAATTATTGAGTGCAAATGACGCGTCACCTCGACTCGCTGCGCAGGTGTTCGATTTAATTACGTAATACTGCATACCGAGTGTCCATCCTTCATTGTTTGTGCGTTGTGAGATTAATTGTGATTGATATAACTTTATTATAATAGTTTAAAATGGCAGTTAGTGGAAGTGAAATCAAAATTAAAACGCTTTATGCCAAGAGGGACATACTCTTTTCGCGTATGCAGAATATAAGTGATTATATAAAGAACATTCATATAGAAGCAGTGCGGGAAACCTTTTTGAATGAAATCGAAACGATAGATTCTTTACGGATAGATTACGAAAAAATATTAGACCAAATTAATCATTTGGAATTACAAATCGACCCGAAATACATAGTGAACTACCAACCGCTGCTGGCATTCGAAGATATGTTGTGTCGCGTGAAAAGAACTGCGAGGTCCCTACAATCTCAAAACGAAGCAAAGCCGGAAAAACAGGTACGTCCAAGTGACTCGATTAGGTTGCCGCCAATAGATATTCCGGTATTCAATGGTGATATTAAGACGTGGCCCTTCTTCTTCAGTAGTTTTCAAAACAATATACACAATAACCCATCGATATCGGACGCCGAAAAATTATATTACTTAATTAGTAAACTTAGTGGCAGGGCACAGTCGATCTGCTCTGGTTTTACACCTACAGCAAACAATTACCTATTAATATTCGAAACGCTTAAAACTAAATATGAAGATAGGAGAATGTTAGCTTCCGAATATTTGAACCAGATATTCGATCTTAAATCTATATCATCCGCGAACATCAACGGCTTAGAGCAGTTTCTAGATAAATTTGTGGCATCGGTGGCTGCACTTAAGAATTTGAAATTTAATGATCTTATGGACGTGGTGTTTCTCCATGTTGCATTAAAGAAATTAGACCCCGACACCGTGCGTGCGTTTGAAATGGAGCATCGTAGCTCGGAGATGCCTTCCTTTCATTCATTAGCATCGTTCGTGCGAGATCAAATAAAGGTGATGCAGCGCTCTCCGAACGTTAAACAGGAGATTAAAAGGTGCGTCGACCGTAGACAGACTCAACCATCTAAAATAGCAGGGTCGTTAACTTACGTAACCGCTACGCCAACATCACTCCAGCATACTTGTATAGTATGTAAAGATAGACACGGTAATTTATATAATTGTGCGACTTTTCGTAAATATTCACCAAGCGAGCGTTATAAATTAGTAAAGACAAACAACCTATGTTTGAACTGCTTAAGCGATAAGCATTTAGTTGCAAAATGCAATTCGAGTTCCATATGTAGCAAGTGCGCCAGGAAACATCACACGCTATTACATTTTGAAAATAGCAACATAGCGGCGTCAAGTAAAGCGGACAAGGAATTCGCCCCTACTAAGGTCAACGATTCTAGCGGTCGACCTGGTGATGTCGCTCTGTGCTCATTGGCAAATATGGGAGCACAACCTCCTTCAACCGTGTTACTGGGTACGGCACGTATTTTGGTTAGGGATTCGCGTGGAAACGAACAAAGCGTCCGTGCACTGCTGGACAGCGGAGCCGAAAATAGCTTTATAACGCGACAATGTTGTCAGCGCTTAGGCTTAGTAATAAATAGGTCACTTTCATGTCCTGTAATTAAAGGCATCGGAGGCACTAGTAAATCGACACAGGGATATATAAATTTAAAAATTTATTCTCGGATAGATCGTAATGTTAACTTTGATATAAATGCACTAGTAGTAGATAGGGTCACTGAACGGTTGCCAACCGTTTCGGTTGACACCTCGGCAATGATTGAATTGAAGAATTTGACTCTGGCAGACGACACTTACGCCGTTTCTGGAAAAATAGACATGCTCATTGGAGCATCGCTTTTCCCTCATCTTTTGTTAAACAATAAGGTCAGGGGCAACTCCTCGCATACCGCGCCTTACGCACTGGAAACCGTATTGGGCTATGTGATCCTTGGCTCCGCCCCCATCATAGATAGTATTTCGGCAACCTCTTATTGTGGTATGGCTGTCGAACCGCTCGAGTCGTTAGTCCGCAAATTTTGGGAGGAGGTGAACGTCCCACCCATAGCTAGCTCAGATGATAGGTTATGCGAGGAAATTTACGTCCGCACGACCATTCGTGATCGCGATGGTAGATATAGTGTAGCGCTACCCTTTAAAGGAGATGTTTTATCTCTCGGCGATTCGCGTCAAATGGCGGAAAAACGTTTCTACAGCTTGGAGCGTAGGATGCTCGCTTCACCCCAGTTAAAGGAAGCTTACGACGGCGTCATTAGCGAATACATAAGAGAAGGTTACATATCACTTGTGGCTTCGAAATTAGATAACTACGAAGACACACCGTCGTATTTCATACCACACCACGGAGTCATTAGAGAGGACAAACTTACATCTAAGTTACGTGTAGTGCTCGACGCTAGTGCTAAAACTAGCACTCACCTGTCGCTTAACGATATCCTCTATAGTGGGCAAAATTTACAGGGCAGTTTATTTAATATAATAGTCAATTTTCGTTTGTTTAGTATAGCACTATCCGCCGATATTCGTCAAATGTTTCTTTGCATAGGGGTCCGTGAATGCGACCGTAGATTCCAACGCATTTTATATCGTTTCAACCCAAAGGAACCTCTAATGGTGTTTGAATTTAACCGCGTTTGTTTTGGTTTAAAGTCGAGCCCATTTCATGCGTTACGCACGGTGAGACAGCTCGCTCACGATGAAGTTCCCTCTTATCCTAAAGCTAAGAGGGCAATTGAGAGCGGATTATATATGGATGATTTTGTGTACTCGGTCGGTAGCGTGTAGGAGGCAACCCTAACCACCCCCGAGGTTATAAGGCTCATGAAATCGGGTCAGTTCGATCTTGTGAAGTGGACTAGTAATTCGCGTCCGGTTTTGGATACAATCCCACTATCACACCGTCTTTCGGCGATAAAGGAATTCGACGACTCTGATACACACAAGGTGCTCGGTCTGTGTTGGTCACCAGAGTCCGACGTGTTTAGCCTTAAGGTAAATCCGCCCGTAGAGAAATGCACAAAGCGCACAATACTGTCATGCGTTGCTAGATTATGGGACGTCATGGGTTTCGTAGCTCCGGTGGTATTATACGCTAAGCTTTTAATTAAACAACTTTGGTTATTGGAATGCGACTGGGATGACTCGCCGCCTGACAGCATTGTTCGGTTGTGGCAGCGCTTTAGAGAGGAACTTCCTTTATTAAGAGAAATTAAAATACCGCGTCATATAAACGTAGATAGAAATAGCGCCATAACAGTCGTTGGGTTTGCAGACGCCAGCGAGAAGGCTTACGGGGGCGTTGTATATTTCCACGTCCAGAATAATGGTAGAAATTCGATTAGCCTCATTAGCTCTAAGTCGAGAGTCTCCCCCCGTAAGGTTGTCTCTCTGGCGCGCTTAGAGCTTTGCGCAATATTAGTACTCGCCAAGCTTATTACCGCAGTTATCAGCGCATGTAGGGATAGAGTTCACATAGAAAGGATATTTGCCTTTTCCGACTCCACCGTCGCCTTATGCTGGGTTCATTCTTCACCCCACCGTTGGGATACGTTTGTTGCGAACCGAGTGGCCAAGATACAAGACGAGTTAGAAACGCGGAACTTTTATCACGTGTCCGGTACGGAAAACCCCGCCGATTGTCTATCCCGTGGACTCACCCCGATGCAAATGATGGACCACCCGCTTTGGTTCCACGGACCTGCTTGGGTTCACTTGGATCCCTCGCAATGGCCAATAACCGACTTCGAACCTTCGTCAGTGTCAGAACCGCCGGAAGAGAAGAGACACGCTCTAGTGGCGAACGTTTCGAGCGAGGTTTCTCCAATCATTGCTTTGGCGAGCCGCTTGTCCTCTTGGTCGAAATTATTGCGTAGCGTAATTTACGTTTGTCGATTCGCGAAGCTTTTACCGCGACGTTCGTATGTCTTAGCATCCGATTACAACTATGCCGAGTCGCTAGTATTGCGTGAACTTCAACGTGCGCACTTCTCTGAAGAAATTAGAAGATTACAATCGAATAGAGCTTGTAGTCGCGCCTTTCAACGCCTTAAGCCATTTTTACAGGATGGGATTGTAAGGGTAGGTGGACGCTTGTCCAACTCGCAATTGAGTTTCGACCAACGGCACCCTATTGTTTTACCGCGTAAAGACCATATCATGAACTTATTAGTCGATTGCCATCATAAATTGAACTCGCACGCTGGCCCCGACTTGTTGATGTCGATTTTGCGTCAGAATTATTGGATCCTTTCTGCACGTAGTTTAATACGCAATCGGGTGCACAGATGTATAGCTTGCTTTCGGGCACGCCCCAAGCCGTCATTTCCGGAAATGGCGGAACTTAGATCTTGTAGAGTAATACAATCAGTAAAGCCCTTCACGCACACCGGGTCTGATTTCGCTGGCCCGTTTAAGGTCACGCTCACTCGCGGGCGTGGTATAAGATCCACAAAGGCTTACGTCTGCATTTTCGTATGTCTAACTACTCGAGCGGTGCATACAGAACTCGTTGGTGATCTAAGCACAGCAGGCTTTATGGGTGCATTTAAAAGATTTCTTTCCCGCCGTGGCCCTGTAAGTAGAAGGTACGAACTACGTCGGTGCAAAACGTATTCTATCGGAACTACATGAGCTCTTAGCTAGCAAGTATTATAATTCGGAGTTCGCTCACATTCTAGCCGAGAACCGCATTGATTGGTCTCTGAACGTCCCAGCCGCGAGTCATTTTGGGGGCAATTGGGAGACTAATATCAAGAGTCTAAAGAGTCATTTATTCCGAGTAATAGGAGATCAAATTTTGTCCTTCGAAGAGCTAAGTACGGTGCTCGCTCAAATTGAATGCGTAATGAATAGTCGCCCACTTTGTCGTACGTTGTCTAGTGACCCCTCGGAACCGCTGGCTCTAACTCCAGCACATTTTTTGAATTTAACGCCTTTAAAGTATTTGCCAGCCGCAGATATGGATGAGAACAGACTTAGCATTTCCGCACGCCACAAATTATTAGATCGGTTAGTGCAATCGTTTTGGAAACGATGGAGGATGGAATACTTGCATACTTTGCAGTCTCGGCAAAAATGGAACACAGCAACTGAGCCTTTAGCTGTAGGAACTGTAGTTGTGCTCACCAAAGAGAATACACCGCCTCTCCACTGGCCGTTAGGAATTGTCGAAGAGGTCTTTCCCGGTTCCGACGGAGTAGTTAGGATAGCTCGCGTTAAGACCACGGTTGGGTCTTACTTGCGTCCGGTTGTCCGTTTGTGCCCCCTGCCTCTTCCATAATTTAAATTAGCTTTCTAGATTAAATTGTAGTTGAATTTTAGTAATCTTAGCGTTAGTTAGTTATTTTGTTAGTTGATCTTAGCTCTAGTTGTATTAGTTAATTTTGAAGGAAATCTTTCAAGGGCGGGGGAGATGGTTGCGCGGAAAACCATTCGTATTATTATATTTGACGGTAGAGGTACCAAGCCGCTTGTTCCTTTCCGAAAAACGATATCATTCGTACCCTCCTATCGACACATCGGGGTGGTGGGGTGGGAGGGGCAAGAAGATGATTCTAGAATGTCACGTAATCATCGGAGCCGAGGACATATAAGACACGCGCGACCGTTGCGCGTCCTCTTTCCACCGCAGTCGTCGTTGAAACTACAACGCTTCTCTCCCGACGCACCCCTGAGACCCCAGAGTGTCTGTCTAGAAGAAGTTCCAGAAGTTGCAACTATAGTGCTCTACACAAATAGAAGAAACCCCGGTGAGTCAACACTCCTTTAATTAGTTCCTGCCTTATATAGTTTAACCCGCTCCAATTTTGTTGTTCTCCTAATCAGGCAGGATTCCTTTTCAGCGATTTGGCACAATAATAGTTTTAGTTTAGGGAAGAGCGAGTGCATTATACCGCATGCTATAGTAGTCGCTTTTACGTAAGCGTAGAAGCAATCGCATATACAGTCCACTCTAGTTAATATCTCGCGTAATAGATTTAAGGTTCGACCGGGGAACTAGACTTCGGCAGCCTTAGACACGTGGCTCTACCATTTTATGGTCACTTCGGCAGGATTTTGGTCGAATCGTTGAATTAATTAATTAGATTAATTAGATAATGCACTCTAATTTATGGAATAGACTTAAATAGTGTTCGTTTAAATTTAAATTTTGATTAGGTACTCGCAAACAGAATTATTCGTTTTATAGCGCTCGTATTTGATTAAATTTAAAGCCTATTAAATAATTGAAACAGTGTAATAGGAACCGTTTGATACGCTTACCCACAATCTTGATAAAATTATTGAGTGCAAATGACGCGTCACCTCGACTCGCTGCGCAGGTGTTCGATTTAATTACGTAATACGGCATACCGAGTGTCCATCCTTCATTGTTTGTGCGTTGTGAGATTAATTGTGATTGATATAACTTTATTATAATAGTTTAAAATGGCAGTTAGTGGAAGTGAAATCAAAATTAAAACGCTTTATGCCAAGAGGGACATACTCTTTTCGCGTATGTAGAATATAAGTGATTATATAAAGAACATTCATATAGAAGCAGCGCGGGAAACCTTTTTGAATGAAATCGAAACGATAGATTCTTTACGGATAGATTACGAAAAAATATTAGACCAAATTAATCATTTGGAATTACAAATCGACCCGAAATACATAGTGAACTACCAACCGCTGCTGGCATTCGAAGATATGTTGTGTCGCGTGAAAAGAAATGCGAGGTCCCTACAATCTCAAAACGAAGCAAAGCCGGAAAAACAGGTACGTCCAAGTGACTCGATTAGGTTGCCGCCAATAGATATTCCGGTATTCAATGGTGATATTAAGACGTGGCCCTTCTTCTTCAGTAGTTTTCAAAACAATATACACAATAACCCATCGTTATCGGACGCCGAAAAATTATATTACTTAATTAGTAAACTTAGTGGCAGGGCACAGTCGATCTGCTCTGGTTTTACACCTACAGCAAACCTATTAATATTCGAAACGCTTAAAACTAAATATGAAGATAGGAGAATGTTAGCTTCCGAATATTTGAACCAGATATTCGATCTTAAATCTATATCATCCGCGAACATCAACGGCTTAGAGCAGTTTCTAGATAAATTTGTGGCATCGGTGGCTGCACTTAAGAATTTGAAATTTAATTATCTTATGGACGTGGTGTTTCTCCATGTTGCATTAAAGAAATTAGACCCCGACACCGTGCGTGCGTTTGAAATGGAGCATCGTAGCTCGGAGATGCCTTCCTCTCATTCATTAGCATCGTTCGTGCGAGATCAAATAAAGGTGATGCAGCGCTCTCCGAACGTTAAACAGGAGATTAAAAGGTGCGTCGACCGTAGACAGACTCAACCATCTAAAATAGCAGGGTCGTTAACTTACGTAACCGCTACGCCAACATCACTCCTGCATACTTGTATAGTATGTAAAGATAGACACGGTAATTTATATAATTGTGCGACTTTTCGTAAATATTCACCAAGCGAGCGTTATAAATTTGTAAAGACAAACAACCTATGTTTGAACTGCTTAAGCGATAAGCATTTAGTTGCAAAATGCAATTCGAGTTCCATATGTAGCAAGTGCGCCAGGAAACATCACACGCTATTACATTTTGAAAATAGCAACATAGCGGCGTCAAGTAAAGCGGACAAGGAATTCGCCCCTACTAAGGTCAACGATTCTAGCGGTCGACCTGGTGATGTCGCTCTGTGCTCATTGGCAAATATGGGAGCACAACCTCCTTCAACCGTGTTACTGGGTACGGCACGTATTTTGGTTAGGGATTCGCGTGGAAACGAACAAAGCGTCCGTGCACTGCTGGACAGCGGAGCCCAAAATAGCTTTATAACGCGACAATGTTGTCAGCGCTTAGGCTTAGTAATAAATAGGTCACTTTCATGTCCTGTAATTAAAGGCATCGGAGGCACTAGTAAATCGACACAGGGATATATAAATTTAAAAATTTATTCTCGGATAGATCGTAATGTTAACTTTGATATAAATGCACTAGTAGTAGATAGGGTCACTGAACGGTTGCCAACCGTTTCGGTTGACACCTCGGCAATGATTGAATTGAAGAATTTGACTCTGACGGACGACACTTACGCCGTTTCTGGAAAAATAGACATGCTCATTGGAGCATCGCTTTTCCCTCATCTTTTGTTAAACAATAAGGTCAGGGGCAACTCCTCGCATACCGCGCCTTACGCACTGGAAACCGTATTGGGCTATGTGATCCTTGGCTCCGCCCCCATCATAGATAGTATTTCGGCAACCTCTTATTGTGGTATGGCTGTCGAACCGCTCGAGTCGTTAGTCCGCAAATTTTGGGAGGAGGTGAACGTCCCACCCATAGCTAGCTCAGATGATAGGTTATGCGAGGAAATTTACGTCCGCACGACCATTCGTGATCGCGACGGTAGATATAGTGTAGCGCTACCCTTTAAAGGAGATGTTTTATCTCTCGGCGATTCGCGTCAAATGGCGGAAAAACGTTTCTACAGCTTGGAGCGTAGGATGCTCGCTTCACCCCAGTTAAAGGAAGCTTACGACGGCGTCATTAGCGAATACATAAGAGAAGGTTACATATCACTTGTGGCTTCGAAATTAGATAACTACGAAGACACACCGTCGTATTTCATACCACACCACGGAGTCATTAGAGAGGACAAACTTACATCTAAGTTACGTGTAGTGCTCGACGCTAGTGCTAAAACTAGCACTCACCTGTCGCTTAACGATATCCTCTATAGTGGGCAAAATTTACAGGGCAGTTTATTTAATATAATAGTCAATTTTCGTTTGTTTAGTATAGCACTATCCGCCGATATTCGTCAAATGTTTCTTTGCATAGGGGTCCGTGAATGCGACCGTAGATTCCAACGCATTTTATATCGTTTCAACCCAAAGGAACCTCTAATGGTGTTTGAATTTAACCGCGTTTGTTTTGGTTTAAAGTCGAGCCCATTTCATGCGTTACGCACGGTGAGACAGCTCGCTCACGATGAAGTTCCCTCTTATCCTAAAGCTAAGAGGGCAATTGAGAGCGGATTATATATGGATGATTTTGTGTACTCGGTCGATAGCGTGTAGGAGGCAACCCTAACCACCGCCGAGGTTATAAGGCTCATGAAATCGGGTCAGTTCGATCTTGTGAAGTGGACTAGTAATTCGCGTCCGGTTTTGGATACAATCCCACTATCACACCGTCTTTCGGCGATAAAGGAATTCGACGACTCTGATACACACAAGGTGCTCGGTCTGTGTTGGTCACCAGAGTCCGACGTGTTTAGCCTTAAGGTAAATCCGCCCGTAGAGAAATGCACAAAGCGCACAATACTGTCATGCGTTGCTAGATTATGAGACGTCATGGGTTTCGTAGCTCCGGTGGTATTATACGCTAAGCTTTTAATTAAACAACTTTGGTTATTGGAATGCGACTGGGATGACTCGCCACCTGACAGCATTGTTCGGTTGTGGCAGCGCTTTAGAGAGGAACTTCCTTTATTAAGAGAAATTAAAATACCGCGTCATATAAACGTAGATAGAAATAGCGCCATAACAGTCGTTGGGTTTGCAGACGCCAGCGAGAAGGCTTACGGGGGCGTTGTATATTTCCACGTCCAGAATAATGGTAGAAATTCGATTAGCCTCATTAGTTCTAAGTCGAGAGTCTCCCCCCGTGAGGTTGTCTCTCTGGCGCGCTTAGAGCTTTGCGCAATATTAGTACTCGCCAAGCTTATTACCGCAGTTATCAGCGCATGTAGGGATAGAGTTCACATAGAAAGGATATTTGCCTTTTCCGACTCCACCGTCGCCTTATGCTGGGTTCATTCTTCACCCCACCGTTGGGATACGTTTGTTGCGAACCGAGTGGCCAAGATACAAGACGAGTTAGAAACGCGGAACTTTTATCACGTGTCCGGTACGGAAAACCCCGCCGATTGTCTATCCCGTGGACTCACCCCGATGCAAATGATGGACCACCCGCTTTGGTTCCACGGACCTGCTTGGGTTCACTTGGATCCCTCGCAATGGCCAATAACCGACTTCGAACCTTCGTCAGTGTCACAACCGCCGGAAGAGAAGAGACACGCTCTAGTGGCGAACGTTTCGAGCGAGGTTTCTCCAATCATTGCTTTGGCGAGCCGCTTGTCCTCTTGGTCGAAATTATTGCGTAGCGTAATTTACGTTTGTCGATTCGCGAAGCTTTTACCGCGACGTTCGTATGTCTTAGCATCCGATTACAACTATGCCGAGTCGCTAGTATTGCGTGAACTTCAACGTGCGCACTTCTCTGAAGAAATTAGAAGATTACAATCGAATAGAGCTTGTAGTCGCGCCTTTCAACGCCTTAAGCCATTTTTACAGGATGGGGTTGTAAGGGTAGGTGGACGCTTGTCCAACTCGCAATTGAGTTTCGACCAACGGCACCCTATTGTTTTACCGCGTAAAGACCATATCATGAACTTATTAGTCGATTGCCATCATAAATTGAACTCGCACGCTGGCCCGACTTGTTGATGTCGATTTTGCGTCAGAATTATTGGATCCTTTCTGCACGTAGTTTAATACGCAATCGGGTGCACAGATGTATAGCTTGCTTTCGGGCACGCCCCAAGCCGTCATTTCCGGAAATGGCGGAACTTAGATCTTGTAGAGTAATACAATCAGTAAAGCCCTTCACGCACACCGGGTCTGATTTCGCTGGCCCGTTTAAGGTCACGCTCACTCGCGGGCGTGGTATAAGATCCACAAAGGCTTACGTCTGCATTTTCGTATGTCTACCTACTCGAGCGGTGCATACAGAACTCGTTGGTGATCTAAGCACAGCAGGCTTTATGGGTGCATTTAAAAGATTTCTTTCCTGCCGTGGCCCTGTAAGTAAATTGTATTCGGATAACGGTACGAACTACGTCGGTGCAAAACGTATTCTATCGGAACTACATGAGCTCTTAGCTAGCAAGTATTATAATTCGGAGTTCGCTCACATTCTAGCCGAGAACCGCATTGAGTGGTCTCTGAACGTCCCAGCCGCGAGTCATTTTGGGGGCAATTGGGAGACTAATATCAAGAGTCTAAAGAGTCATTTATACCGAGTAATAGGAGATCAGATTTTGTCCTTCGAAGAGCTAAGTACGGTGCTCGCTCAAATTGAATGCGTAATGAATAGTCGCCCACTTTGTCGTACGTTGTCTAGTGACCCCTCGGAACCACTGGCTCTAACTCCAGCACATTTTTTGAATTTAACGCCTTTAAAGTATTTGCCAGCCGCAGATATGGATGAGAACAGACTTAGCATTTCCGCACGCCACAAATTATTAGATCGGTTAGTGCAATCGTTTTGGAAACGATGGAGGATGGAATACTTATATACTTTGCAGTCTCGGCAAAAATGGAACACAGCAACTGAGCCTTTAGCTGTAGGAACTGTAGTTGTGCTCACCAAAGAGAATACACCGCCTCTCCACTGGCCGTTAGGAATTGTCGAAGAGGTCTTTCCCGGTTCCGACGGAGTAGTTAGGATAGCTCGCGTTAAGACCACGGTTGGGTCTTACTTGCGTCCGGTTGTCCGTTTGTGCCCCCTTCCTCTTCCATAATTTAAATTAGCTTTCTAGATTAAATTGTAGTTGAATTTTAGTAATCTTAGCGTTAGTTAGTTATTTTGTTAGTTGATCTTAGCTCTAGTTGTATTAGTTAATTTTGAAGGAAATCTTTCAAGGGCGGGGGAGATGGTTGCGCGGAAAACCATTCGTATTATTATATTTGACGGTAGAGGTACCAAGCCGCTTGTTCCTTTCCGAAAAACGATATCATTCGTACCCTCCTATCGACACATCGGGGTGGTGGGGTGGGAGGGGCAAGAAGATGATTCTAGAATGTCACGTAATCATCGGAGCCGAGGACATATAAGACACGCGCGACCGTTGCGCGTCCTCTTTCCACCGCAGTCGTCGTTGAAACTACAACGCTTCTCTCCCGACGCACCCCTGGGGCCCCAGAGTGTCTGTCTAGAAGAAGTTCCAGAAGTTGCAGCTATAGTGCTCTACGCAAATAGAAGAAACCCCGGTGAGTCAACACTCCTTTAATTAGTTCCTGCCTTATATAGTTTAACCCGCTCCAATTTTGTTGTTCTCCTAATCAGGCAGGATTCCTTTTCAGCGATTTGCCACAATAATAGTTTTAGTTTAGGGAAGAGCGAGTGCATTATACCGCATGCTATAGTTGTCGCTTTTACGTAAGCGTAGAAGCAATCGCATATACAGTCCACTCTAGTTAATATCTCGCGTAATAGGTTTAAGGTTCGACCGGGGAACTAGACTTCGGCAGCCTTAGACACGTGGCTCCACCATAAGTAGTTTTTGTAATCCAACAAATTGTCACTGTTGATCTGCCTATCACGTAACCCTGCTGCTTGCTAGATATAAGCGGTTTGACTTGAGAGTAAAAATGATCATACAACCCAGATTCGAATACCTTAGCAACAACGCGTAAAATTCTAATTAGTCTATAATTTTCGCAATTGCACTTAATATAATATACAATAACGTTAGACGGTTCCCTTGCAAGACGTACCACCGCATAATGGAAACTTCAGAAGTAACCACACGCAAAAGTAGCCAGTGATGCCGTTGCATGGGGTATACCGCTCGGATGCAGATCCCAGCCACACCAAAAATGATTTGGAAAAGACCATGCTCTCACAGTAAGCTATCGTAGAATAGCATTACAATACTGATGTATTTCGTATGGTAAGTAACAGGAACCTGAGTCTATTTCAATCGTTAGCATTTTAATTCTTAATCGAAGGTAGTTGTAGTACCTATATAGACAACAACGTACACTTACTGAATGGATTCAAAATCTACTTGGTAAGTCCACTAGATTGCAGTTTTACTTTAAAAAAAAGGTACGATAGTAGATGTATCGAGTTCAAATAATAAACCGTATTTATACCCTATAATATAAATAACAATATATTGTTAACTTCATTTCACAATATATTTCCTCCAGAAGGTCACATAATTTGAGTATTTTTGTTCGTCAACTAATTTATTGTTATCCCCAGCTTACGGATAGCACTTAAAATAGACTTATATTGTAAAGTGAAACGCACGACGTTCGTGCGTCTGGATCGATATGATAAACTCAATCGTATGTAGGCCCAAAGACAAATTTGCTACAAAGGACAGGATCAAAGCAAAACACGTTCGATTTTAAGCCACACAACGTGACCACACAAGTCTGATTCTGAAACATGCATGTAGTTCTCCACAGAATATTTTTCTTCACATCTGTCATCTGCCATGCCTTAAAATTTGAAATATAAGAGACGCAGATGAGCAATAATGAACTTAATTAAAACGTGTCGGCAGCTATTTATTCAAGCGTTTCGGCCGGCTTTTCGCGCGCGCGCTTCTTTTTCTGTTTTTCTGTAGACGCCCTTACATGATAAAAATTTTGTAAGCTTCAAAACAAAATATGTTTTTCACTTGCAATTTAATTTCGTACCAAAGAAGCAAATAGACAATAATTCTAATTGTACATATTTATAATAAAAAATAACATCGTCAACAAAGTCTTTCATCTGAAAGTCTGTCAAACTGGATCAAAGAACAAAATTACATGAAAACCTTTCGACCTATATTTCTTAATAAGCTTACACTTGAAGAATTGTACAAAGGCTTGTCATCACTTCGAGTATGGCTGTTATAAAGGTTTCATAGGGACCAATTGATCTGGGCTCGCTTAACAATTTATAAGAAATGTATATGTTAACAATTCAAGGACACAAATTATTTCGCTTACCCATGTCAGTAACATTTTAAAAATTACCCTCCGTTACGTAGGCACTTATTAAAGTAATATCACACATACATCTATCCAGCTAGGACACAGATATGATGTTCATGTGATGGCTTGGAGCAATAAAAGTACTGTCGCGCTGCACCCAATATATTAAAAAAAATACTTACATGCATGTTTCCTCAACTAACATGGCAACTCAGCACAACTACTCACAAAAATTTAATCGTAATCGGATAAATGAACCGAATACCCGATCGCATATGAGATAAACAAACAAACATTTGTTTTTATATTTATAAAAAAAACTGCTCGGACCACGAACTCAAAAGCTTCTGATGCAAATCTGCCATTCGACTACTACTTTGGAGTGGTTAAAGGGAATGTAAGTAATGTTAATAGCGTTACTTGGATTTTCACATAACATTATTTTTATATTGCCTAAACTATATTAAAGATGAATGAGTTTTTACTGGGGAGCCAGTTTATACGTCTATTCAAAATTTTACTTAATAACCCCATTGATTAACCAGATAAGAAGCATTTCAAACTAAATTATCTGTCAAGTTTTTAGCATTTTAAGAGAGTGTTGCTCCTAAATTTTGATGCTTACTATTTGTTTTACACAAATAGTGAGGATCAAAATTTAGGAGCAAAACTTAAGAGTAAAATGCTATAAAAGTGACAGATAATTTTGTTTGAAGTGCTTTATCTGTAGGATCGTATTACGCATACAATAATAGCGGCAGGATTTAAACTAAGTTTATTAAACATCGACTATGGTCGAAGTTTCCACACTAAGCTTGAAGTATGATAATTTGTCCAGGAAGCTAAGTAGTAGTTTGCACATTTTTTTTTTGTAATGTTTCCCCCTGCAGATAAGATAGTAGGATCGGAGTTCATACAGCCATGAACAAGATAAAAATCTTTCATTTTATTTGTTAAAACCTTTACCTTTACCTACCTTTTATGCATATCTACGGCATATTATTTTCTGAAGATATAAAACTTATATCTTCAGAAAATAATATATATAAATCTCTTTTTTTTTTGTAGAATAAGGGTGACAAACGAGCACTCAGTCCACCTGATGGTAAGTGGATGCTGTGGCCCATAGACATCTACGTTTATCCTCGATTAAAAATCAAAACGTAGATGCGTTGTCACCCCTGAGGACTACCATGGAATGCCTCGTGTCCAGCATAAAAAGATCTCCAGATCTCTACAATCGCCATACAAAACACAGCAGTATTAAGTTGCTATTTTGCTGGTATTCTGTGAGAGCGTGGTCCTTCCCCGGTCGAGCCTACCCATTTGTGCTACAACCATAATATAGCTACAACGTGGCTTTACCACGTATAAAATCTCTCCTCTTAAAATAAATATTAAAAAGGTACTTAAATTGTTCAATATGCTTAAATTGTTTCAATGTTCATTTATTATTGACTACACGGAAAATTTTATCTGCTTTATTAAATGAAGTAATAGTCGTTTTACAGTAAAGTTGAAAAATCAATTTTAAACAACTAAATCCGTCACGGTTGAGCGTAGTCACAGAGCAGATCGAAGTTAAAAGGGTTGTTTAAGAACAGGTGCCGTTAAAATGTAGCTGGTGCGTTTGGAGAAAGTTTGGAGTAATTGAAAACGGCCATAAAAATAAAACTTGAACATCCAAAATCATCGTACGTTTTTTTTTTTATTTCAGTCACAGATGCAGCCAATCAAAAGTCCACTGCTGAACATTAGACTCGTCTTATTTGCCTCATAATTAACATATTCAATGTTAGTTGGTTTTTTAGACATTAACAGCGCTGAAATGGCGGAAGTTGACAGTATTTCTCTTCCGTGCCACGGAATGCACGTAAAGCTGTCGGTACTGTGCCTGATCTCTCTTTGTCGTGTCTCATCTCTTTTTGTCTCGATCTTATCAGTATTTTGTAGACGTGCATATACGGCCTATTCTGATATAAGATTATCCTCGGGCGTGTCCATCTTCATGAATTTCTGTAATAAACACTATTAATCACCACTTCTTCCGCTCGACTGTATATCATGTCCTGTATCATGTACACTGTCCCTATCTTTGAATTTTTACACACACAAATGCAAAGCGATTACGTTTGACCTCAAGCTAACTAACGCTAGCTAAGGTGTCTTTTTGACAATAAATCATCTCATACGACAACTTGGAACGGACAATTGGCTCTCTGTTCATCATCTCATATGACGACACCTTACTCAGTGGTCGACAGCGTCCCTTCGACCAGTTGTCATCTCATATGATAACATGCACCGGAGAACTGGCTCTTTCCACTAAGCACACACAGACACGCCACTCTTTGTACAGCTTACACGGCACTATTAGCATCGATAAAAGACATACGCTATAACGACACATACTTTCTTTTAGATATACTAACATCCTCAATGACACAATAATCGAAAGCGTGCGCCCCTTCAACCATGAATGGACCAGACGATACCTTTGTCACAAACCATCACATACTGCTGCAAACTAGTATTTCCTTACGACCAACCGCTCGGGTCTGGTCCAAACGATACTGTTATATATATATTCTATTTGACCAAACTGACTATAGCGAACGGGTGCATGCCTTCGAACACACGGACTGGATGGAACTGTCGCTTCAACCAGTGTAACTCCACAATTCATAAGCCTGAACCGGACGAATGTGACCTTTTAACCAGCCACGCAGCATAACCCGGTACGTTACTATTCCTTCGACTAGCTTCACTCAAATCTAACCTTTAACATCAAATATTCATAAGCCTAGACCGGACGAATGTGTCCTTTCAACCCCAGCCACGCGGCAAATATATGAATAATATTTGCAAATATATGGTACGCTCAATGGTTTCTCAATGGTTTGTATATTAGTCAAAGTGTTTCTAATTTTTTCTTCTCAAAAATCCTATAAACCGCAACGATTGCCTATAAGTAAATGCGGTTGCCACGTTTCCCACGATACCACGCATCGCTGGAGTAAAAACTTTTTACTCTCGATCGAACCACTATTTTATTGACGTTCCGATATATTAATAAGATAATTGACTCATATATTTGGTCAACCGGTGTGTGCCCATTATGAATGTAACATTTTTATTTTAGGATACAGGAAAAAATAACACTGGAGCAGCAATTAGCTGGCGGTAAAGTTCCCGCCGCAACTCCATCACCATAATTACAGCCTTTCAAATTCTATTGCTAAAAGTAGGCATCCACATAGCTTACCTTAGAAGGTGCTACTTGCCATAATTGTCACGCTAGGTACTCGGGTTGTTAGCCGCAGTTTTTAATTATTTTGAGGTGTAATCAGAAAGATGCTGCCTCCTGTTTCAATTTCAAAACGGACGGGACGATATGGGGTAGTGGATATTCTAACACCATCACTTCACAGGCAACAAAATAATTTGTAAAATTGAACTAGAATTGAAAAAGTAGAAATTTTGACACAAAAGCTACACCTCTTTGTTGTATCTTGCAAGTAACCGTCGCAAATAAAAACATCTTAACTGTAGCGCAAAAATATTTCTTTTGCGGCAAATAATTCATCTTTTAGGAGATTTTTGGTTTCTAGCAGCTTGTGAAGCAAAGCCAAATGTTTTATTATCGCCACTAGTCGCATATTATATTTTTATATGGAATAACAAACGAGCACACGGCCCATGCTGTTGATCATATTACTATTTCAATAGTACCGGCGGGAAACAAACGTGGTTACTTATTTCATAAGAAAATTTAGGTTAGTGGCTTTCCGTTCTGTTACTTAAATATGAATTAAATAATTTAGTGGCATCATTTCTTACACCGTAGTCTAGAAGTTTCCTGACTAATGTTTCATAATCGTAGGCCTCAAATAGGTCACAAAATATCCCCAAATCATCCTGTGAATTATCTCATGCATTGAAGATATATTTAATAATGTTACGAGCTTGAAGTTCGTGACAACAAAAACTGCCAATTTAATTACCAAAATTAACTCTTTAATTCACTTTGCACTAATTAAAACTTAGAACACTAATAGTTAACCACACTGATTCACTTTACTTCGCTCCGAAGCTTCGCTTATCTCGCCGAATTCAATACTTCCCCGATCGCACCTTGCAGCGCCTATAAATACACATTAGCACCGAAACATCCAGAACATTCAAGTTAATACGCGTAAGGCGTCGAAAGTTCGAGTGTCGGCTTCTAGAAGCTTAGTTCTTCATTTCGACACTAGATGGCGCTTTCGGTTGAAAGATTAGTGATGTCGTTTTCTGGAAAGTTCCCCCCGCTCTCGCCCCTGACACTACATGACGTCATTTTAGGCGCGCAATAATAATCGCGACATTAGAATTAGTTGTTGAGTGATACCTTGTGAAATCGAATTGATTTTTATGTAGTGAATTATAATAAACCGCATTTTAATTTTTTTAACTTTAATTTATATAATATAGATTATGAAATTCTATATAACACACTAGTTGATTAAATTACAAGTAATTTATATAATATAGATTATGAAATTCTATATAACACACTAGTTGATTAAATTACAAGAGTAATGGGATTAGACATATGGAAGTGAGAAGCTTTACGCTTACGTTAATCTGTCCTAAATATATTATGAGATTGATGGGTTACGATATATTACATTAGACTTGCAATTCTCCAAAATATATTATGAGACGGAGCTTAAAAGAATATTCTAATAAAACTCATCATTTGACTTTACTAGATTTGATAAATTAGTCTAATGCCAAACATATCAACAAAAATTCAAAGGGATTCTTAGACAAAAAAAAAATATGAAAAAGAATGTGGACAAAAAAATGATATAGAAGACCTGTAACTAAGGGGAAAAGCGCACGCTATAAATTTAAGAGTACGTGAGTAACCTGAGTTGTGTAACTCATACAACCAGTGATTGTAACCTGTGATGTCATATGGATCTGAGTACTTCAATGCTGGCTGTATGAGGAAGCTATAGAACACTCAGCTAGCTGTAGTGGGCTACGCTTGAAGTCTCTTTGCGTGATACACTTAAAAATGAAGATATCCGCAGTAGGATCAGGGTAACTGACATGGCCTAACGGTTTAGTTAGCCGAAGTGATAATGGGCGAACCATATAGCTCAAAAAACTGACCAACTACCAATAGGAAGAATGGTTCTCAACCGGCTACCTCGTACTGGTAAGCGAAGCATATGGTGGCCTCCAACTAGATAGAGTGATGACCTGATAAGATACGCAGAAAGTCAATGGATGCAAGTGGCTCAGTACCGTGCTTTGTGGAATTCTTTGTTGGGGCTTATGTTTAGTACTGAACTATTGAGGGGCTGTAATGATGATAATTCATCCTTATTTAAAAAACCTTACTTTAATAAAACACACTGCCACTTATCGTTTTCCGATCTCCGTCAATTTATCTATATTTTCTACGCAAGAGTTCATATCGCGGTTGCGTAATTCTTTGATACCAGAAAAGAACAACTAAAATATATGAAAAGGTTTTATGTGGACTTTTACCCTACATTACTTATTTTTTATATTATCAGTATTGAGTAAACAAATAATTGGCTTAAAGAGCGCTAATAATAATGATATAAGGACAGTATGTTTTCGCGATGAAAATCTCGAGCGCTTATTAAATAAAAGCATATTTGCGTAAATAAAAGTTGACAATTTGCAGTAATACTTATTGCCACAACCTCATTAGGAATATATACCGATTAATATTTTATTTATAAGCATTTTCATTAAAGAAAACCATTTGGTTTGTTGCAGAAAATTTAGGTAGTTTATTTATTTATTGAAAAGGAGTATCTCATCATCATCATCATTACAGTCCAAAATATGTGTACTGCTTAATATAAGTTTCCCTCAAAGAATACCACAAAACACGGTTCTGAGTCACTTGCATTCATCGACTTTATGCATTTCTTACTAAGTGGTCACTCCATCTAGTGTGGGACCGTCCTAATCTTCCCTTACTGGTACGAGGCCATCACTCGAGAACCTTTCTTTATCATCGGTTTTTCAAAGAATAGGGGTGACAAATGAGCACAAAGTTCAACTGATTGTAAATGGATGCTCTGACACATAGGCATCAAATTTCAGTTGAGGCTCAAAACGCAGAAGCGTTGTCACAACTGAGTAAAAAAATAGAATGCTACGTTGTCAGTAAAAAGTATATAGTTTTCTACACTTACGACACGAAACATAGCACCATTAAGCTTCTAATTTACGCTCATAGTATGTGAGAGCGTGTTAGCAACCATTATACAGCAGTATGGCCTTACAACGTATAAGGTATATACCACGAATAATAGTTCTTCAAGCTATATGGTCAGGCCATTGCCACTTCAGCTTTTTGATTCAATGCACCATTTCAGTTACTCTGGTTTTACCAGGGTTATCCCCCGTCAAGTTAAAAAACTTCGAACGAAGCCCTCTCCATAGCTTGCCGACCGACTTTGAGTTTCCTCATACGGTTAATAGTGGAGGGAATCACGTCTCCGATCTATATTTCCTCACTGGCAACATGCACTGGATATACATTTATTTTATTTCATTAAGATAACCCAACAGTATTATTTTAAATGTGTGTTTATGCGTATGTGCGTATGTGCGTGTGTGTGTGTGTGTGTGTGCGTGCGAATTACGTTAACTGCAGCCGAAGGACCCAAAAAAAACCGAAACTAATATAAAATACTTTATTATAATATAAAAATTACAATATAATTATTACAACTAAAAAAGAAGTGAATCAGATCGATGCTAGATCTAGATTGATTTTTAATTATTACATTAAAATAATTTAAAGTAATATTGCAGAGCTCCGATTGCATCCGTTGACGTCAATGCTCATGTTCTGCTGAGTTGCGCCTCGTGCCGCTGCAATGTATCGGGGTCGCTGCTGTGTAGGCTCTTTACCTATGAGGCTATGCTATAACTTGCGTATGTGTGTGTGTGTGTGTGTGTGTGTGTGTGTGTGTATATGTGTGTGTGTGTGTGTGTGAGAGTGTGTGTGTGTGTGTGTGTGTGTGTGTGTGTGTGTGTGTGTTTGTGTATGTATGTATTACTTAAAATAACGTTAATTACTTTATTTATGTACATAAAGCTTGTTTAATATACTACTTCAATCACTTTCCAGCAATATCACATTTTATAATATCACAAATGAGTTGTGTTAATGAGACATGCTAGTTTTATTTTATTGACATTGATATTGATTGATTGATTGACACAGTGCCATTTAATGAAAACGCTTCATCGAACTTTCGTTATTTGTTATTTGAGTAGGCGATAATTTCATTATTATCAGAAAAGAGCTCATATTGTTTGCGATTTCTGCAGGGTGTTAATTATTGAATACGCTCAACATTTTGCTATTTAAGAAAATAGTAAAATTTTGAGTGCAACATTTTCTGTTCTCTGCATGTAAAAACTTAAAATTTCATTAATTCGGGGTATAAAATTTTATATAGCCATTTATATAACTTCTTGAAGCAGTTTCTGTTACTACTGAAACTGCTTCAAGAAGAGAATTCACTTTACGATATTATTTACCTACAAAAGTAGATGAAATTAAAAATTCCAATGAAATAAATGAGACTGATTTGCTGGCTACAAAGCCACAGGTAACGACACAAGTTTGCAAAACCATGTTCTTGAACACTTTTGGAATCAAGCAAGGTTTCGTTTACTCCGCTCTGAAAAAAACTGTCATTGCAAGGCACTGTTGTCCACGACAAAAGAGGCCTCCATGTGCATACTAAAAAAATCTGATGAGATGATTGCTAGTGCTTGTCACCATGTGAACAGCTTTGCTCCTGTGGAATCGCATTATGTTCGAGAGCGATGAATCTCTTACATTCTCTCAAATGTTTCTGCTCTATAAAGATTGGAATGATGCTCGAAACCAAAATAAAGTAAAAACAGCAAGACAATATAGAGATATTGTTAATAAGCATATAAATTTGGGATTCCATGTCCCCAAAAAAGATCAATCCGATGTTTGCCACGTGTATAAAAACTTACCACGTCCTATTACTAAAGAGCAACTTAAAATTTACAACACACACATCAGAAATAAGACAATTGCGTGAGAGCTTAAGAATAAAGATAAAGAAAGCTCTTTGAAATCAAATAAAGTTATTTCAGCAGTATATGATTTTCATAAAGTGCACGGAATACCCTACGGTGAAACAAGTATTCTTTACTATAAAAGAAAATAAACCGTATTAAATTTCACCATTTTTGAAATGGGAATCAGAGTTGCCAAGTGCTATGTTTGGGATGAAAGCACCGCAAGGCGAGGAGCAAACGAGGTGAGTAGCTGCTTATATGACTATATTAAAGAAAATCACCAAAAGGGCGTAAAAGTTTTCAACTTTTGGTCTGATGATTGTGGAGGACAGAATCGTAATCGAATTGTTTTTGCTGCCTACTTGCAAGCAGCAAAAGATTTTCAAGTCACCATAACTCATAAATATTTTGAGAAAGGTCATACACAAAATGAGGGCGACAGCGTACACGCACTTATCGAAAGAACTGCCAAGAATAAAATGGTGTACACACTCGAACAATGGTTTGCCCTCATAAGGTGGGCCAAACAAGATGGAAATCCATACATAGTAAAGGAAATCACTTGTTCAAATTTTATAAATTTCAAAGCACTGCTCCCTGGATGCAGCTGGACTATAAATACAGACAGAGAACGAATTTTCTGGTCCTATCTTAAGCAATTAGAAATATTGCCAGAATACACTGACAGAATACAGTACAAAACCGATTTTTATGACCACAAGTTCAAGTGTATTATTGTAAATAATGCACTAGAGACTCCTAAACCTAGAGCAAAAAGCCGCATGGCATAAGACAATAGTCCACTTCCAGCCCCGCTTTCAAGAACATTGAGCCAAGCATACGAGGGAAAGCTTCCAATACCACAGGCCAAACTTCAGGACTTAAAATACTTATGCCGTAATAATATAATACCTTTCATTTATCATGATTTTTACATGAGGCTGGTAGAGGGTGATGATGAAAACGAACAAGGCCAAGAAGACGAAGAAGAATAAACAGTCACTAAAAGATTTATCTTGTGATACTATTACGTAGGTCTCTGTACGGGTAATTAGATTAAAGATAATTTCAAAAGTGCCATTATTGAAATCGTTACATAATACGAGTAAGTTAAATATAAACAGAAATTTTAACCTTAAGAATATGATAAAAATATAATATAATATTTAGTAACTATTTATTTTATCAACATTTGATCTCAGTACAAGAACGTAACAAAAGAGCTTTAAAAAACAAGTATTTTCTGAAATTGTTAAGCAATAATTTTTTAGTCTGTTAATATAATAGGATGATAAAGACCGAGAATGTCTCAAATAAGAGAAAAATCTGAATAGTTTTGTTATTTTGTTGATTATGATTGTTGTTATTAATTTGATTTTTATGCTTTTTCTTATAAATGTTATACTTTAGATTATTTTTTTGGTATAAAGAAAAATAAACAGATTTTTTTTTATTTGAGCATAAAACACGTGAAACAAAACTTTTGATACTACATTTTTTCAATTACGTTCGTTAAATAAATATTAATGCAAATTTATCAATTGTCTTTAATTTGAAAATAACAGGACTCATAAAGACTTTTATTTAGCTTCAAATTCAGATACCCATGCTACCACAATAATATAATTACGGTGATAAAATATGCAAGTAACATTTACACAGAATATTTCAAATGTATTTACCAACTGTAACTGTGTAACTGGTGGTTAAAGAACTTAGGTGCTTAAATATTCCATTGAAGATGTGTGTATGTGCCGCTTAGCATGTTTTGTTAAATTCTTAGAACAAGGTAAAAGTACATATGTATGATAAAACAAAAATCTGAAAGTTCAAAAACAAAATTTATGCTTTATTACAATAACCGCATAAGCTTAAAACCTTTCACCAAATATCAGAATATAAATCTATACAAAGATCCAATACAAAGATCCAATATCAACAGAGTCTAGCCATCTGCGCAGGACACGATTATAGTGTCCGAGTATATACGCAAGCTCAAAAACAGTCTATATTCCCCACTTTCATAGTCCAATAGGTCAGTAATCTGGTACAACCGAAAAGAGATCAGGCGCCAACTTCCAACGCTTTTACGTGCTTTCCGAGGTGTCGCGGTAAAACACCTGCAACTTCGGACTGCCACTGAGGATTCTTAGACAGAAAAACACAAAAACTGATTTTTGACCAGACCCTGAACTTGAACCTTGGACTACATGATCAGCAATCCCGTTTACGACCACCAGACCAACGAGAAAGTCTCCACTATTATTATTATAAGAATCAATTTTCTATTCTATCCATTATAGCCTATAAAACTGCGCCACTACTCAACATAAACCTCCCACATAGAGAGAATTGTGCCAAAGTTATAGTGCTTGGAAGGCATTTATCATGAAGATGTTGCTGCCCATCTTCTGTTTTCATTTCCCACTATGGTCTCCTACATCACCCCCAGGACGATATGGAGTAGTTGATATTCTTACAACACGATACAAATATAAATATCATGAGGTTTGAGAAAGTCTTTAATGTGTTTATCTTGAAATATTATGTAATACATGAGAATGTAAAAAAATACAACGTTAACAAACATAAAACTGGAATTAAGCTTGAAGCTCGCTACGTAACAACTTAAGCTCCATTACGTGCTCTTACATACAGCCGGTAACAAAACAACGCGAAACTATTCAGTGAGGATAAGAGATGTCCTCACTGAAAACTTCCATGTAGCCAAATAAAAGACAAAAGAAAATATATAGTATTGTTAGAAATTACTCTCAAAATTATTTGAATTAAGGAATATACCAAGTGCGATACAAAATATGTTCGGGATTGCCTAAGGCTCGAACAGGCACCAAGTTCCATAGCATTTGCTTAAAGTAGGTCCACTTTAATTGATCAAATTTGGCATCTATCAGTCTTAGTTTTAAAGTGAGGTGACCTGTTTAAAGGGATCTATTTACAGTGAATCGAATGCAGTTAACATCACAAAAAACTAACATCAATTCTTTAAAAAGTATTTCTTGCTTATGTACCGTAATATTAATTGAATAACGTCCCATTAGAAACCATGCCCCATTACTATATTCATGGAATTTAATTTCATTTCGGAACTCTCTAACTTTCAACTGATTAATGCATTTACTTTCCGTTTAACTACGCGTAGTAAAAACATCTACACCAATATTTGAAATGCTTATAAGTAGTTGTAGATATAGAGTGATTGATACTTTATTAAAGTTATCGATAATTAACAAGAATAATGCCTCTATTATTCGTCATCTATTTTAGAAATTAGTACAGTAAGTAATGTAAACACGCCACAGTGGCTTTATTTTCTTGCACATGTTCAGTAATTGCAAACTCGAAACAACTGCGTTTAATTATTTCCGTATCGAAAAATAATTAAGCGCTTTTGTGCTCTGTTTTACACTAGTTCTACGCGAGAATAATTACGAGGAACGTACAGTAGAATTTGATTTTAATGCTACATATTCGAGACTAAAAATTATATCAGCCATTATTCCGCAGTCCGTTTACGTCCTAGCCTATTAAATGCAGCTGCATTTTAAATATAAAGTTCTCATGCGCGTATAATATTATAGTACCCGGTTGACCGAGCTTTGCTCGGTATTTTTCGCTCGGTTTTTTTAATTCGTGTGTTATGGAAATTATATTTAGATACAAATTACATACTAATGAAATAAGAATAACATTTTTTGATCTTAGCGACATAATAGAAAAAACTGAACTGGTTTTTGAATAAAAAATCATGAGTGCAATTAGTTTAATTTAAATTTTCGTGTTTTAAAAAATACTAAAAAAGGGCTCAAAAAATATATTTTCTCAAAAAAGAAAGGAACATGAAAAAAAAATTAAAAAAAGTCGGTCGGTCGGTCTGGGCTCGAACCGGGGTTTTAAGATTCTGTGACCGACCATTATACCTATTAAGCCATTTATAATCATTAACAGTCTGTCAAAATTTACCTGCTTATTCTAACGATATTGTAGCAGTTTTTCATTGCCTAAAAACACGGACAAAACATTTTCTAAAAATAAATCCTAGCTAGATCAATTTTTTATCCCCGAAACTCCCTGGACACTAAATTTTATGAAAATCGTTGGAGCCGTTTCCGAGATCCCGATTATATATATATATATAATCTCAGACCGACCGACTGACTTTTTTAATTTTTTTTTCAAGTTCCTTTCTTTTTTGAGAAAATCTATTTTTTCGAGCTCTATTTTTAGTATTTTTTAAAGACACGAAAATTTAAATTAAAATAATTGCACTCATGATTTTTTATTCAAATAACCAGTTCCGTTTTTTCTGTTATGTCGTTAAGATCAAAAAATATTATTTATATTTCGTCAGTATGTAATTTGTATCCTAATATAATTTACAAAACACACGAATTAGAATCTATACAATTAAACGAGCAATTCTTGTATATATATATATAATCATCCTTTCACGGTAAATGTTGATCTAGTGAGAAGTTAGAACAATTGTTGATCCACATATTTAACGTGTTTGCTCAGCTCCTCGTCGCACAAACTGATATACTTTGATACATTCTTGATGCGCGTGTGACGTCGGTGGATGAACATTTGTTGATCTATCAACGGTCGAAAAAATCATACTGAATATGATTTTTTAGATCCAGAGTATATTTAATTTATATGCGACATTTACGTAGACTAAGTGGATCCGGAGCCATAATTGACGAATCGGTACTCGAACACGAAACGGCAACGTCGCGTTCTGTGTGTGACAGAGAACCCAGTAGGCTACTTCGTTATAGTATTAAGATAAGAAAATACGTTATCTGCTGATTTTGTGGATCAAACTTTGGCAGGTTTTATTGTGGAAAGACAATAAAACCTCGTGTGAGTGAATTTGTATTATTTTATTCATTTGTCGTAGATCACTTAGATGATGGATACTTTATTACAAATTAATTTGTCACTCGAGTGTGTGTGTGTGTGTGTGTGTGTGTGTGTGTGTGTGTGTGTAAGGGTGGGGGGTGCCATTTAGTTCGCGCGCGTGTGTTTGCGTGTGTTTGTGTGTGTGTGTGTGTGTGTGTGTGTGTGTGTGTGTGTGTGTTATGCGAGTTTGTGTGTGCGCGTGCGTGTGGGTGTATGTGCGCTCATGTGTGTTCGTGTGAACGCATGTGCATGCGCATGTGTGTGAGTGTATGTGTGCGTGTGTGCACTGTTGTGTTTTTTCAGTACGTGTGTGTATGTGTTAGTATTGTGCGCGTGCGCGCGCGCGTGTGTGTGTGTGTGCGGTTGTGCGGTGTGTTTGCTTTTGTGTGTGGGTACGAGTGTGCGCGTGTGTCCACTGTTGTTTTGTGTTTGTGTATGTGGTTGTGTGTGTATGTGTGTTCGTTCGTGCGCGCGCGTGTGTGTGAGTGTATGTGCGGGTGTGTGTGTGTGAGTGTATGTGCGGGTGTGTGTGTGTGTGTGTGTGTGTGTGTGTGCGAGCGCGCGCTCGTATGTGCATGTGTGCGCACGCGCGTGTATGTATGTGTGCGCGCGCGTGTGTTTGTATGTGTGTGTGTTTGTTTTGTGGTCTGTCTGTGTGTGTGTGTGTAGGTGTGCGTGTGTATGTGTGTGTGTGTGTGTGTGTGTGTGTGTGTGTGTGTGTCTGTGTGTGTCTGTATTGTGTGTATATGTGAGAGCGTAAGAGAGCGCGTGTGTGTATGCGCGTGCGTGTGCGTGCGTGCGGGTGTGTGCGTGCGTGTGTGCGCCCAGAAAACGGAGGCGGAGAATGGAGACGTGGAGGCGGAGGTGAATGCAGCGTAGTATGTGGTGAATGCGGAGGAGAGGAATTTGTGGTGAAGTCGGAGATAGTGAAAACGGGGAATTGTGTTGGAGGCGGAAAGAATAGTGACGGCGCGTGGTGGTGGCGGCGGAGGGAGCGGAGTTTATTGTTGAGGCGGATGGAGCAGAGTTTATGGTGGAGGCGGAGGTAGTGGAGGTGGAGAACGAAGGCTTAGAGAGGGGTGCGGTGGTAGATGTGGAGGCGTAGGTGGCAGAGGTGGTGGTGGGTGCACTGGAGTGCAGTAGAGTGGGTAGCGCGTGAGGCTCATATAAAGGACAGTTAGTTACAGCGAAAAACAGTGTGGCTGGTAAGTGTATATTGATACTGCCCCTAAAGATGTTACTACGAGGTTATTCATTTTTCCGAATATCAGCTTGGATACCTATTGGTACTAGAGACAAAGTGAAAAGAACTTTTGTTTTGTGACGGTTTCATCATAACTAACAAAACAAACCCAAACTCGGCATACCTGGTTCTACTAGTCCAGGTGTTACAGTGTTAGTTACCGAAGTACACATTCAGGTCACTTCAGCAAGTCCGGAGGTAAGGACTCATCATAACTAACAAAACGAGCCCAAATTCAGCACACCCAGTTCTACTAGTCCAAGAGTTCCACTAGTAATCCCGAATTACATTTTGAGGTCACTCCATCAAAACCAGAGGTAAGGTCTCATGATAATATCTCATGTAATAGTTCGATTCTATACCTATTAATTTTGTTAACGCGTCCTTAAAAATCTTGATTATGAAGATGTAGAAAACATGTTAACTGGTTTATGGTAAACACACACACACAAACACGCAAGCGCGCGCGCAAACATGCACACATGCGCACACGCGAAACGCATACACATACTCACACACGCACACTGCCGCACATACACGCACACACACGCACAAACACAAACACAACAGTGCACACATGCACACACGCACACCCATTCACACACACACACACACACACACACACGTACACATACGCAAACAAACACACCCACACACACACACACACGTACACATACGAACACATACGCACACGCACACACACACACACACACACACGCACCCACGCACGCACGCACGCACGCACGCACGCTCGCACGCACGCACGCACGCACGCACGCACGCAAACATGCACTCAGACGAATACCTTACGTCGCCGTTGCCACCACTTCCACTACAAGAAGGGGCGTTGTCGAGTAATTCGTCAAAAAAAAGTCGTTTATTTCGACCACAAGGATCATAGATGTTAGTAATAATACAAATCTTAAAACTAATTTTCGTAAAACTTAAAACTATTTACCTGATTTTAAAACTATATATAAGACTGGCCCGATTAGTCAGCGCGTGCACCATATGACAATGTTTCAGGTACTGACCTCAAACCTGTCAGAAAATGCCCTCACGATACCATTGGAACTACCCCGCACCCTGCGCACCAGGGATGTGCATCGTTTACGCATGGTGGTCTAGAAACAATCCTCACGCGCATCCGCGAACATACCCGGCGCATTACAATAACGAGGTAGACCAAACAGCACCCTGAATGTGAAATGTGTGTGATGTGTGAAAAAATGAAATTACATAACACGCATTTAATCTGTAGCTTGTACCGCCAAAGATCGAAACGGCAACGTCGCGGCTGCATTCAGCCAATCCGATCGTTTATCTTATCGTTTGCTGTGCTCTGATTGGCTCATTTAAATCGGATCAACATTTTCCGTAACCATCGCAAGGTGGATTTGTATATCGGATCAACTTCGGCAAACGCTAGCAAACAGTCTCGTGAGTGCTGATGTTGATCCGGTCGGAGCCACATTAGTTACCAGAGATGCATATTGGATCAACAAAAGGCGCCGGATCAACATGCGTTTTCGGATCAACAAAGTGCTCGCGTGAAGTCGCGTCTGATCAACATTTACCGTAAAGAGATCTCTATATATATATATATATATATATATATATATATATATATATATATATATATATATATATATATATATATATATATATATATATATATATATATATATATATATATATATATATATATATATATATATATATATATATATATATATATATATATATATATATATATATGTATATAATAAAATATATATATATAAAATATATATATATATTTTTAAGTTTCGGGGATAATAAATCGATCTAGCTAGGATTTATTTTTAGAAAATGTCTTTTTGTCCGTGTTTTTAGGCAATGAAAAACTGCTACAATATCGTTAGAATAAGCAGGTAAATTTTGACAGACCGTTAATGATTATAAATGGCTTAATAGGTATAATGGTCGGTCACAGAATCTTAAAACCCCGGTTCGAGCCCAGACCGACCGACCGACTTTTTTTAATTTTTTTTTTCATGTTCCTTTCTTTTTTGAGAAAATATATTTTTTGAGCCCTTTTTTAGTATTTTTTAAAACACGAAAATTTAAATTAAACTAATTGCACTCATGATTTTTTATTCAAAACCAGTTCAGTTTTTTCTATTATGTCGCTAAGATCAAAAAATATTATTCTTATTTCATTAGTATGTAATTTGTATCTAAATATAATTTCCATAACACACGAATCAAAAAAACCGAGCGAAAAATACCGAGCAAAGCTCGGTCAACCGGGTACTATAATATTATACGCGCATGAGAACTTTATATTTAAAATGCAGCTGCATTTAATAGGCTAGGACGTAAACGGACTGCGGAATAATGGCTGATATAATTTTTAGTCTCGAATATGTAGCATTAAAATCAAATTCTACTGTACGTTCCTCGTAATTATTCTCGCGTAGAACTAGTGTAAAACAGAGCACAAAAGCGCTTAATTATTTTTCGATACGGAAATAATTAAACGCAGTTGTTTCGAGTTTGCAATTACTGAACATGTGCAAGAAAATAAAGCCACTGTGGCGTGTTTACATTACGTACTGTACTAATTTCTAAAATAGATGACGAATAATAGAGGCATTATTCTTGTTAATTATCGATAACTTAAATAAAGTATCAATCACCCTATATCTACAACTAAGGTAAGGTGGGGTAAGACTAACATAGTTTATTGTAAGAAATGAAAGATCTGTTCTTATAGTGAATTTTCAACTCTTACTGTTAAATGAATAATTACACTAAATTAAGATTTCTTTACACGTTTACACAAGTGTTTTGATTTTTACGCAAGTATACTTCAATCTGATTTATTAAGGGAAATCTAAAGACTATTTGAACTGCTAGTCTTGCCCCACTAAACGGGGTAAGACTACCACTGTTTTTTATTCTCTAATAAAACGTACTTTCTTAACTTCTGTCAGAAAAACCGTTAAATTTAAAGTTGTTACTTAGATTTTAACTTTATGCCATACAGAATAAGGTCCAGTTTTGTACTTACTCAGTGTTTTCTTTGTTTGGGGGAAGACTAACATATGACAAAAATTAGAGGTGCAGAACCTTTTTTCTTTATTTGGGGGAAGACTAACATATTGTTACGAGCTTGAGGTTCGTGACAACAAAAATTGCCGATAAAATTACCTAAATTAACACTTTAATTTACTTTACACAAATTAAAGTTAAAACACTAATAATTAAACACACTAATTCACTTAATTCCGCTCCGAAGCTTCGCTTGTGTCGCTGAGTTCAACTCTGCCCCAACGCATCTTGCGCCACCTATTTATTTAAATTAGCAAAATATCCGGAATGTTCAAGTAAACACGCGCACGGTACCGAGAGTTCGAGTATAGATTTTCTAGAAACTTAGTTCTTCGGGTGGCGCTGTCGGTTGAGAGATCTGTGATGTCATTCTCTGCAAAGCTCCCCTTGCTCTCGTTCCTGACACTAGATGGCGCTAGTTGACTTATTCACACAACACTGCCCCCTCCTAAGACATGCTCGTCCCGAGCATTATCGGTCCCATAATAACGCGCCAAGCGATCCACATGGACGATCTTAGGAGTCCCTCTTGTCTCTGTATCCGGTAGGTCACATCGTTGATCCTGGTTACAATCCGGTACGGGCCGTCCCATTTAGCTTGAAGCTTGGGAGATTTCCCTTTGCTGCGGACTGGATTGTGCAACCACACTAATGAACCTTCGTTGAACCCTTTATTGTTCATTTTGCGGTCGTACCGGGTTTTCATTTTCTCAGACATTTGCTGGCCCGATTGTCTGACGTGCTCATAAATGTCATTCATTTTGTTCCGCAAGTCACATGCATAATCGGTTATACTGCTTGGGGCATCAGGTGGTATCCCAGTGATCAGGTCTGCAGGCAGCCGTAATTCTCTTCCAAAGTTTGCGAAAGCTGGTGTCACTGCTGTACTTTCGTGAACAGAACTTCGATACGACGACAAAAACGGTTGTATGTGCTTGTCCCAATCTCACAAATCTGACATAACAGAAAAAACGGAACTGGTTATTTGAATAAAAAATTATGAGTGCAATTATTTTAATTCAAATTTTCGTGTCTTTAAAAAATACTAAAAATAGAGCTCGAAAAAATAGATTTTCTCAAAAAAAAAAAGGAACTTGAAAAAAAAAATTAAAAAAGTCGGTCGGTCGGTCTGAGCTCGAACCGGGGTTATACGATTCTGTGACCGCCAATTATACCAATTAAGCTATTTATAATCATTAACAGTCTGTCAAAATTTACCTGCTTATTCTAACGATATTGTAGCAGTTTTTCATTGCCTAAAAACACGGACAAAAAACATTTTCTAAAAATAAATCCTAGCTAGATCGATTTATTATCCCCGAAACTCCCTGGACACTAAATTTTATGAAAATCGTTGGAGCCGTTTCCGAGATCCCGATTATATATATATATATATATATATATATATATATATATATATATATATATATATATATATATATATATATATATATATATATATATATATATATATATATATGTGGTGATATTTCAAGAATTTGAGACGAAACACTCACTTTTATTCTTAACTTTTTATTATTAACTTCGATACGACGACAAAAACGGTTGTATGTGCTTGTCCCAATCTCACAAATCTGACATAACAGAAAAAACGGAACTGGTTATTTGAATAAAAAATTATGAGTGCAATTATTTTAATTCAAATTTTCGTGTCTTTAAAAAATACTAAAAATAGAGCTCGAAAAAATAGATTTTCTCAAAAAAAAAAAAGGAACTTGAAAAAAAAAATTAAAAAAGTCGGTCGGTCGGTCTGAGCTCGAACCGGGGTTATACGATTCTGTGACCGCCAATTATACCAATTAAGCTATTTATAATCATTAACAGTCTGTCAAAATTTACCTGCTTATTCTAACGATATTGTAGCAGTTTTTCATTGCCTAAAAACACGGACAAAAAACATTTTCTAAAAATAAATCCTAGCTAGATCGATTTATTATCCCCGAAACTCCCTGGACACTAAATTTTATGAAAATCGTTGGAGCCGTTTCCGAGATCCCGATTATATATATATATATATATATATATATATATATATATATATATATATATATATATATATATATATATATATATATATATATGTGGTGATATTTCAAGAATTTGAGACGAAACACTCACTTTTATACTGCTTCTTTTATTTTCATTAAATCACAAAAAATACATTACATCTTACTATCTTGATTACAATGACATTTTTCTAAAGTGACATCTTACAATTTTATTTTCAGTTCAATAATCCAAGGAGGTCAATATTCTACAACAAACAATAAAAACAAACTACTCATTGCTAAATTATCCCACACGGCCGTCCTGATCATTCATCTGACCCAGATGAATCGTCTTCCGGCGAAATCCACGGCTTCATGAGATCAGCTGAGGTGGTTGTATTAATCGGGCCTTCGCTGATACCAATCTTCTTTACAACATAACGATCGTTTGAATTGCATTTAACAACTTCATAGGGTCCTAAGTACTTAGGACATAATTTACTCCCTTGTGAGAACTGTGTCTTCTTTATGGCTACCAAATCTCCAATATTAAAGGGTATTGCTGCCCTTCGCTTTTTATTATAGCTTTTTATGTTTTCTTCTTGTACTTTCTGTATAGATTCTTTGGCCTTCTTTCTAAGTTCTTCTCTTTTCTCGTTAAAATTCTGTATGCTTTCTTCTTCTATTAATTTCTGAAGTTCATCATCTTTATCTCTCATTTTAGTGCCAAAAAGCAGTTCAAATGGTGTCATTCTTATACTTCTTTGGTATGTTCCATTCAAACGTCGTTGTACTTTGGACACACGGCGATACCATTTAGTCGGGTCATCAGCACTTAGTTTGCTCAACACGGCTATGATAATCTGATGGATGCGCTCAACTTGGCCGTTTCCTCTGGGTTGTCCGGTGGTAATTGTATAGTGCGTTATATTCTCACTCTTACAATACTCCTGGAAGTCTCTTGAAGTAAAAGCAGCGTTTCGATCAGTAAAAATTCTTTCAGGTGCTCCAAAGGTTTGTTGTTGTAGTCTTAGTTTCTCTAAAGTCTCTTCCGTGGTTAAAGTCTTAACAGGATAAATCCATGTAAATTTCGTATAAGCATCCACGACGGTAAGGATGTATTTGTAACTCTTGTGAGTCGAAGTCATTGGTCCTAGATGATCCACATGGTATGTCGACAGTGGGACATTACCTTTGTCTATCGGGTGTAGGAATCCTTCTTTTTTACCTCTTTTGTGCGACATGAGAATGCATTCAATACAATTACTTATGACTTTTTTTATTTTTTCAGTTAAATTTTCAATGAAATATTCCCTATTAATCAGTTCTTCAATTTTTAAAATTCCAAAATGTCCTTTTTCGTGATTTTTCCTGATTATCTCATACTGCATTTTCTTAGGCACAACAATCAATTTACTGCCATCTTTCTCTTTATATAGTATTTCGTTCTGTATGATATAATCCTTGTATTTTTCTGTTTCTAAAATTCTCTTAATCAGTCTCACATAGTCGTCTTCATTCTGTGCTTTCTTTTAACGAGCTGTAGTTTTAGTAAGTATCATACAGATAGAATATCTGCTCAGTGCGTCGGCGTGTCTCATTCGTGTTCCTGGTCTGTGTTCGATCTTGTAGTCGTATTCTTCTAGAAGCAGGGCCCAACGAGCGACTCTAGGTGGTAAGTCCTTTTTTTGTAGTGTCATAGTAAGGGCAGAGCAATCTGTAACTATTTTAAATTTTATCCCAAGAAGGTAAACTCGGAACTTCTTTATGGCAGCAACAATAGCTAAAATTTCTAAGTAATAACTATGGTATTTTCTTTCAGCTGGAGTTGTTTTTTTACTCATATAGTGCACGGGGTGAAATTGATTGTCTTTAGGGCTTCTTTGTAGAAGAACAGCTCCATAACCGTCAGTACTTGCGTCGGTGTGTAATTCTGTCTCTAAATCTGGATTGAATATTCGGAGAACTGGTGAGTTACACAATATTTGTTTCAATTCTATAAAAGCTTTCTCACACCTTTCATCAAAATTGAATACAGCATCTTTCTTTAACAAATCCGTCATCGGTTTTGCAATCAGGGAATAGTTTTTTATAAACTTTCTGAAATACCCTGTCAGCCCAAGGAAAGACTGCACAGTTTTTATATTGTTTGGTTTCTTGAAATTCGCTACAGCTTTAATCTTTTCTGGAGACGGTCTTACTTCGTTGTCACAAATAATGTATCCAAGATATTGGATTTCCCTCTTTAAAAAATGGCATTTCTTCCAATTAAACTCTAGACCGAATTCTTCGCTTCTTTTAAATACTTTCTCTAGCTTACTTATTCCTTCTTCTTCTGTTATCGAGGGTATGATTAAATCATCAAGGTACACTAGCAGTGTCCCATCGGTAATTAGATAGCTGAAGATATCGTTAATAAATGTTTGAAACACAGATGGCACTGTACATAATCCATAAGGCAACCACTTCCAACCAACACATTCTTTGAAATTCGTACTGGCCTTGGGGTGTTACGAATGAAGTGTACTTTTGACTATCTTTGTGTACTTTCACATGTAAAAAGCCATTCTTCAGATCAAGGGACGTGAACATTTTGGCGTCCTTCAACTTGTCTATCTGGTCTTCTATTATAGGTAGGCGAAATCTTTCTTTAATTACCTTTTTATTTAATCGTCGATAATCTATACACATTCTACGTGACCCATCTTTTTTATCAGCCAGAACTACAGGACAGGCGAAATCAGATTTGCTAGATTTGATTATTCCTTTGTCTAACCATTCTTTTACTTGCATATTCACGGCATTCATTTCTAAGGGTGACAAACGTCGGGGATTCTGAAAAACTGGTTCTTCATCGGTAAGTATTATTTTCAATTCAACGTTACTTTCTTTCTTCTTTTCATTAGGCCTGTACTCTTCACACATCTTACGAATCTTTTCTGCGTATTTAGAATCTCCTATATCATATTCTTGTTCATTATCCTTTTCCTCCATTAGAAGTGTAAGATGCATAATCTTTTGTATAAAGACACCTTCAGGAGTGAAACACACTTCGAAATCTTTAAGGATAGGATTTCCAATCAGTAAAGTTACCGGTATCTCGTTGTCTTTTACAACATGAAACTTGACATCTGTGTAGTAATTGTCAATTTGAACATTGGCTGTAAACATTCCTTCAGTAAGAATTTGTTTTTCGGCTATTCCTGTTATACACGTTGATTCTGTTTTATAATCTTTAATTCCCTCTTTAACCTTCTCGAATTCTGATTTTGTTATGAGGTTAATATCACTTCCAGTATCTATTAAGGTAACAAATTCTTTACCATTAATCTTTATCTTTTTGTAGTTTATCTTTTTGTACTTTCTCTTCTTCACTTTTATTTCTAATTTTCAGCGTCTTCTTAGGTTTGCTTATACATTCAGTTGATTTGTGACCAAATTCATTGCATTTAAAGCATTTGACTCCCTTTGGACAGGTGGGCGATTGATGATCCAGTTCGCCACAGTTGTAACATCTTTTTACATGAGTCATCTTACGGGTTGAATGATGCCCATGTGATTGGCCAGACTGTGCCGATTTGTCAGGCACCTTCGTTCTAAAAGCACTGTAGATTTCTAACTTCCTGCGAAAATCCTTTATGTCTGTAGCGCCATATAAAATAACTTTATTGGTCTCTAGATCACGAATACCATCAATGACATACTCAATCAGCGCAGCGTCTTCAACCTTGCCATGAAGTGCTAATTCTTTCATAGACAGAAAATATTGTTTGTAAGTTTCATCGTTCTTCATCTTACGTGATGCAAGTTTCTTATGTATGATTGCGCTATTAATCTTGGGACCAAATTCTTCCTTAAGTGACTTTTTCAAACTCGCGTAGTCCTTTACTCTTCCCAAAGATCGTAAAAATAGCTTGGCAGAACCGTCTAAAAGTCTCTTTGCATAGACCAGCTTCTCGACTTTATTCCACTTCATAATTTCGGCAGTATCTTCAAATTCATCAATAAATGTCTCAATAGGATAGGTGTCATCTCCGGTAAAAATGTTCATTGACTTCTCCAAGTCTTTAAATGAAATCTGTATATCTAACTCCTGCCCTTCATCTTCACTTTCTTTTACATCTTTGTTCGGCGGCATTGTGGTTGTCAAACTACTATTAGTCTTTCTTTTTCTAGTCGTGCAAAATGACAGCTTATTTGAACTCATTAAGTTTTCAGTCCTTAAAATAAATTTTCATATCCAAATTCCAAAACGTTGTAATAAATCTTCGAATCTTTAGTCTTCGTCTCGCCTCAAATTTTGGGCGATCCCGGACGAGCCCCCAAAGTTGTGGTGATATTTCAAGAATTTGAGACGAAACACTCACTTTTATACTGCTTCTTTTATTTTCATTAAATCACAAAAAATACATTACATCTTACTATCTTGATTACAATGACATTTTTCTAAAGTGACATCTTAAAATTTTATTTTCAGTTCAATAATCCAAGGAGGTCAATATTCTACAACAAACAATAAAAACAAACTACTCATTGCTAAATTATCCCACATATATATATATGCAAGAATTGCTCGTTTAATAGTATAGGATTAGAAAGACGGCGCATGCCGTGTAGTGGCGGTTGAGAATATCCACTACCCCATATCTTCCCGTGGGTGTCGTAAGAGGCAACAGAGGGAGACAAGCAGGAGATGGGCAGTAGCATCTTCCTGATAACAGCAATAATATAATAAAAAACTGCGGTTGCCAAACCGCTCGCCAAGCGTGGCAACTATGGCAAATATCCCCCCATGAGTAACGACGCAAACAAACGGCCCCCAGTCCCAAGCGGCTCCGTTATTCCTGGCTACGGTGGCGACTATGGTAACCGCGGGGCAGGGGGTGATAAGAATCTCCGGTGGAGGCTCGGTTGCCACCTACCACGACTCGACCTGGCAACATATAACGCACGCACACTGAGGACTAACGAGAAGATACTGGAGTTGGAAGAAGACGTAGACAAGTTGCGCTGGCATATTATTGGGTAATCCGAGGTCCAAAGAGAGGGGGAGGAAACGGTAATCCTCGAGTCCGGCAACTTGTTCTATCACGGGAAGGGCGACCATCTGTCCCAAGGAGGTGTCGGATTTATCGTCCGCAAGTCTCTTGTCAACAACGTTGTAAAGATTGGGAGTGTGTCGACGAGGGTTTCGTACCTGATATTCAGAATCACCAAACGGTATTCGCTAAAGGTCATACAGGTTTACGCACCAACCTCGGTACATCTCAATGAGGAAGTGGAGGAAATGTATGAGGATATTTCCAGAGCCATGCATTCCTCCAAAACCCACTACACGGTGTTGATGGGAGACTTCAACGCAAAACTAGGCACAAGAGAAAGCGATGAGCTGAAGTTAGGGAAATTTGGAGTAGGGCAACGGATTCGTAGGGGCCAGCAGCTGGCCGACTTCATGGAAAGAGAGGGACTCTTTATGATGATTTCTTTCTTCCAGAAGCGGCCCCACAGGAAGTGGACCTGGTCGAGCCCCGACGGTTCGACAAAAAATGAGATTGACTTCATTATGACGACCAGATGCCAACTGTTCAGTGATATCTCAGTGATCGCAAGCGTGAAAACTGGCAGAAATCACCGAATGGTTAGAGGCACACTGAACCTAAACGTTAAGTTGGAGAGGTCTCGTCTAATGAAGTCAACGCTCCGTCTCCCTCGTGCTCTGATCCAGAATCCCGAAACATTTCAGCTCGAGCCACGTAACCGCTTTCAGTGCCTAGAAGATTGCAATGCAGTGGACGATATGAATGACAAGCTCGTGGAAACTGTCCATGCGGTCGGAGCTAAGTTCTGCAAGACCGGCCGCAGAAGAACACAAAAGCTCTCCGATCACACTCTTAATCTCATGGCTGTTGGACGGGAGATGAGGCTGCAATCGTCAACAGATTTGACAGCATACAGGCAACTGAATAGACAGATCTCCAAATGAGACTTACGCAAATTTAACACTGCTCGTATTGAAGAAGCGATTGAGCGGAATTAGGGCTCCAAAGTCTTTGCCAGAGATCTGTCTGCAAGTAAGAGCCAACTGTCAAAGCTGAAGACTGAGTGTAGCAGCATCGTTTTCAGCACACCTGAGATTCTGAGTAAGATTGAGAGGTTCTATGGGCATCTGACATATCATCGTTGGAGCCACACGCAAGTGTGAGTAACGATCCAAGAGCGGGTCTTATCCGACACTATTCCGATGATATCCCGGACGTCAGTCTGAGCGAGATTAGAATGGCTCTCCAGCACCTTAAAAACGTCAAGTCCCCGGGCGAGGATGGAATTACAGCGGAGCTTCTGAAAGCGGGTATAAAACCGGTACTTGAAGTCCTTCAGAGGCTCTTTAATTCCGTCCTCCATGGTGGCAATACTCCGGAGGCGTGGAGCAGAAGTGCGGTGGTCTTGTTCTTCAACAAAGGTGACAACGCCCTCTTGAAGAACTACAGACCGATATCCCTTCTGAGCCGCGTCTGCGTACTGTTTTCGAGAGTCATTACGAATCGCACGCAGATTCGACGACTTCCAGCCTCCCGAACAAGCCGGTTTCCGAAAAGGCTTTAGTACCATAGACATACCCTTCGGCAAATTGTACAGAAGTCCGAAGAGTACAATCTTCCACCTTGCCTGGCGTATGTGGACTATGAGAAAGCCTTTGATTCTTTCGAAATTTGGGCGGTGCTGCATTCCCTTCAGCGGTGCCAAGTTGACTGTCGGTATATCGAAGTGCTGAAGTGTTTGTACAGTAGGGCTACGATGGCTATCCGAGTACAGAACCAGAGTACGAAACCTATCCAACTGCAGAGAGGTGTAAGACAGGGTGACGTTATTTCCCCGAAACTCTTCACCGCTGCATTGGAAGAAGTTTTCAAGCTACTGGACTGGAAAGGATACGGTATTAACATCAATGGCGAGTACATCACTCACCTGCGATTTGCCGACGATATAGTCCTTATGGCAGAATCGCTGGAGGACTTAAGCACTATGCTCAATGACCTCAATAGTGCCTCCCAACGAATAGGTCTTAAGATGAACATGGACAAAACAAATATCATGTTTAATGTCCATGTCACACCTATGCCGGTAGTTGTTGGGAGCACTAAGCTCGAGGTTGTTGACGAGTACGTTTACCTGAGACAAACAGTCCGGCTTGGTAAGTTCAACTTCGACCGAGAGGTCAATCGACGGATTCAACTCGGCTGGGCAGCGTTCGGGAAATTACAACGCGTCTTCTCGTCAGGTATACCTCAAAACCTGAAAACTAAGTTGTACAACCAGTGCGTGTTGCCAGTGATGACATATGGAACTGAGACGTGATCCTTCACTGCTGGCCGTATGAGGACGCTCAAAGTCGCTCAGCGAGCTATGGAGAGGGCTATGCTCGGAGTTTCTCTGCGTGATAAACTTAGAAATGAGGATATCCGCAGTAGAACCAGAGTGACCGACAAAGCCCAACGGATTAGTAAGCTGAAATGGCAATGGGCCGGCCATATAGCTCGAAGAACCGACAACCGTTGGAGAAAAAAGGTTCTCGAGTGGCAGCCTCGTACCGGTAGACGAAGTGTAGGGCGACCCCCCACTAGATGGAGCGACGACCTGGTAAGACATGCAGGAAGTCGATGGATGCAGGTGGCTCAGGACCGTGCTTTGTGGCATACCTTGGGGGAGGCCTATGTTCAGCAGAGGACTTGTAAAGGGCTGTAATGATGATGATGAGAAAGACGCAGCTGTTCATTTCCTAATTTTCCCTCTGTCGCCTCCGACGACATTCACGGAGTGATATGGGGTGGTGGATATTCTTACACCGCCACTACACGGTTATTTATTACAGCCTATCAAATTCAACTCCTTAACACGGAAACACTCGTTTAGACACTCCTAAAACCTAGTAGAAATAATGCGTATTAACTACTAATGACAGCTGCAACAATAATCAAATTAAGTTTTGTGCATATCCAATACAATTACTTTTACTAAGGACGTTATTCCGAACTCGTATGAAGTCCGCCAGTACGCACTGGAGCAGCTCGGTGCACTAATTGCTCCTTAATGCTCAGAAATGAGTGATCCGAGTTACTAGACGTATAATATTTAACGTTACTTTACTTTTTACTGTTAATCATTTTCTACTTTGTAAATACACAGTTTTTTAGTTGTAGGGTATTTACCGGACTCACGTTACCATGCACATCATCTAGATGCATGGTGGTCACACAAATACTAATGGGCAATTTTCTAAGATTTTTCTGCCGCGGACGACTTCTTTGTGGAATTGTTTACCACTGGCGTTTTTTTTCGGACTGATATGACTTAGGGGCCTTCATAAAACGAGGTTACTCTTTTGTAAAAGGCTGGTAACGCACCAACAATTCCCCTGGGGTTACAGTTGTTCATGGACGGCGATCGACACTTACCATCGGGTAAGTTGCATGCTCGTTTGTATAAAAAGTTACTACTGTTTACTGTACTGCTAACCCCAGTTAAATAGAAAGCTGTACCAAAGTTTACAAAAAAGCAAAATGTCACCTGTCTTCTGATTTATTTAATGCTTTAGACAGCTAAGGCAATATTGGGGCGGGACAAAATGATCCTCCAGTGCTGAATAACGCTAAATTATGCACTATTTGCGAAGTTTCAGAATAAATTCCCAACAGGAGAAATATAAATTCAATTTGAACCCGAAAAAAAAAAACACATTTAAAAGTTCCCGTTAAGGTTTCTGTCAATGCATATAAGTAACGTTTACGGTTTATACTTCTTTTTAAAGTTACTTTTATTTTTAAAGTAAGTAAAATAAATGCTATTTAATGCCGCTAAAGTATTATTTAAAAAAAACTGAAAACTTCGAAATCCTGTAATTTGGTTATTTCGAATTCAAACAATGATTTGCGTAACTTAAATACCTAATATAAAAAGTCAAATATTATTACTATCCTTGTTTACTTCTATCAAAACGAAAAGCATCACTAACTAATAATAATGTCGTTTATGCTTTGCCTTGATTATAATACCCAAGGTGCTTCTTTATGGGTGAATACAAGTCTATTAAATATTTTCTAATAAGATTAAATTTTAAACTTCTCTAAATCAGTATGCGCGTTTTCATTGATTACAATTTTTATAATATTAATTATTAAGATAAGTTGTACATAAACTTTCTCTAAAATATCTAGCAGCAAAACACACAGATCAAATCGAAGCGTGATATGCGAACACTATAACCAAATATCACGTATATTCAAATTCAACTTGTCTGGAAGGACTTGTATAGACACAAAGCGAACGGTTCCAGTTTAAGCTCTGCTACGATACTGTGCAGGTTTATTGATGAAACACAATTCCATATTACCTTTACTGAATTTAATATTTTTATCAAGCTTATAAGAAATTTTTCACACAGTACAATATACAGTTATTTATATATTTTTTTTATAGAAGAGGGGGCAAACGAGCATGCGGCTCACCTGATGTTAAGTGACTGCCGCCGCCCATGATCAACCGCAACACCAGGAGAATTGCGGGTGCGTTGCCGGCCCTTTAGAAAGGAGTAAGCTCTTTTCTTGAAGGTCCCCAGGTCGTATCGGTCCGGAAAAATCGCCGGTGGTAAACTATTCCACAGAGAGGTTGTACGTGGAAGAAAACTCCTTGTGAAACGTACAGTGGTGGACCGCCAAGCATCCAGATGGTGTGGATGGTATCGGGACGTTTGCCGTGTAGTACGTTCACGAAATTTGGCGGCTGGGATTAATCCGAACAATTCCTCAGAGCACTCCCCGTGATAGATGCGATAAAATACGCAAAGAGATGCAACATCTCTTCGCAGCGCCAGTGAGTCGAGCCGATCGGAAAGCACTCGGTCGTCGACGATTCGAGCCGCTCTGCGCTGGATGCGGTCAAGTGGAAGGAGCTGGTACTGGGGAGCCCCAGCCCAGAGATGGGAACAGTATTCCATGTGCGGCCGAACCTGCGCCTTGTAAAGTTGCAGGCGGTGTGCCGGCATGAAATACTGTCTCGCTCTGCTGAGCACGCCAAGCTTTTTAGAGGCCAATTTGGCCTTCCCTTCCAAGTGACCACGAAGCTGCACGTCACTCGATATGTCGACGCCGAGGATTCCGATACTGGCTGAGGCAACAAGGGGAGTGCCTTGAAACTGAGGGGATACGACAAAGGGGTTCTTTTTAGCAGTTAACGCGCAAATTTGTGTCTTCTGGGGGTTAAACTGGACTAGATTTAGTCGTCCCCAATCCGAGACTCTGTTCAGCAAAGACTCAACTTCTGACACAAGTTTGTCCCGGCACTCGGAGACGTTTTCCCGAGAAATATTGGCTCGGCCGGTGTAAAGAGCATCACCAGTGCTGTCATCTGCATATCAATGAATGTTACGGGTATGCAACATATCATTGATATGCAGAAGAGACAGCGTTGGCGATAGCACGCAGCCCTGTGGAACACCAGCATTAATAGGCTTGCAATCGGAGCTTGCACCGTCTACAACGACCTTGATGCTCCGATCTGCAAGAAAGCTGGTGATCCAATCGCACAATTTCTCGGGAAGCCCATAGGAAGGGAGCTTCGAAAGAAGCGCTTTGTGCCAAACCCGATCGAAGGCCTTCGCAATGTCCAAACTAACGGCCAATGCCTCCCCCTTGAACTCTACTGCCTCCGCCCATCTGTGAGTGAGGTAGACCAGAAGATCACCAGCTGACCGACCACGGCGAAAACCGTATTGGCGGTCACTAATCAGCTGGACATCCTCAAGGTACCTCATGAGCTGGCAGTTTACAATGGACTCCATTGTTTTGGAGAACAAGGAGGTGATGGCGATTGGCCGGTAGGTGGACGGGTCTGAGCGGTCGCCTTTTTTAGGGATCGGGTGGACGAAAGCCGTCTTCCATGATTTTGAGACTACGCCTAGGGAGTAGGAGTACCGGAAAAGACGCGTTAAAACCGGTGCCAACTCTGGAGCACACGTCCTCAGCACAATTGGGGGGATTCTGTCAGGCCCACTCGACTTGTGGATGTCCAGGGAGAGGAGTGCTTTGCGAACCGAGGGCTGTGTGAACTGCACTTCCGGCATGGAGCACTCACACCGCGGGATGGTCGGATATTTATGTTTAAATAACATTTACTATTAAACTGCTATATTTGGCCTATCATACTATACGGATGCGAATCTTGGACTATGAAAGAAGATCTCCGTAAGAAACTGGAAGCATTTGAAATGTGGATGTATCGCCGTATGCTACGAATAGATGAGACAGACAAAGTTACCAACATTGAGGTCCTCAAGCAGATGAAAAGGAGTAAGCCGCTACTTGTCAAAACCATCAAACAGAGAAAAATTGCCTGCCTAGGACACGTACTGGGGCATGAACATTACCAACTGCTGCAGACTATTACGATGGGCAAAATAGCGGGCAAAACAAGTGTTGGTAGAAGAAAAATGTTCTGGCTCTGTAATATCCGGAAATGGACCGGGATAAAGAAAGTAGAAGATCTGTTCAGGCTAGCCCTGAACAAAGAATAATTTAAGAGAATGACTTTGCCGACCTTTAGTAATGGAGAGGCACTTAGAGATGAAGAACATTTTCACCGGATAAGTAAGCTGAACTGGCTAAGGGCCGCTCATATAGCTCGAAGAACCGACATCCGATAGAGAAGTAAGGTTCACGAATGACTGCGGTACCGGTAAGCAAATTATAAGACAGCCCTCCACAAGTGGCATTTTTCTAAGACGTGTAGAAAGTAGTAAGGACGCAGGTGACTCACGACCCATTTTTATGACATTTCTTGGGGAGGGCTGTGTTCAGCGGACGTTTTTCGAAGAGTGATATCATTATGATGTTAATGATAAACTGTTTATCTTATTATAAAAGTGTATGCGTGCTTTTGATCTCTAATACTTTGTCGTTTACTGTTATACATAAAAAAAACATTATTTTTAAATAATATGTAACTTGAAATTTACATAGGTACGTAATTCTAAGAAAAAAAAATGTTTTTTACATTGATGCACTTCTTTCGTCGTTTTCTTTAATAGTTCACACGCGCAGATAATTAATTCACAAAAACACATCACTTTTACGTATCAATACACTTCAAATCATTATTTAAACGACGAAACTATAAAAAACAATCCGCCAACGGTAAAGTACCCTACAAAACTCTATGAAGGCTATTTTTTATTTTCAACGTTTCTATAATGTATATAGACTAGATCTATTGACTTATTAAAAGATTTGTGAAAAAATCGTAATAACTTTATTTCATTTTTTAATTTAACCTAAAATGTATACATAATATAAAACATAAAAATAACTTAACACTATTTAGGGAACTTTCTTCTTTGGCGAGTTGAGAGGCTATAGGGCAAGGAAGTGTCCGCCGCGCTGCCACAATGCGTGTTGGCGAAATTTTCATGTCTCAGAAATATTTTTTTTATTCCTCAGACATGAAGGTTTCCTCACGATGTTTTCCTTCACCACCGAGCATGTTGTAAATCAGCACTTAAAGTTGCAATTAACAATTTCATTGGTGCCGGCGGGGATCGAACCCGAGTTACTCGAGTTCGGTTATATTTACAGCGACCGTTAACCATCTGAGCTAAAATAATTATTTTATTATATTAATCTTAAAATAATAATCATTCATATAAATTTCATAATAATCTTTTAAAATAAACCTTTATATTTCAATATTATGAGTTTTCAGTCGCGCAATTTTTTGGGTAAAAAAAATAGTAAGTTAAAATGCTAAAAACGTGACAGATAATTTAGTTTGAAATGCTTCTTATCCGGTTAATCATTAGGGTTATTAAGTAAAATTTTGAATAGACGTATAAACTGGCTACCTAGTAAAAACTCATTCATCTTTAATATAATTTAGGCAATATAAAAATAGTCTTATGTAAACATCCAAGTAACGCTATTAACATTACTCACAATCCCTTTAACCACTCCAAAGTAGTAAGGGGTATGAAAGTGAACGCAAGTAAGACGAAAGTTATGGTTTTTTAAAGAGAAGAAAGTAAGACGATATGTGAAATAAGAATAGAAGGGGCGTTGATCGAGCAAGTAGATGAGTTTCTATATCTAGGTTGCGTATTTAGCAGGAATGGGAGATGTGATAAGGATATAGAACGACGAGTGAATGCAGGAAATAGAGTAAATGGGGCCCTAAACTCTATTGTGAAGAGTCAAAATGTGTCGAAAAAGGCACGTACGGCAATTCACAATACTGTGTTGGTCCCTATTTTAACGTATGGTAGTGAAAGTTGGGTGTGGCAGAAGAAGCACGAGAGTAGAATGAACGCAGTAGAAATGCGGTCGTTAAGGAGTGTGTTAGGGCTGAATCTGAATGACAGGGTAAGAAATTGTGTGATAAGGGAAGAGTGTGGTTTGCAAGATGGTGTGACCAGGATTAAGAAATGAATGTTTCGGTGGTTTGGTCATGTGGAAAGAATGAATAAGGAAAGAGTGACAAAGAAAATTTATGTTTCAGAAGTGAATGGCAGAGTCGGAAAGGGACGTCTTAAGCGAAAATTTATCGAACAAATTGGCGATTTACTGAAAACGGGCCAAATTAGGAGTACCCTTAACCGACGAGCATGTATGCGTATGTATATGGATGTGAAGGAGGCGAGAGAGGTGTGTCAAGATCGTGCCAAATGCAAGTCTTTAGTCTCTGCCTAAAGACTTGCATTTGGCACGATCTTGACACTCTGGGTGACAGGCGTGAGTGTTTATGTATATTTTTGTGTATTATTCATTCACGTTCAGTACATCTACTTGAGCTGTCGTTGTTTAGATTAATTATTATTTGATTTTCAATAATGCAGTCAAAATTAATGTCCCTCAAAGTCATCCATAATCTTTTTTTTTACTACCACTTTTGCCCAATCAACGTTTTTGGCATGGGCACATTCTTCAACGAACATAGAAGACACAGTCCAAAAAGTTAAAGCCGAGTCACAAAATAAGAATACAAACACAAAATCACGAAATTACGCACTGTAAGCTCCTGAAATGGCGGGAGTTTGGTTTTTTAGGCACGGCCTTGCATATCAGTTTTTTTGCCTACACAAAGAACAAAGCGAAATAATAGGTGATGGAATTATTATGCGTCTACTTAAGTCACAATTACAGATATCGATAAAATAATTTACTATGTATTATCTAATCAAAATTGTGGGCTATAGAAAAATTAATCATACGTAATTCAAAACTTAATTGACTAGTTGTTGTAGTTGTTACGATTCGTCAGTTACAGACAGACAAAGATCTTATAACATACAGCTGAGTTTGGCGTGTATTTTATTCAGAAAACTTTTCTATATATACTAATGCGTTCTTTAAAAATTTCCTCTATGCTAGTAACTACCCTATATAAACATATTATATGAAAATTATATTGACTAGTTGTTGTTGTGACGATTTGCCAGTTAAGGCGTTTCATACCATACAGCCTAGTCTGATGTGTATTTTGTTTAAACAGGAATATCTCTAATTCCCGACTTCCTGCAGTAGTATGACCGAAGAAAAAAATGTTCAAGATCTTAAACTATATTTTTACACATTTTGCATTTGTAGACGCAAGAAAAAAATCAACTAAAATTTATTTCGGAGTTCGCCATTGTCCTTTACGTTAACAAAGTAAAAAAAAATAAACTTGTTTTATTCATGAATCATGTAATTTAAAGAATTTTAAAAATAAAAATTTAACTAAACAAATAATACATTAAAAAAATTAGTGATTCGATTATTTGAATATTTTAACGATTATTTCAATATTTTTGCCGATTATTTGCTTAGCAATGAATTTTAATCATCCAAACGCTACGGTAAGGCACAAAGCGACATATCATTGCAACGACGTCAACTAAAAAAAATGATTCTGGTTATTTTTTTATAATATCTTGCTTTATTTGAAAGATTCGAATTTAAATTAGCGATAAAAAACTAAACACGTTATAATTAAATATAGATAACTTCATAATTCTTCGGATTTAGGTAAAAGGTTATTGTAAATCGTATGAGTACGCAGACGCAAAGTTATTGTGGACGATTAATGTGAAACGTCAAAAGGTATTTCTTAGATTTGGTTGATTATAGTCTCTAATTATGCATACATGTGAAGTCTAATTGTGGAAATTGTTGACAATATTCATTGTTACGAATGCAAATGAAATATTTTTGGTTTATATTGTAAACATGTGTTTAATGAAAAATTATTTACAGTTACAGCATATGAAAATTTTTGATTGATTCCATCTGCCACATAATGTTTTTTTGCACAAATTACACACTTTATTACTTTTATTTTTACAAAGAGTTTGATAGCAATTAAGCCTGTTTATCAACTCAGCTACTGGAATTTCTGAGGCGATATAACGTTGCAGTGAGGTATCACGAGTGGGCTCTTCTAAAATGTTACTCAGTTCAACCGCCAATTGCGGAATAAACTTTCTTCTTCGTATTTTCTTGATACAACATTTTTTGCAGATAAATCTAAAATATTTCAAAATATTTGTATCGATCATCTTCTAGAAGGTGCTTTTGAGCTGTATGCTACAAAATCTGTTGTCAAATTTTTGTAGCAAAGAACTGTTTGTTCATCTATTGTTACATTTTCTCCCATTTAATGTCACGAAATGCATTTTTTCAATGAAACGATTCTTCATTTGAAAAATCAACGCAAATTTATTAATTCTCGTAGATCATCCTGATTTCACATCGGATCGTAAATATTTCATGATTTCTTTGAACTTAGACTTAGAAAAGATAGTTTTAGATATATATGGAATGGCGCATATTTTACTCTACAAATAATCTACAGATATATTTCTCGCTACAAAACGACCTCTAAAATACAAAATATAAATTAACTGTTCAATTTCTAGGGAATTATATTACGAATGGCCAAGCCGGCGATTTGCTTCGGCCTCAGTACAATTTTAATGTGTCGTAAAATCATATTATCTATCAAAAGTTTCCAGGCTGTCATAGCCGGTAGGTCCCGGCTGATCACTTACAAAATTATGACTTCCCTGGCGAACTGCCACATCTGAGTCACTTTCAAGTACGGATTTCCACAATGTTCCACCTAGTGATATTATGTAAAGGTATTTCCATAAAATGATGATCGAACGCTACGTATTTGTCATCGCCGAGACGATCTTCCCCTAGTTTGTCGTTGAATGGTACATTATATACAACGAAACATTGCTGTCTGAATTATTACTAGAACTTGTGTCAGGAGTTGCAGGTATACAAGAATCGCTATCTTCAACTTCTGGTGGTAATGAGTCAATCTTCACTTTCACTATCCGATTGATCTTCTGGTTACGATTGCAATGTCAATATTTCTGATACACTGACACATTTTATGAAATATCAACCCAAATAATGAACTTGACTCAAAGAGACCGCGTGGAGTAATGAACGTATAAACTAAAACTTAAGGTACATGACACAAGATCGGGAAATAAAATTAAAGTGAATATTAATTATCCTACCCGCAACGACAATGCATTCATCTATTGAATAGGTCAAATGACCCTAGCCGTCATTGAATGTGAATGTTAGTTTCATTCATATTTGTCACTTATTACTATTTAAATACGGTTGTTTATAAAACAATCGTAATTCATTAAAACTCACGAAGTACAAAACTGTATAAACAAATAGTGACAAAATAATCAGCGCTGCAAGTTCAAATTCGAATCAAAAGACCCTTGCAGCCTTGCTAGTGTTAAGCCGAGGAGTTTGTCTCTCTCTTCTCTTACTATTTCTGTCCAACTGTCTGCCAAACTGTAAACTTTACAGTGCTCTGCTCTGGTCTGAAAGATATAGTAGCAAGTATAATTGCGTGTTGTAAGGCATTTCATCTTCGTCCTCAGAGGTGAAAACGCCTCTGTAGCCTTCATTGTTTTAATTTAGGCTCCATTGATTTATAAGGATGAGGGAGAGTACACCTGACCATATACACGGGCACTACAATCCTGTCTTTTGCAGACGGCTAATCTGCGTGAGACTTGTCGTAATTTGTTTGTGGCCGAAATTCATTTTGGAGGAAATTATATAGGCATAGGATGCAAAACTTTACTTTTTCACTAATTGCTCCTTGTCATGTACATCCTCTGATGTCTGTCACTTGGTTGTATTAAGAAGCACAAGAAAATACATACAGATCGTGGACTAGACAATATCCCATTGCCGACCTGGTCGTGTGCCTTATATAGGACCTGCTGTCCCGGCGAGAAGTACTGTCTAAAAGGTCTCCCAGTTTTATTTTCGGCTACTAACTTGCACCTTAGTATAAGACTTAATGAATCTCCCTGGAGTTATTATTATTGAATAACAATGTTTACTCCAACGCGGATGATGTATTTCAGCGATATTCTTAATAATAGCAAGCAAGGTGAAAGAGTTGCACATAGCAGTGAATAGCATGTTCGTGTTTTGACGGCATTAATCACGCTATCTTATTTCATTATTGACGTCACCTCAACTAAATACTGTCTGTTATCTAAGCTTTACATATTGACACGTTGTAGACATTTACGATCACAGTATGAGACATCTGGCAGCTTTGACGATGCAGTTAGTCATCGGGTACTTTATTTCTAACGTAAGCGAGGTTGGTTATATTACCACATTGTATCGAGTGTCATTAGATATTTGTTTAATTTCACAAAGTCACCTGTTACGCCACTCACAGAACGAAATGGCCTAATGAAAGGATTTTCTCCAGTATCGTACAGTTTACTTACAAAAACAATCTTAAAGACACGGAACAATTTTTTGTAGGCCATGTAAAAACTTGTAATATACGATTTTCGAACCCGCGGCCTTTTTTTACTATTTAATTATTAAGCCACTGCGCTACGTATATGTCAATTATTTCGCCGTTGTTTTTTTTTTTCTGAAGTAATTTTTTAGTAGCTACACTTATTATCTTGTACCATTAGGTGCTGTCAGAACTATGTGATATTTTCAGGTGCTCATTTAGAACACAAAGTATTTTATGAAATATGTTATTCATAATTTAATGTATGAGTGAATATGTATGAAATATGTAAGCGAGGGGAAAATTAATTTACATAATTTAATAATTCCATCCCTTTTCTATCACCGCACAAGACGCTTGGCTTTACTTTCCTATATTCGGATTCGATTGGGGATTGTTTTCAAAGGTAGTTAAATAATATAGTAGTATATATTTGGAATCAATATCTCAATCCCCGAAACGTTCAGATACCGCACTCTCTATTACTCCATTACAACAATAAACTATTTGGGGTCTTAGTAGCCAGTTTCCTCAAGATCAACAAAAATTTGGCAGCTTACATAACTTCTTCAAGACGTTATTAATACCTTCCAGACCGAATTTTGGTCATTACGGTCAGCCTCAAGGGAGTTATTTGTGCAGTACAGGCTTATATTGCACGAGTGCATGCGCAAGTACAAGGGCATTCCCTATTCCCTTACTTTCAAATGTCCAATAGGACGGCAATACGATACGACTTAAAAGGGATCACGTGCAGGACCAACGGCTTTTACGTGCTTTTCGAGGCACGGGGGTGAAACACCGTCAACTTCCCGACTACGGCCTGCGACAATTTTTTGAGACCATTTTTACTAATGGTCACCATACCATTTTAATCTTTAGGGGTGACAACGCATACATATTCTAATTCTTAATCGAGGATGTATGTAGCTGTCTTTAGGACACAGCATTCACCTACCATCAGGTGGACTATTTGCTAGTTTGGAAAAATCGAAAGATGATAAATGTGGCAATATTTCACATATAACATTAATTATTTTGATAAATGTTATTAGCAATGTGGAATGCCAGCAGTTACTATAGCAACAAAAATATATCAAATGATTTTCTCGTTGGTACTAATCATTTCCTCGTTTCATGAAGAATAGCAATAAATTACGATCTCTAATTAATTTCCAATATTTATTGCTTCATGTTATTACATTTTTATAAATATCCACATTTTTGTAGCTCAGCCAGGACACAGATAACCCCGTATAGAAATATTTAGCAGGTTTTTATTTTTATTTTCTTATATATCTATTGTTTAATATTTGTTAGTAAACTAAAACGAAAAAGATCTTACACTCCACCTTTGTCCAGTAAAGAAGAAACTTGTCAACTGTAATACCGTGATGGGAATTCCGTACAGTTATTAGGGTTCCGTAGTTACATAACAATGAGAAATTACGGATTCACAATGTTCGTCCGCCCGTCCGTCTAACCGCGGTTTTACTCAGACTCTAGGTTCTACAAATCTGTTATTTGGCATAGTTATATATATATATATATATATATATATATATATATATATATATATATACCTAACACCAATTAAAACTTAAAACACACTATTAATTAATTACACTTAACACTTTAGTTCACTTTATTTCGATCCTGTCTTCACTTCTATCGCCAATTCAATAATTTATATACAGCCTTTTCTACTGAAGCATCTAGAATGTTGGAGTAGAATGTCAAAAGTTCTAGCATCGAATTTTCTAGAAAGCTCTCCTAATTCTGACTACTAGATGACGCTAGCTAATTTTCAAGAAAGATCTTCTCCTATTTCTCTGTTCAAAATGTTTTGTTAAAATTGTTTGTCAACTGTTAAAAAAGTTTTTAAATTTATAATTGTTTTACAAACCAAAGAATTTTACAATCTTTAAGTAAACAAATTATAACTTTACAAAATTGATTTTCGGTTTCCAATGAAAAGCTTTTCAAATTTTCTTTCAAACCTCGTTTGTAATTTAATTTACTACAATACTTTGTAAAATTACAAAAAAGAATTGTGATAAAAATTACAATTAAGTGATGGAAAAATTAATAAACTTTTTTTTAATTTCACAATTTTAGTTATAAAATTACATAGTGCATTTTAATTTTATCCAAAATTGTTTTTTGTTTACACAATTTGTAACTTTACGAAACAGTTTTTCAGTTTCCATTAAAAATCTTTTCAGATATACAAACGTTGTTTGTAATTCGATTACTTACAATTCTAGTTAAAGTAAAAAAGTAAAGTTACAGCCTATATACGTCTCACTGCTGGGCACAGGCCTCCTCTCATTTCTGAGAGGGTTTAAGGGCAAGGAATAGTACGCCGCGCTGCCCTAATGCGTGTTGGCGAACTTCACATGTTTCCGAAATATTTTTTTCTTATTTCTCAGACATGCAGATTTCCTCACGATGTTTTCCTTCACCGCCGAGCACGTGGTAAATCAGTTTGTTTGCTCGCGTACTGTGAAATTTACAGCGAGTGCTAACCATCTGAGCTACCACGGCTCTTCTCAAAAAACAAATCTGAGTAACATTACAAAAAATGCTGTGTGTTCTCCAAAAAAATGTCTTAGAACAATATATAACATGCAAAGTACCGAATCGTTAAGAGATATTTTCAGAACGAATGATTTTCTAACACTAACTGGAATACCTATCCTGGAATAATGTCTATTTGTAAAAAAAACAACATGCAATATTTTAATTTCATTTAATATTTCATTTAATATATCATGCAATATTTCTATTTGTAAAAAACAACATGCAATATTTTTTAAAAATCGAAAATGAGATGTACATATTATTTTAGATCCTATTCACGCTATTTTGTTTAGTATTATATAATTAATGAATTGATTTTTATAGCGTAACTACGAGAAATTTATATTGTAAAATAATGTATTATATCTATGTAATAAATGCAGCTATGTTACTCCTCATATTTTAATAGACTAAAGGTGAAAAATGAACACAGTCCAACTTATAATAAAATGATGCTGTAGCCAATATACACCTACATTTATCCTAGATTAAGAATCAAATGCAGATGCGTTTTCACACCGGAGTTGTAACATAAAATGCCAACAGTAAAAAGCGCCGATTGTCAACAGTCACCACGCGAAATGCAGCAGCGTGCGTTTCGCATGGGGATATTCAATAAAAACTTTTTCTTTCACCTGACCATTTCATGCTGCAGATATAATTCAATAGCAGTCGGGATCTAATACCTAAAATGTACACGTTTATATACGTCATTATGAAAAAGATCTCTCTGTTTCTTATTTTTTAAATTAAACTTCTTTACGCACGCTTGACTTTACTCGCCAAGTAAGGCGTGACGAAAGCGTTACGAAGTGTGATCGAGCGAGGTGAACGGGAGTTTGGTGGGGATATAAGCAAGACAGAGCAGTGCGAGCGAACATTTTCTTCCTCTCTTTTTGTCATAGCCAGTTATTTTTCGTAATTTTATTTAGTTTTGAACAATTTTTGTTCAGAATTAATATTTTGTTCAATACATTAAATATTACCACGTTTAAAGTGAATAAAATCGTAAATTCATATTGAAGTTCATGTTTTGTATATATATATATATATATATATATATATATATATATATATATATATATATATATATAAATATTAAGAAGAAATATTAAAGAAATATTAAATTTCTAAAAATGTTATTTACTTCTGAACTTGCCGACACGTGCCGATATAATTCTATCTACGTCACAGAATAAATAATAGTCTACGGCCGATATGAGGTCACTGACATGGCCGACTCAAAGCAAGCCGCTAAGCGGCGCGTGCTTCCCCAAGGTTTTTGTGTAAATCTTTATACCTATCTAGACTCAGTTATTCTCAGAAAATTTTAATTTCAAAATAATAGAAATTATAATGAAATGGTTATTATTTAAACCCCAATACACATAGTATTTTTATAGTATAAGTAGACAAACAAGCACACAGTCCACCTGATGGTAAGTGGTTGCTGTGGCCCATAGACATCTACATTTTTATCATCGATTACGAATCAAAATGCAGATGAGTTGTCACCCGTGCGGACTAAGATGGAATGCCACATTTCCAGTAAAAAGGTTCTCCGATTCTCTACACTCGTCATACGAAATACAGCAGTATTAAGCAACCATTTCACGCTGGTATTCTGTGAGAGCGTGGTCCTTCCCCGGTCGAGCCGACCCATTCGTGCTACAACTATACATCTAGTATCATTATGTATATTATAAGTATCATTTGAATACTTATGTTATAAGTTTCCACTTTTTTGCTAAATAGATCTACGAAAATATTTAAAAAATGTTATATCATGCATAAAATATCGTGATTAATTCCAAATTTGCAACTATTTGTAGGAGAAATTTAGTATGTATTTTTCATATGAAATATTATTCGATAAAGAATTTATGTAGTAGGTAGTAATTATCTTTTTAAATAAATTCATATTGTCGTTTATTGCTAGAATATAATAAACAAAACAAAATTAATAGGTAATATACGCGGCGTTTTGCGCGCTCTTTGAACTCAAAAGCGAAAGCCGACGAAGGACTTAGGTACTAGGAAAAACCCAAAAAAAAAACTCCACACTTCGAGTGATAAAAAGAAGCGTCCACTTTATGCCGATTAACTAATTTTGATCCAATATCTATTATTTATTCTGTGCTAATATTTAGCAGTAATACTTAAAACATGGGAAGTTTTATGAACATTAAATTTTGTCACAATTCAGTGATGAAGAATAAAAATAAAAATAAGGGTTGTTTATCGTCGGTCGATAAAACATATAAGCCGGTGCCACAAATGTGTGAGAGGTGGACATATTGAACAACATCTTCGTGGTCGTCGTATCTATTATTTATTCTGTGCTAATATTTAGTAGTAATGTTTAAAAACATGGGAAGTTTTATAAACAAAAAATTTTGTCACAATTCAGTGGTCAAGAATAGAAATATAAATAAGTATTGTTAATCGTCGGTCGATAAAAAATGCTAATTATTAGATTTTGAAAAACATAGAGTATAATAGTTTAAGTATTTGTTATTTTGTGGATTTATAACACAAATTTTTAAATGTTTCTTGTTATAAAAGTATTTTAATGTATTTTTATTAATCCTAGCTATAATTTAATTTCTTAATAACACTTACGGACGCTGTCTGAAATAAATAATAACTATTATTAAAAAAATAACATAAAAAATCACGAAATTTTTATTGATTTAGAAAATATCAAAATTATGTTATAGAGTACAATAGCTTTGCCACGACTATGCAAACAAACAAGCATCAAGCACCAGTAGCGCGTTAGCACTGATATTGACGGTTGTGTTTTATATTGCGAAATTAATATTCCGCCGTGAGTGACTTGTGTGCGATGTCTTACTCAAACGAGGATTATTTCAATATGTTGATGTGTCTCGGGAAATGTAACTGCAATTATGCAGCAGCACGAAGACTTTACGGGGAGTGCTTTGCTACTCCACGAAATATACAATTGCCGTCGGCAATGACGTTCCAACGACTTCACATTCGTATGTACAATACTGGCAGTGTGCATAGCCGTGATCAACAACGTACAGATTCAGGAAGACCGAGGATGTACGACGACGACATCGAGGAGCACATTCTCGACATGTTTGAGGAAGATGCGACGCGGAGCATGCGCTCGGTGGCACGTGAACTAGGTGTGAACCATATGCGCGTTTGGAGAGCCCTCAAAGATGATGGGCAGCACCCATATCATTATCGTCGAGTTCAGTGTCTTCTTCCTAACGACTACGAGCCGAGAATGGATTACTGTAGATGGTTACTTGATAAGGTTGAAGGAGATTCTGAGTTTTTGAAGCGCGTACGTTTTACGGATGAATGCTCTTTTGTAAGAACAGGTGTATTTAATGCTCATAATAAACAAGTGTGGCCAACGACAAATCTGCATTCGTATAAACCAAGCCACTTTCCAACCAAGCGACCTCAGTGTGCAGTTAGTGTAGGTAAGACGCGCGCGCGCGCCCCGTCTTTGATGTACGTCACCGCCGGCCGCCACCCGCCTCTGTCGATAATTCCAGGCAGAGGTAATCAATCCACATAAAATTTACAAATATTATTTAATTAAAATTTAATTTGATTATTTTTATGTCGAGTTTTCTGAAGTAAAGTTATTTCTATACGTTTGAATACTGATTCTGATAACGCACTTAACGGGAACTTTATATATATATATATATATATATATATATATATATATAGATGGAGTTTTACTTCAGTCGTGTGGTCATAAGCGCACTCGTTTTTTTTCTTAAATTATATAAATATACAATTTTCTTTTTAGATTATTACAAGTTATGATGTAATAGGACCGTGTAGTGGTGGTTTAAGAATATAACTACCCCATATCATCCCATGGGTGTTATAAGAGGCATCAGAGGGAAACAAATCAGGAGATGAACAGCAACGCCTTCTTAATAACGTCAACCTGCTTGCCTAGAATGCCAACAATGGCAAATGTCCTATGACGCGATATGTGGAAGGGGTCTGCGTTTTGCAGTATACTTTAATAGGTTTTAATGATAACGGTAATTAAGTGACAGACAAATGAAGATTATTAAGAAGAAAGCCACGTTATTCACTAAACGTACTTAATTTTTTTACAATTAAGTAAACGATGACAAAGTGGGTCAATTACACTGGAATGCAAATAATTTAAATCGTTTGCATTCCAGTGATATCGGCCACAATATATTACATTCTATATTATTACCAAATTTTCGTCTGCTATTAATATCACGCAATATTGGCTTGCGGCTGGGAATTTGCATGTTACGTTAGCTATTTGTTATACCTGTTCATTTTAGTAATATGAGCAAAATACAATTTTGTGGTTACTTAATAATTTATCTATGTATATATATATATATATATATATATATATATATATATATATATATATATAGTACAATCAATGTTTAATTTTATCAGAAAATAATAAATATAATTTACATACTTTTATCCGACAAAGGCGATGCAAGGAAGCAGGTTGTTTCTTGCTCTTAATGTATAAATTATTCTCTAATGTTGACTTTCTTAGGATATATTTACTATAAATGCGTTGCAATTAGTTAATAATTTTAAAAATATAAAGTTACTGTTTAATAGCACCAATGACTTCTTACTAAACCCGAAACATCGGGAGTTAAAAATAAGTTAATTTAAGTAAATACAACACGATGGAATCCGTATATACAGTTTTATTTAATAACACCTACCTGGTAAAAATACAAACACTATTAAACGAGTTCAATTAAAAAGTAAAGTTATTCCACTGCACATAGGCCTCCCTCATAAAATGCCCCATAGGCATTATATTCGCAATAGTCTCACCGCTTGGTAACAGGGTTGGCAATCGCAGTTATTTTTTAATTTTTAGTCGTTATTAAGATGACTCTGCTATCCATCTCTTAATTTATTTTCCTCTGTCTCCTCTTGCGACACCCACCCCAGCATGCTAATGGATAATGGATAATCTAACATCGCCACTACAAGTTACCTTAACACTGTCACTACACGGAATTCTTACACCGTCATAACGTGTAAATTGTGTACAAAAAATTTTTACCCGCTTAACGTAGATTTATTTATTATGAAGGCATCCAATAAGAAAGGATTTTGGAAAATTCAAATACTTAGAAATGTAGTACCTAAAACATGGTGCTGCAGAAGAAACTTTTTATACGTGGCGATTTCATATTTGTGTGGAAAAAAATTATTAAATGATTTTTGTAACTTGAAAATGATGTAGTTCGCCATTTTCGAAATAAAAAAGCAATATTCTATATATAATAATATAAATCTTATCTTAAAGTGATAAATGCAACAATCTACACATGAAAAAAATAGTTCTTAATTGCGTGGTAGTGGGGAGATTCGTGAAACATAATTATGATAATTACGCATATTACACATTTTAGAACTTTACAAATATTTGCCCCTATTTACCCTTTAAAAGATGAAAAATTGTTTAACAAAATAGTAAAGTTGTCTATTTATGTAATGAAAGTTTTGTGTGAATATAATTTATCTTTTTACGTAAATAATTTCGAGTATTGAAATAATTGTGATTTTCACGCTGCCTTGAAGTAAAACCTGACTTTTGTTTAGACCACAAGATAGAAAATTTTGTTTAGGTTTTATAATGCTATTGATTTATTCATATATTTGCTAAACTTCTTCATTAAAAAGTAGTCTCTAAATATGAGTTTTAATGGTTTTAAGTGCTATGGGTGGGTACGGTCGCATACGACCGTTTGGGATTTGGCGGGCGCATGCGACTGCATGGGATTTTTATGGTGATTGAAGGATTAAACGGCGTTAGCGCTGAGTTATATTAAGTTTTTTATTACAGCTGTAGGTTATATTAAAATGTTTAAATATAATTTTCTTACGTTTCAAAATGCGTTATATTTACATTTTAAGTATTTCAGTATTTGAATATTTCATTGTTAAGTATTTTGAGGGCTGAATACCTAATTATTATTAAGTATTTTTACTGTTTCCAATATACCCATCGATAGCCATTTAGGTCGAATTTTGGCCATGCCGACCCTTCTCAACGAAAATTATTACTAAGTTTAGACTATTATTATATGTACTCAGGTAATTAAGATATTCTTTCAATAGAGAGTAATAGTACTATATAATACGATTGTGAGTACAAGAGAGTACCTACATTACACTTTAATTACGCAGGACAGGATTGCAATTTCTATTACTTCACTTCGTCTGATGGGTCGGTAATCCGACACAAATATAGAGAGATGGGACGCAAAATCGACGGTTTTACATGACTTCTGAAGCACAGGGATGAAACACTGCTAAAATCGTTACTCCAGGCTGCTACTGAGGATTTCTTGATAAAAACCCAACTGATTTTGGCCCCGATCTCATTATTTATTTATTTTTTATTTTATTTATAAACTTACACGTAACACCTTAAGCTAAAGGGTACATAGGGCGGACTTAATGCCATGTGGCATTCTCTGCCAGTCAACCCTGGGTGGCAAGGATAATTGTTGGCAGGTGCGACCATTATACGTAAATAAGTGCTTATACACTAAAATATACATATATGCAAATTACATACATACACATTACATTTAAATATACACACATATAGTATCAATATACGTACAATAATACATACATACATATATATACATATATATATATATATATATATATATATATATATATATATATATATATATATATATATATATATATATATACATACATACATACATACACATATATACATATATATATAATATAATGTTTGAATAATATATATTGAGATAAATATTTGAAGTAAAAAAGAAGAAAGGAGACAAAATTAAGGAAAAATAATGTTAATTAGTAGTTTCCTTCAGGTAATGTTTTCGGAGAAGAACTTTGAAAGCTTTTTTATTTGTGGCATTCTTAATATCGTTGGGGAGGGTGTTCCAAAGTTGTATAGCTTGTATCGTAAAAGACGACCTGAAAAAATTTGACTTATGCTGTGGAAACCTTAACCTCAGACGGTTTGACTGTCGGGATGTTCGACCGTCGATCGGATGAAAAAAATGAAAATTATCCTTAAGATAAGAAGGTGACCTGGGATCGTTTAAAATTGAATATAGTACAAGTAAAATTCTAGAGCATCGCCTTTGACGTATAGGTAGCCATTTAAGCTTTGAACGATAGGATGATATGTGGTCATACTTACGTAAACCAAAAATAAACCTTATGGAATTATTAAGAAGGCGCTCCAACTTGTTTAGAAGATTTTCTGACAGATCTGGGTAACATACATCGGCATAGTCGATAATAGGTAGAATAAGGGAATGAACCAGCATTAGCTTGGTTTTGACGGGTAGGAAATTTTTAAGACGATAAAGGGAACGCAAGGTAGCAACAACTTTACGACTAACTTCAGAGATCTGCAATTTCCAGGTCATAGTTTTATCCATGTACAGGCCAAGATTTTTTATGGAATCACAATATGGAATCAAACTTCCATTATAAAATACAGGAGAGAGATATCCATAATCAACCTTCGCCAATAATTGCGAATTATTGCTGTTAATATATAATTATATATTAATAGCAATAATGTGAATGTGTGTATATAACATAATTTTATTATTTATTTACAATATGAAACACAAGCGTATAGCTTGTCCAATTATCTTGGTTAGATTATGGGTCTGTCCTTTGGTTTGTTTGTGGACCTGTCCGTTTGTTAGTTCGTTAGTTTGTCTGATTAACTTGCTAACTGAATGTTTTGATCCGGATAAATCTCTTTTTAGATTTTAACGCCATTATAAAGTACAAAGAAATCATCATCAGATATCTCAACAAAAGTACTAATTCCACGCTAACGAAGTCGCAAGCCCAGCTAGTTATAATAATAAATGAAAGTTATTGTCATTTTTAAAATCTCAATGTAAGACACTTGCAGTTATGAATTCTAAAATGCATCATGTCAAAAAAACATCATTATAATATAAATGTGTTCGAAAGAAATAGTATGTAGAATTCTCTCGACTCTACTAAATCCCTTAAAGATGGGTAAATTATTTAACTCATAGGGTTTTCATCGATCCATTAGATATAGTTTTGAAGACACATCAAAAAAAGATTCGTTTCAATTCGCTGGCGGCAGGCATTTTGTATCAAGCACGTACTATATAATAATAAAAATATACTGTACAAACATATGGCGTCGTGCAGTGGCGGTGTAAGAATATCAACTACCCCATATCGACCTATGGGTATCGTAAGAGGCGACAGAGGGAAATTGAAACCGGTGATGGGCAGTAGCGTCATCCTGATAACAACTAAAATAATGAAAAACTGCGGTGTACAACCTGCTCGCAAGGTCTGTCAACTATTGCAAAATTCCTCCCGTGAAGCAATCTATACAATCTATATATCTACGTAAGTACAGTTACAATTTATTAAGATTTAAGGATTTCTGGCGAGGGATGACGTGATTTATAATATTATTTCGAAGAAAATTACGCCTTACACTTTGATCAATTTAAATTGCTATTTTATACATCTTTTATGCCTATTACCTGCCATGGCCATGATCATTCGAAGTTTATAGTAGTCCATCGATCCTACTTATGTTGGGAGCATGTGCTGAGCAACTTTCAGCTTTTATAAAATAAGGAAGGTCGGGCATTCACGGGCTCTTAGTCTGTAAGGAATAGCTTTTATTTTATCATAAACGCATGAAATTAATTTACATCTATTTGACCTCCAAATAAAGTTAGGTCTTATTTAGTGTGCTAAATGAAGTGATTCCAATATCTAGAGATATAAATAACATTAGATTGTCTTCTTTCTTATAGAGTTGCCAAAAGTCGTAGTCTTAGTTTTATTTATAAAATACGTCTCTTTTTTCATTTTCTTACTTTCCAAAGTACATAAACATTTAAAAGTTATGTTTTTTCCGCTTAATTCCTCATTAACTCATCTCAGAACTAGTTAAGAGATGATCATGGCCGTTCAAATGCGGTGTACGACATTGTAACTACGTTCATATACTGGTGCGTCGTATACGGTCTGGAAAAAAATAGGGTTTCGTCATTTTTTAGGGTTTTTGTCATTCACATTTTACATGTGAACGGAATAGAAGCCTATGGCACTGATATTTTACAATTTTTTTTACATAATCATATTATGAAATTGATCTATCAATCAATATTATTATATTGTCTATATTGTTTTCTCTTTTTATTTAAACACTACTTTTGGTATGAAGTAATCTACTCGCAGTTAATAAAAGAAGCATATTGCTTACACATGCCCGTCACAAGTAACTTTTAACAATGGCGACTCCACAATATTTTGTTCCATTCACATTCGTAACTGTGACGTTTTTGCCAAAGCATCAAAAATAGATGATTAATAATTATAGTTTATATTTCGTAATTTTCGGAACAACGTGAACGCAATCCGTTAAACGTCGCGGTACGACTGATCGATGATCGCAAGGAAATGCAATTCAGTGATAGCCATTACACTCAATTGAAAGCGGAAAGAACAAATCACCAGACCAAGGTGACATTGAAATAGTTAACTTAAGCAATAAGTAATTAATTATTGTATTTCTTAAAAACTAACAAACTTGGAGAAATTTATCTTTTCATTTATTTAGGTACGATACTTGTCCACTGTATTCCATAAAAATTGCATATTGATATTTTATGATATTGTTCTGACACCAATTGTTACGAGCTTGAGGTTCGTGACAATAAAAAACGCCGATAAAATTACCTAAATTAACACTTTAATTTTCTTTACATAAATTAAAACTTAAAACACTAATAATTAATCACCCTAATTCACTTTATTTCGCTCCGAAGCTTCGCTAGTCTCGCCGAATTTCAATACTTCCCCGATCGCGTACTGCAGCGCCTTTATATAGGCCCTTCCACGAAAACATCCAGAATATTCCAGAATATTCAGGTAAATACGCGCGCCAATCGACCAAGCATCGAAAGTTCGAGTGTCGGGCTTCTAGAAGCTTAGTTCTTCATTCCGAGACTAGATGGTGCTCTCGGTTGAAAGATTAGTGATGTCATTTTCTGGAAAGCTCTTTCCTCGCTCTGTTACCCGACACTAGATGGCGCTAGTGCCAGATGTCAACTTAGGCGCGTAACACTGCCCCCTCCTAAGACATGCTCATCCCGAGCATTATCGGCTCCATAATAACGTGCCAGGCGATCCACATGGGCGATCTTAGGAGTCCCTCTTGCAACTTTCTGTAACGGCTCCGAAATGTCAAGGGCTGTCCTATCCCATAGTGCACCAACATTGTACAATATCGATGCTCCCCTACTACGTGTCTCAAGACCTTCACGGCCGCACAACTTGTACATGTACGACACCAATCCTCGACATCGTCACGATAATGGACCCAGTAAAACTGTTCTCGGACCTTCAGCAGAGTCGTTTAACTCCCAGATGGACTCTTGAACGACCATTATGGCACAGCTGTAGAACATTCGGCACTTTGACCTTAGGGACAACCATTTGCAAACGACAGCTGTCTCCTCGACCATTGTCCCATTTACGGCACAGGACTCCATCCTGAATCAGCAAGCCGTCCCACTGGGCCCAATAGCCTCTAGTGGTCAAACTCGTCGCTGAGACGTCGCTTCACTTAGGCTTGGTAGCACGGGCCTTCATCATTTCCAGAATCGGCTTGATGTCCGGATCTTTCTGCTGTGCATGTCGTAGGCTGTCCTTCCACTTGTTGCTGAGGTGGTCTGTCCTGAGCATCCTCACAGATACCACTTCCTTACTCTTTTGCCTAGTACAATGTTTCCAATCTTCAGGACAAGGTCTTCTTGACAATGCATCTGCGTTGCCATGAGATTTCCCGCTGCTATGTCTGATAGTAAAGTCGTATCCCGGCTGCTGCTGGGCGGTGATGTTAGCCGCACTTCCCTTCTGAGATCGTTCACCTTCCCTTTCTAGGGTTCGCTTAGGGCAGCTGGATCGAAGATGGCCCCTTTTCCCACAGCCATAGCACCTAGGGCTGTATCCTTTATTGTGGTCACGTACCGTAACTGCTGCAACCTCCCTAGCGCGAGGGGAACGACGATCCTGCCACCGCCAGGCGGTGCCGTTAGCTGCACTACCCTCTCGAGATCGATCAACTCTCCTTTCCACGGTTTGCTTAGGGCAGCTGGATCTAAGATAATAATAATAATAATAATAATAAAAAGGCGTAGGGAAGTGACGACCCCATCGCCCGCTCACGTGACGGTTATGTGACAAAACCGCTACGTCCGCGCAGTCAGTCAGCACCTTGCCAAGAGGTGTGAGCGCCGTGCCTCGGCAAAAATTGATGGTGCAAGGGCTCGCTTGTGCATATGGCCTCACCATGAAACGGCGCCGGGTCTGGGCGTCTCCCGTTAAATGACGCCCTGTATGGATGATGGAACACAGAAGATTGCGCAAAGGGCCGCTACCTGGAGGTCGCCAGGGCGTGTCTGGATCTGGCGCTGGACGCGACAGCATGCGAACCGCCAGCCGAGCGCGAGGTGCTGCACGACCACCCAGCAGCCCCTCGCATCCATCATCCCCACCAGCTTGCTTGGTGTCGGCAGGGTCTTCGCAGACCCAGCAATCGGCACCCGCCACTGGTGGAGTACGCCGCATGCGATGGACCATCAATATGAATACAAACGCATTGCGGGCGTATTTTAGGGCGAAAGGGGGAGAAATTGGAGGTTTCGCGTATCGGGCTAGGATGCATCGTCTTTTTACTGAGCTGGAGCCATCTATTACTGTCACCGAGCAAAACCTGGCAGACCGAGTTCGGTATATCTTACGCTCAAATATATTTGATGGTGCCGAACTCGAACGGCTACGACGTGAGGCTGTTCCCTCATCAAATAAAAACGCTGCGACTGAGGGTGCGGTGCCACAAGTTGCAGAACAACCCGCACACGTGGATGCCGCCGTGAATACCCCAGTGGTTGCTGATTCAAATGATGATGGAACATTCACCCAGGAACTAGAAATAGAGCAAATGAGGAGTACATTGGAAGAGGCGATTATGGAAACGCGCAGTACGTCTCTCGAAAATCGACCGCGACTTCCCCGCATAGCCCTAAGCAAGCGGAATCGGGCTGTCGTGAGGGCTCTGAACCCAATGCTGGTGACCTATTTGGAAGCCAGCCGGGACTTTTGCGAGACGGACTCAATTCTCTTTGGCGCCGCACTGGCAGTCTGCCGTATTTTAGGTGCCAAACTTTCCACGGCTGGACGCACTACTGGACAAAGTAGTGCTATCACAGCCTGGAGAAAAAGAATTGAAGAACGTATCGCAAAGGCTAGGGCCCTCATCGGCAGACTGATATGCTTCAAGTCAGGCAATACCAGACCAAGGATTGTGTGCACCGTCAGGATGGCGTTTGCTGGGACAAATGTTAGTTTGTCCCAGCCGGATATAATGCAAAAACTGACGGAGCGCATAGACGACCTGAAGCAGAGAATCGCTGCTTGGGGAAAGTGAATTCGGCGATATACCGAGAGGTCGACACGGTTCAACCAGAATCATCTCTTCCAGAGTGATCAGAAGAGGCTCTATAAATCATTGGAGCGACTAATGTTAAGTGAAACGGGCCCAGTACCGAATCAGGCCGACACGGTCGCATTCTGGCGCGGCCTGTGGTCAGAGCCCGTAAACCACAACGAGGGCCCTTGGACGGAAGTTGTGGCGAGTCAGTGTGCAGGTATTACGCCCATGGACCCCGTCACCATAACGCCGGATGACGTAGCTGAGGCGGTCCGTAGGTCCCCGAACTGGAAAAGTCCAGGACTCGACGGGCTGCATCACTATTGGCTGAAGGGGTTTGTGGTGTGTCACACTGTGCTCGCCCGACAGTTCCAAGAGGCTCTCAACCAGAAGTCGCTCCCGAGCCTTTTCACTACTGGGATCACTCATTTGGTTCCTAAAGACCAGGTTACCACAGACCCGAGCAAACACCGCCCCATCACGTGTCTGCCGACCATATACAAGACACTAACATCCATTTTGAGCGCGAGAATCACTCGTCACCTGGACTCAAATCAGGTGATGTCGCGCGCTCAAAATGGATGTCGGGGCGGTGGTCGTGGAACCAAGGAACCACTCCTCATTGACGCGGTCATTGGCAAAGTGGTGAAACGCAACCGTCGGAACTTCTCCGCCGCCTGGATAGACTACAGAAAGGCATTCGACTCGGTGCCCTATACATGGCTAAAGAGAGTCCTCGAACTGTACAAGATAGACTGTACAGTTAGAGACTTCCTCGAGCAGTGTATGGGGCAGTGGAGTACGATACTTTTTCATCTGGGCGAGCGGATGATGGCTGCGGAGAACCACATAAGGATAGGAAGGGGTATCTTCCAGGGCGATTGTCTGAGTCCAATATGGTTCTGCCTCTCTCTGAACCCTCTCAGTACCTTACTGGAGGGCTCTGGGAGGGGATTTCAGCTACGGAAAAGAGGGACAAAAGTGACCCACCTTTTCTATATGGATGACCTCAAGTTATTCGCCTCCAGTCGCTCCCATCTTATGGAATTGCTAAACATCACTTGTGAATTTAGCAATTCTATTGGAATGGAGCTGGGGACGGATAAGTGTGCGGTACTCCATGTTGAGAGGGGTAGGGTTACTAACTCTGAGGGCATAGACTTATCTATGCCCGTCAACTTAAGGACCCTTTCCGAGGCTGAAACATACCGATACCTGGGTATGTCACAGAACATTGGTATCGATGAGGCTGGTATGAAACAGTCAGTTTGCGACGTGTTTTATGCACGCTTGACCAAAGTGCTTAACAGCTTTTTGTCCGGTGTGAATAAGACACAAGCATATAACGGCTGGGTCATGCCTGTCCTCATGTATACCTTTGGCATACTCAGGTGGACTCAGACTGAACTTAACGCCCTGGATAGAAAAGTTCGCACTACCATGACATCCCATAGGATGCATCATCCGAGATCGTGGGTAATGAGGCTGTACTTGCCGCGAAAGTATGGTGGGCGTGGTTTTCTGAGCGCGCTCACCATGCATAATCACGAAGTGTGCAGCCTCCGTAATTACTTCCTGGCGAGATCGGATGATCCATTCTATAAGGACGTCATTTCTTGTGATAAAGGACTTACCCCTCTATCCTTAGCCAACGAGCAATGGCAAGACCCGGCAGTGCAGACAATTTCCGACCGGGAGACCGTATGGAAGGTGAAGGAGCTCCACGGGAGGTTCTACAAGTCTCTACATGGGCCTTTCGTAGACACAGTAACCTCCCTCCACTGGCTACGCTTTGGTGACCCCTTCGGGGAAACCGAGGGTTTTGTCTGTGCAATACAGGATCAGGTTATTAAGACCAACAACTATCGGAGACACATCCTAAAGGATGGCACCGTCGACGTCTGTCGAGCTTGTCGCCATCCCGGTGAGTCACTTAGGCATGTCATCTCCGGTTGTTCGGCGCTTTCTAACTCTGAGTACTTGCACAGGCACAACCTAGTAGCCAGAATTCTACACCAGGAGCTCGCTCTGAAATACGGTCTCGTGGACCGGAAATTGCCGTATTACAAGTACTTGCCGGAAGCCGTGCTCGAAAATGACCGCGGCAGGCTCTATTGGGACCGGGCCATCATCACAGACAGGACTATTCTTGCGAATAAGCCTGATATTGTGCTGATGGACCGGGCACAGTCAAGGATATTTTTGGTCGACATTACCATTCCGTGTGACGAAAACCTCGTGAAAGCCGAAACAGATAAGCAAACAAAATATCTGGACCTGGCTCACGAGGTGACCGACATGTGGGGTGGTCTGCCGACCGAAATTATTCCTGTAGTCGTCTCTGCAAACGGGCTAATCCCAGTCAGCCTCTCGGGTCATCTGAGGCGGCTGGGTCTACGTGGCGGACCGCTCCAGGCTCAGATGCAGAAGGCGGTGCTCCTCGATACCGCCCGCATCGTCCGCCGGTTTCTTTCCCTTTCCCCCTAACCCTCGGCCGTTTGGTCTCCCCTGCCGAGGGCCTCCATCTGGTTGGGCTTTTATTTATATATGTATTTTTATATTTAGTTTATGTTATTGATATTTATGTATATTTATCTTTTCATTTCCATTTATAATTATATATTTATAGAACCCAACCAGATGAGAAAACTATATTGATAGCCCACATATAATAATAAGGGCCCTTGGATGGAAGTTGTGGCGAGCCAGAGTGCAAGTGTTACGCCTATGAACCCCGTCACCATAACGCATGAAGACGTGGCCGAGTCGGTCCGTAGGGCCCCGAACTGGAAAAGTCCGGGGCTCGACGGGCTGCATCATTACTGGCTGAAGGGGTTCGTAGTGTGTCAGACTGTGCTCGCCCGACAGTATCAAGAGGCTCTCGATCAGAAGTCGCTCCCGAGCCTCTTCACTACTGGGATCACTCACTTGGTTCCTAAAGATCAGGATACCACAGACCCGAGCAAATACCGCCCCATCACGTGTCTACCACTATATATAAGACACTGACATCCATTTTGAGCGCGAGAATCACTCGTCACCTGGAGCTAAATCAGGTGATGTCACGCGCTCAAAACGGATGTCGGGGCGGTGGTCGTGGAACCAAGGAATCACTCCTCATTGACGCGGTCATTGGCAAAGTGGTGAAACGCAACCGTCGGAACTTCTCCGCCGTCTGGATAGACTACAGAAAAGCATTCGACTCGGTGCCCCATACATGGCTAAAGAGGGTCCTTGAGCTGTACAAGGTTGACTTTACAGTTAGAGACTTACTCGAGCAGTGTATGGGGCAGTGGAGTACGATCCTCTGTTATTTGGGCAAGCGGATGATGGCTGCGGAGAACCAGATAAGGATAAGAAGGGGTATCTTCCAGGGCGATTGGCTGAGTCCAATCTGGTTCTGCCTCTCTCTGAACCCTCTCAGTACCTTATTGGAGGGCTCCGGGAGAGGATTTCAGTTACGGAAGGGAGGAACAAAAGTGACCCACCTTTTCTATATGGATGACCTCAAGTTATTCGCCTCCAGTCGCTCCCATCTTGTGGAGTTGCTAAACATCACTTGTGAATTTAGCAATTCTATTGGAATGGAGCTGGGGACGGATAAGTGTGCGGTCCTTCATGTTGAAAGGAGAAAGGTTGCTAACTCTGAGGGCATAGATTTATCTATGCCCGTCAACTTAAAGACCCTTTCCGAGGCTGAAACATACCGTTACCTGGGTATGTCACAGAACATTGGTATCGATGAGGCTGGTATGAAACAGTCAGTTTGCGACGTGTTTTATGCACGCTTGACCAAAGTGCTTAACAGCCTTTTGTCCGGTGTGAATAAAACACACGCATATAACGGTTGGGTCATGCCTGTCCTCATATATACCTTTGGCATACTCAGGTGGACTCAGACCGAACTTAACGCCCTGGATAGAAAAGTTCGCACTACCATGACATCCCATAGGATGCATCATCCGAGATCGTGGGTAATGAGGCTGTACTTGCCGCGAAAGTATGGTGGGCGTGGTTTTCTGAGCGCGCTCACCATGCATAATCGCGAAGTGTGCAGCCTCCGTGATTACTTCCTGGCGAGATCGGATGATCCATTCTATAATGACGTCATTTCTATTGATAAAGGGCTTACCCCTTTATCCTTAGCCCACGAGCAATGGCAGGACCCAGCAGTGCTTAGCATTTCCGATCGGGAGACCGCATGGAAGGAGAAGGAGCTCCACGGGAGGTACTACAGGGCTCTTCATGAGCCCTTCGTAGATACAGTCGCCTCCCTCAACTGGCTACGTTTCGGTGACCTCTTCGGGGAAACCGAGGGTTTTGTCTGTGCAATACAGGACCAGGTTATTAAGACCAACAACTATCGGAGACACATCCTAAAGGATGGCACCGTCGACGTCTGTCGAGCTTGTCGCCATCCCGGTGAGTCACTTAGGCATGTCATCTCCGGTTGTTCGGCGCTTTCTAACTCTGAGTACTTGCACAGGCACAACCTAGTAGCCAGAATTCTACACCAGGAGCTCGCTCTGAAATACGGTCTCGTGGACCGGAAATTGCCGTATTACAAGTACTTGCTGGAAGCCGTGCTCGAAAATGACCGCGGCAGGCTCTATTGGGACCGGACCACATCACAGACAGGACTATTCTTGCGAATAAGCCTGATATTTTGCTGATGGACCGGGCACAGTCAAGGATATTTTTGGTCGATATAACAATCCCGTATGACGAGAACCTCGTGAAAGCCGAAACAGATAAGCAATCAAAATATCTGGACCTTGCTCACAAGGTGACCGACATGTGGGGTGGTCTGCCAACCGAAATTATTCCTGTAGTCGTCTCTGCGAACGGACTAATCCCAGTTAGCCTCTCTGGTCATCTGAGGCGACTGGGACTCCGTGACGGACCGCTCCGGGCTCAAATGCAGAAAGCGGTACTCCGTGATACTGCCCGCATCGTCCGCCAGTTTCTTTCCCTTTCCCCCTAACCCTTGGCCGTTTGGTCTCCCCTGCCGAGGGCTACCATCTGGTTGGGCTTTTATTTATTAATGTATTTTTGTATTTATTTTATTTTATTGATATTTATGTATATTTATCTTTTCATTTTCATTTATAATTATATATTTATACATCCCAACCAGATGAGAAAACTATATAGATACCCCACACATAATAATAATATTCCACAACTATCACACAACGCCATCTAGTCCCAAGCTAAGCAGAGCTTGTATCATGGGTACTAGACAACTGATAAACATACTTATATATTTCTAAATACATAAATATTATGTATTTCTAAATACATAAATATTTGCTCGTTTGTCACCCTATTCTATAAAAAAAAAATCTATAAACACACCCAGACACAGAACAAATGATCGTGCTCATCATAAAAACATTTGTCATGGGTGGGAATCGAACCCACGACCTCCGGCATAGCAGTCAGGGTCACTAACCACTAGACCAACAGGCCTGTCTTGTCATGTATGGCTTTGGGGAAGAGATGGCCCTTTTCCCCACAGCCATAGCACCTAGGGCTGTATCCTTTGTTGCGGTCGCGTACTGTAGCTGCTGCAACCTCCCTGATGCGATGAGAACGATGATCCTGCCGCACGGCTTCCACCTCCAGTGCATGGACCAAGGCGTCTTTAAGCGTCTCGTGGTGCCCGAACCTCACAGCAACTCTGACTTCCAAGTCGCGGATGCCGTCGATGAATGTCTGCACCAGATTCCCTTTGCTACTACTGGTATTCTTTTCGCACCAGCTTCTCCACCTCTAGAGCCCACTGCTGCAGGTTTTCGTTACTGCGTTGCACGCGATCTCTAAGCTGCGATCGAAAGACGTGTTCCAGGTGAGTGTTGCCATTTCTAGCCTCCAATGCCTCAAGGAGCTGCTCGTAAGTCACTTCTTTACCGAGAACTTCTAGAACAGTTAAGGTCCGGTCATGCAGGCCTAGTGTGAGAGCAGTCATGGCCTTTTATTCCAGCCGTTTGCCTTCATAACAGCCTTGAACTGGATTTTGTAGGCCGCCCAGGAAGAAGTCCCGTCAAACGGCGGCACTTTGAATCCACGTACTGAAGGTGTTGTAGCTACTACGGGAGGTGAAGTTCCATCTCCCAGTTTGAGATCGTCCAGCGTTTTCTTCACATCAGCCACCACGTTGTCTACCCGATTATTCACTTGGTCGATTTGGGTTTTAGCTTCCTTGATTTGGGTTTCAGCCTTCGTGATTTGGGTTTCAGCTTCCGACAGGCGGTTGTCATGCTGAGCAACCCTATCCTTAACCATCTTTATCTCCTTCCCGAAGGTAGCGTAAAGATCCTTCATGAGGAGCATTTGCTCTTCCAACTGACAGACCTGTTCCTCTTGTCCGCCCCGCAGCTAAACTTCCAAACGACGGACCTGTTCTTCTTGTCCACCCCGCAGCTGCTCTTCCAAACGACGAACCTGTTCCTCCTGTCGGCGGGCCTGTTCCTCCTGTCGGCGAGCCTGTTCCTCATGTCGGTGATCCTGCTCCTGCAGCATCACCATCAGAGCACCTAAGTCAGGTGTTGCAGATGTAGGAGCTACTGACGGGCCTGCAGCCGGCGGCTGGCCCTCCGACGTCTGCGGCGTTGCACCACCAAATCTTCTTTGGTCCATCCTGCTGGCGTTGACTTCGGGTACGGACACCCTCCGTTTCCTCCTTAGGTAAAATCGGCATGATTTTATCCCACTTCTGACACCAATTGTTACGAGCTTGAGGTTCGTGACAATAAAAATTGCCAATAAAATTACCTAAATTAACACTTTAATTTTCTTTACACAAATTAAAACTTAAAACACTAATAATTAATCACACTAATTCACTTTATTTCGCTCGGAAGCTTCGCTTGTCTCGTCGAATTCAATACTTCCCCGATCGCGTATTGCAGCGCCTTTATATAGAACTCTTCCACGAAAACATCCAGAATATTCCAGATTATTCAAGTAAATACGCACGCCAATCGACTAAGCATCTAAAGTTGGAGTGTCGAGCTTCTAGAAGCTTAGTTCTTCGTTCCGAGACTAGATGGCGCTGTCGGTTGGAAGATTAGTGATGTCATTTTCTGGAAAGCTCTCTCCTCGCTCTGTTACCCGACACTAGATGGCGCTAGTGCCATATGTCAACTTAGGCGCGTAATAATATGTTCTTGATTCAGATATAAAACGTTTTTTGTTTTGTTCGTTCTATCGAGAAAAGTTTCACCAATTGTATTTTTGGTCTTAATTTAGTTAGATTATATCCTCAAATAATGATAACTGTAATATGAAGTCTGTACCTTTTTCCATTACTAAAGCAAAACATGGTCATAAGAGACTAAATAAAGCCGCATATTCTCTTAAAGTGGCCGCAAACAAGGGTAACTAGCTGTTAAAGATAGATAAAAGTGAGTAACAAATACTAATTTTTTCTTATAACCTGATAAAGAAAAGACTTAATTTTATTTAAGTATGTTTTGTTGTATCTATGTTATTTTAAAAATAACTAAACAAGAATTTCTTTAGTAAAATTATTTTCTGGAGTAATAAAAAGTCGTCCCTACTACTGTTCGCGCTGGTGCGGTGGCTGAGAACATTAGCTGGCGACGCATGCCCAATGGCTTTGAAAACGCGGACAGCTGTCGATTGCCACCATCGTCTAACGAATGATGTACTAATTTTTTCACTTTAATCTTTAACATCTAGTTACCCTTATTTGCGGCCACTTTACATAGTCAGCCGTATTCCACCGTGCTCAGAAAAAGTTACCTTTAATTCCATATACAAATTATGAACACACGTCGTGATTCATGAACGTACAACTGTAACAAAATTATGTTTACACCCGGCTGCGGAGAGGTTGCAGCCAAGTGCGCTACTGCAACCAAACCTTTCCAAATTCTTTACATATATTGTGTGTGTGTGTGTGTGTGTGTGTGTGTGTGTGTGTGAAGTGAAGTGTTATTTAGAAAACTACTGAATGAAATTTGTTCGAAGATATCAATTAATATTGTTTTAATTTAAAATACTTGAAGTCACATTTTGATAGGCACCTTAGCAAAAAAGTATTCCCCCCCTTATAATTACAGATTAAAATTAAATTTAGATAAAAAACTACTTAACGTAGTAATCTGCAGCCGTATCCTGTACTATTAAGGATAGAAAGAGATAGTTGTCTGTCAACGGTACGGATATTTGAAAGCGATAGCAAGCCAACAAAATTCATCAGGCAGTAGGCAAGAAGCGTTTGCAAAAAATTATTGCATTTTTTTTACCAGACGAGCCCTGCATGGACTTTGTTCACCCCGTGGCCTTAAAAAAGTTAAGAAACGTCCAAGAAGTCACATCCTATGGCTCTATGACAACTGTTCGGCGCACACCGCGACAAAACAAAGCCATACTTGACTTCTAAAAAGCTAGAGCTCGTGACTCATCCCGCACACAGTCTAGACCTCACACCATGCGATTTCTTTATTTTCCCAAAAATCAAAAAAAAAATTTGAGAGATTACACATTAGAGATTTGGTGGGGCCACGTTGCAGTTTTATTATGGTTGTAGCATGAATGGATCAGCTCGACCGGGGTAGCAACGCGCTCTCATAGAATACCAGAATAGAAGAGAAGCTTAATGCTGCTGTTTTTCGTGTAGTGAGTATAGAGTACCGACACTTTTTACTTGATAAGAGGCGTTCCATCTTAGTACTCAGTGGTGGTTCTTAATTGAGGAAAATCTAAATTCCAAATTAAATCTAAATTCTCATGAACCTGTCCTCCGTTAAAATTCATAAGGCTGCTTTAATTAATTTTCCCCTGTGAAGCCCTTGTAATTGCCATACCCCAGGTGTCGGTTAATCTTAGCTGAAATGTTCAAATGTACACTAGTTGTGAAATAAACTTTACGGAAAATTCCTCATAATTTTGTTTAACATCAATTTACTGTCTGTTTACCAGATGCGATGACTGATGCGATCATTACAATCATTTGAAAATATTCTATGGATATCATTAGGTTCTTTTTGGTATTAATTACTTGAAAGTTATTTTAACAAAAAACAACCTGTTAACATAATAATAAAATAAAACATTTTTTACTAGAAGAGGCGGCAATTGAGCATGTAGCTGACGGTAAGTGACTACCGCCGCCCATGAATAACCGCAACACCAGGGGAATTGCGGGTGCGTTGCTGGTCTTTTAGAAAGGAGTAAGCTCTTGTCATGAAGGTTCCTAAGTCGTATCGGTCTGGAAAATCGCCAGTGATAAACAATTCCGCAGAGAGTTTATATAAGGAATGAAACTCCTAGTAAAACGCACAGTGGTGGACCGCCAAGCATCCAGATGATGTAGATGGTATCGTAAGTTTTGAAGCGATGTGCTTTCGTGAAATTAAGCGGCTGGAATTAATCCGAACAATTCCTCAGAGCCCTTCCTGTGATAAATACGATAGAATACGCAAAGAGATGCAACATATCTTCGCAGTGCCAGTAAGTCAACCCGATCAGAAAGTGCTCGGTCGCCGACGATTCGAACCGTTTTGCGCTGGATGTGGTTAAGTGGATGGAACTGGCACTGGGCTGGTATAACACAATGGTTGCAATGGATTTCACATAGTAGTAGGAAATGAAATATCGTTTTACGTGCATCGAACATACATCCATTAGAACATATCAAATGTCAACTGCTGAACAAAGGCTTACCTCAAGATTGCCCGAAATCAATCTACCTATATACCATAGTTACCGCGTTTGGCAGGCAGGTAGGTTAGCAACAGTAATAGTTCTTATTGTTTTTAGTTGTAATTAGGAATATTCTGCTGCCCATCTCCTGTTTAATTTCGCTCTGCCTCCTACGACACCATCGTGATGATATAGGGTAGTAGCATGTTTTACCACTACACGGCGAAAAAATATCCATAGATGTTTAATATTCATCAGATTCAATTTGTAAATGTATAGTCCGCGATACTATAGAAATATTTTTATCCAATTCAAAATTCTTTTACTAAATTTAAATACGGTATATAGTAGTAATATACGACTAAATTAAGGCACTGCAGTTTAGATACTATTGCAAGCACGCGACGGCCACCAATAATCCGATTCGTGCTCCAGAAAGTACAATTTCACGGTGCACTGCTCACGAATATTTCTTGTTGGAGCTTCATTTGCGAAATTTAAAGAATAAATCGATACTTAAGAACAAAAGAAATGATTTAGTTACTCAATAAATATACTGTAAGGGTTTATATTTTGGAATTTCTACGGTTAACTACACATTGTACCACACACATAACATTTAGACGTTGAACATCTCAGTTTCTCCCGTAACCATGGGTGCTGTAAAGTGCTCGAAACGTCGGTTATTTAAAAAGTTAAATATACGGGATAAAATCCGTAAAACTAGTATTACTTTTTGCCACAAGCCTTATTTCACTTCACCCTCACTATTGAACTTTTTCTTTAAGATCCACTTGCACTTCACCACTGTTTTATTCTAAGGTTTTCCACCAATTTCCATGCATCTCTTTCAACGAATCACTGCAATTCTTTACTGATAATATTCAGCCACTGCTCCCTTTCTAGTTCATTCATAGTACCATCCAGAGATATTTCTTCATGTCAATGTCATTTGAGTTACTCGAATCTTTTTGAGGAATATATGTCAAATCATGTTCATCAGTCTGTTCTTCATGGTTCGTATCAGAATCACATTTAGATTGTTCTTCTACCCATTGAATCCTGTATGTCATCACCTGTGATGTCATGCTTCAATTTTTTTGTTCCTTGAAAAAAACTAAATTTACGGATTTTATCGCGTTTATTTCACTACTTTTACTTATTTTTAATTCCCGACGTTTCGGGTGCTTTACAGCAACCATGGTCACGGGGGGAACTGAGATGTTTGACGTCCCAATGTCATAGTTAGTCCGGCTACCTTCAGTTTTTGAATATTAATTTTTGGTCCGATTTACGCAAAACGAGCTTATAGTATCATGAAGTCTTGCAGTGGTATGCTTAGGTTTGGGTTTAATTTTGTTAATTATAGGATCCCAAGCAGGTGGCAGCACCCATCCATCTTCTCATTGAAATTTGGATGTTTTTTTAATTTCAATAGCCTCGCGTATCATCCTTGGTAGGAATCGGTGTTCTTTTGCGAGAATTTGTGGTTTATCAAATCGAATGTAATGGTGGGGACGATCTTGAACATGTTCGCAGACTGCAGACTTCCCGGAGCGTCGGTGCTTCACGTCAGCTATATGTTCTTTCACGCGAGTTTTTATGGATCGTTTTGTTTGACCTTTGTAAGAGAGACCATATTCACAATCTAACTTGTACACTCCTGCATCTTGTAGAGGGATATTACACTTGACGGATGGTAAAAATTGACTAATCTTCTTCGGCGACTTGTAGTGTGTTTTAATGGAAGCTCGCTTCAAGATGTAGCCAACCTTTTTGTGTGACTCCTCTGACATATGGTAGCACAGCAGGTACACGCTCGACTGTGGCCGGCTTAACTCGGTCACTGTGACGTAGGCGCGGGACCCGAAGCTTGTTGTCTTGCAATACTTCTTGACGTGCTGAAGTTCGGCGGCCAGATGCTTTCTGTCACAGATCCCTCGTGCTCTCTGAAACAAAGATTTACCCAGGGTAGCTAACTGTGAAGGATGATGGTGAGATTCACCATTTAAATATCGGTTGGTATGGGTCTTTTTTCTATACACAGTATGACCAATTGTGTTATTAGGATTTCGAATGACTAAAACATCTAAGAAAGCTAAAGAATTATTTGCCTCTAACTCATTCATTGTGAATTGTATTTTAGAGTATATAGAGTTAAGGTGGTTTAAAAATGCAGTAACTTTGTCAGATGGTAAAATTGTGAAAGTGTGAAAATTGTGCTGAGGACGTGTGCTCCAGAGTTGGCACCGGTTTTAACGCGTCTTTTCCGGTACTCCTACTCCCTAGGCGTAGTCCCAAAATCATGGAAGACGGCTTTCGTCCACCTGATCCCTAAAAAGGCGACCGCTTAGACTCGTCCAACTACCGGCCAATCGCCATCACCTCCTTGTTCTCCAAAACAATGGAGTCCATTGTAAACTGCCAGCTCATGAGGTACCTTCAGGATCACCAGCTGATTAGTGACCGCCAATACGGTTTTCGCCGTGGTCGGTCAGCTGGTGATCTTCTGGTCTACCTCACTCACAGATGGGCGGAGGCAGTAGAGTTCAAGGGGGAGGCATTGACCGTTAGTTTGGACATTGCGAAGGCCTTCGATCGGGTTTGGCACGAAGCGCTTCTTTCGAAGCTCCCTTCCTATGGGCTTCCCGAGAAATTGTGCGATTGGATCACCAGCTTTCTTGCAGATCGGAGCATCAAGGTCGTTGTAGACGGTGCAAGCTCCGATTGCAAGCCTATTAATGCTGGTGTTCCACAGGGCTGCGTGCTATCGCCAACGCTGTTTCTTCTGCATATCAATGATATGTTGCATACCCGTAACATTCATTGCTATGCGGATGACAGCACTGGTGATGCTCTTTACACCGGCCGAGCCAATATTTCTCGGGAAAACGTCTCCGAGTGCCGGGACAAACTTGTGTCTGAAGTCGAGTCTTTGCTGAACAGAGTCTCGGATTGGGGACGACTAAATCTAGTCCAGTTTAACCCCCAGAAGACACAAGTTTGCGCGTTAACCGCTAAAAAGAACCCCTTTGTCATATCCCCTCAGTTTCAAGGCACTCCCCTTGTTGCCTCAGCCAGTATCGGAATCCTCGGCGTCGACATATCGAGTGACGTGCAGTTTCGTGGTCACTTGGAAGGGAAGGCCAAATTGGCCTCTAAAAAGCTTAGCGTGCTCAGCAGAGCGGGACAGTATTTCATGCCGGCACACCGCCTGCAACTTTACAAGGCGCAGGTTCCGCCGCACATGGAATACTGTTCCCATCTCTGGGCTGGGGTTCCCCAGTACCAGCTCCTTCCACTTGGCCGCATCCAGCGCAGAGCGGCTCGAATCGTCGACGACCGAGTGCTTTCCGATCGGCTCGATTCACTGGCGCTGCGAAGAGATGTTGCATCTCTTTGCGTATTTTATCGCATCTATCACGGGGAGTGCTCTAAAGAATTGTTCGGATTAATCCCAGCCGCCAAATTTCGTGAACGCACTACACGTCAAACGTCCCGATACCATCCACACCATCTGGGTGCTTGGCGGTCCACCACTGTACGTTTTACAAGGAGTTTTCTTCCACGTACAACCTCTCTGTGGAATAGTTTACCACCGGCGATTTTTCCGGACCGATACGACCTGGGGACCTTCAAGAAAAGAGCTTACTCCTTTCTAAAGGGCCGGCAACGCACCCGCGATTCTCCGGGTGTTGCGGTTGATCATGGGCGGCGGTAGTCACTTAACATCAGGTGAGCCGCATGCTCGTTTGCCCCCTCTTCTATAAAAAAAAAGTGTCGTCTACGTACCGCTTGTAGAATCTTGGATTTACAGGAGCAGTAAGAAGGGCTTTCTCCTCGAAGTCCTCCATGAATATGTCAGCAACTATGGGAGATACAGGTGAGCCCATCGCCTCACCATCTACTTGCTTGTAGAACTCTTCCTTCCACAATAGATAGCCAGATGTGAGGCAGTGTTTGAGTAATACTGCATATTCAGCAGGCATGTTATTATATTCTAGCTTCCTTGTTACAATTGATATGCAGTCTTCAATATGTAGGCATGTGAATAGTGACTGGACATCAAAACTGACCATAGTTTCATTGTCAGCGAGATGTAGGGCTTTTATCTCACTAACAAAATGGTATGAATCCTTTGTGTGTGCTCTGGTATGTCCTCTCAGTGGTGACAGTACTTTTGCCAAGTGTTGTGCCAGCTTATAAGTTGGTGAATCGATCTGGCTCACTATAGGACGTAGTGGAGCGTTTGGTTTGTGTATCTTTGGTAACCCATACAACCTCGGTGGTTTGGTACATGATGGTATCAGCGAATTCACGTCGAGATTTAATTTTTTGGAGTATTTCTTTATTAAATCGCTAGTTGCTTTAAGCGTGTTAGTTGTGGGATCTGTTTTGACCTGTTTGTATGTAATTTCGTCCGATAAAAGCTGTAGTATTTTAAAATTATACCCTGACGTGTCCATTATTACCGTAGCATTTCCTTTATCCGCGCGGAGAATCGTTAGCTCTGGTCTGTTCCGTAAGTTAATCAACGCTGTAAGTTCGTCTTTAGGAAGGTTTGGTTTCGGCACTGAACTACGACGTAACAAGGACGAAATATCTTGACGTATAGTCTCCAAATCTTCCTTACCAATATTATTTTTAAACAGACAATCCTCAACGCTGCAGATAATTTCTTCGTACGGGATTTTTCGCGGTGTTAATGCGAAATTCATTCCCTTCGCTAACACCTTTATTGTTGGTTCGTCCAGTGTATGTTCTGACAGATTATAGACCGTGCGTTGTTTATTGTTTGCGTCTTTGGTCAACGGTTGTGTTTCGTTCTGACGTTGACTTAGATGGTTGTCATTTGATTTGATTGTTAATTTTTGGTATTTTTCTATTTGTTTATTTTTGCATTCATTGTATTTTGCTGTTTCTCGTTTGTTTAATGTTTCGATGCAATTATTAAAATCAAATGTCGTTAAAACTTTCTTTATTTCACTGAACAAATTGTCTATGGTGTTGTTTATGAAATGTAAATCGAACCGTTTCTGCTGAATCACCGTTCGAAACAACTTTTTACTTGCCTGATTTAAGATCTTTGCGCTTCCTCGAATGTCCTTTTTTGTTGATATTTTGACACACGTAGGAATGAGATTATGGTCTCTGCATCTCTTCAAGAAATTTAAAGATGTTATATATCTTGCGCGCTTGGTTTTAAGATCTTCTAATCGGCGAATTTTATTTGCTATTACCAGTCCGTACTGGTTCACATAATGATTTCTTAAATGTACGCGAACACTACACATTGAATAAAACTAAATTTACGGATTTTATCGCGTTTATTTCACTACTTTTACTTATTTTTAATTCCCGACGTTTCGGGTGCTTTACAGCAACCATGGTCACGGGGGGGACTGAGATGTTTGACGTCCCAATGTCATAGTTAGTCCGGCCACCTTCAGTTTTTGAATATTAATTTTTGGTCCGATTTACGCAAAACGAGCTTATAGTATCATGAAGTCTTGCAGTGGTATGCTTAGGTTTGGGTTTAATTTTGTTAATTAGAGGATCCCAAGCAGGTGGCAGCACCCATCCATCTTCTCTATTGAAATTTGGATGTTTTTTAATTTCAATAGCCTCGCGTATCATCCTTGGTAGGAATCGGTGTTCTTTTGCGAGAATTTGTGGTTTATCAAATCGAATGTAATGGTGGGGACGATCTTAAACATGTTCGCAGACTGCAGACTTCCCGGAGCGTTGGTGCTTCACGTCAGCTATACGTTCTTTCACGCGAGTTTTTATGGATCGTTTTGTTTGACCTTTATAAGAGAGACCATATTCACAATCTACTTGTACACTCCTGCATCTTGTAGAGGGATATTACACTTGACGGATGGTAAAAATTGACTAATCTTCTTCGGCGACTTGTAGTGTGTTTTAATGGAAGCTCGCTTCAAGATGTAGCCAACCTTTTTGTGTGACTCCTCTGACATATGGTAGCACAGCAGGTACACGCTCGACTGTGGCCGGCTTAACTCGGTCACTGTGACGTAGGCGCGGGACCCGAAGCTTGTTGTCTTGCAATACTTCTTGACGTGCTGAAGTTCGGCGGCCAGATGCTTTCTGTCACAGATCCCTCGTGCTCTCTGAAACAAAGATTTACCCAGGGTAGCTAACTGTGAAGGATGATGGTGAGATTCACCATTTAAATATCGGTTGGTATGGGTCTTTTTTCTATACACAGTATGACCAATTGTGTTATTAGGATTTCGAATGACTAAAACATCTAAGAAAGCTAAAGAATTATTTGCCTCTAACTCATTCATTGTGAATTGTATTTTAGAGTATATAGAGTTAAGGTGGTTTAAAAATGCAGTAACTTTGTCAGATGGTAAAATTGTGAAAGTGTGAAAATTGTGCTGAGGACGTGTGCTCCAGAGTTGGCACCGGTTTTAACGCGTCTTTTCCGGTACTCCTACTCCCTAGGCGTAGTCCCAAAATCATGGAAGACGGCTTTCGTCCACCTGATCCCTAAAAAGGCGACCGCTTAGACTCGTCCAACTACCGGCCAATCGCCATCACCTCCTTGTTCTCCAAAACAATGGAGTCCATTGTAAACTGCCAGCTCATGAGGTACCTTCAGGATCACCAGCTGATTAGTGACCGCCAATACGGTTTTCGCCGTGGTCGGTCAGCTGGTGATCTTCTGGTCTACCTCACTCACAGATGGGCGGAGGCAGTAGAGTTCAAGGGGGAGGCATTGACCGTTAGTTTGGACATTGCGAAGGCCTTCGATCGGGTTTGGCACGAAGCGCTTCTTTCGAAGCTCCCTTCCTATGGGCTTCCCGAGAAATTGTGCGATTGGATCACCAGCTTTCTTGCAGATCGGAGCATCAAGGTCGTTGTAGACGGTGCAAGCTCCGATTGCAAGCCTATTAATGCTGGTGTTCCACAGGTCTGCGTGCTATCGCCAACGCTGTTTCTTCTGCATATCAATGATATGTTGCATACCCGTAACATTCATTGCTATGCGGATGACAGCACTGGTGATGCTCTTTACCCGGCCGAGCCAATATTTCTCGGGAAAACGTCTCCGAGTGCCGGGACAAACTTGTGTCTGAAGTCGAGTCTTTGCTGAACAGAGTCTCGGATTGGGGACGACTAAATCTAGTCCAGTTTAACCCCCAGAAGACACAAGTTTGCGCGTTAACCGCTAAAAAGAACCCCTTTGTCATATCCCCTCAGTTTCAAGGCACTCCCCTTGTTGCCTCAGCCAGTATCGGAATCCTCGGCGTCGACATATCGAGTGACGTGCAGTTTCGTGGTCACTTGGAAGGGAAGGCCAAATTGGCCTCTAAAAAGCTTAGCGTGCTCAGCAGAGCGGGACAGTATTTCATGCCGGCACACCGCCTGCAACTTTACAAGGCGCAGGTTCCGCCGCACATGGAATACTGTTCCCATCTCTGGGCTGGGGTTCCCCAGTACCAGCTCCTTCCACTTGGCCGCATCCAGCGCAGAGCGGCTCGAATCGTCGACGACCGAGTGCTTTCCGATCGGCTCGATTCACTGGCGCTGCGAAGAGATGTTGCATCTCTTTGCGTATTTTATCGCATCTATCACGGGGAGTGCTCTAAAGAATTGTTCGGATTAATCCCAGCCGCCAAATTTCGTGAACGCACTACACGTCAAACGTCCCGATACCATCCACACCATCTGGGTGCTTGGCGGTCCACCACTGTACGTTTTACAAGGAGTTTTCTTCCACGTACAACCTCTCTGTGGAATAGTTTACCACCGGCGATTTTTCCGGACCGATACGATCTGGGGACCTTCAAGAAAAGAGCTTACTCCTTTCTAAAGGGCCGGCAACGCACCCGCGATTCTCCGGGTGTTGCGGTTGATCATGGGCGGCGGTAGTCACTTAACATCAGGTGAGCCGCATGCTCGTTTGCCCCCTCTTCTATAAAAAAAAAGTGTCGTCTACGTACCGCTTGTAGAATCTTGGATTTACAGGAGCAGTAAGAAGGGCTTTCTCCTCGAAGTCCTCCATGAATATGTCAGCAACTATGGGAGATACAGGTGAGCCCATCGCCTCACCATCTACTTGCTTGTAGAACTCTTCCTTCCACAATAGATAGCCAGATGTGAGGCAGTGTTTGAGTAATACTGCATATTCAGCAGGCATGTTATTATATTCTAGCTTCCTTGTTACAATTGATATGCAGTCTTCAATATGTAGGCATGTGAATAGTGACTGGACATCAAAACTGACCATAGTTTCATTGTCAGCGAGATGTAGGGCTTTTATCTCACTAACAAAATGGTATGAATCCTTTGTGTGTGCTCTGGTATGTCCTCTCAGTGGTGACAGTACTTTTGCCAAGTGTTGTGCCAGCTTATAAGTTGGTGAATCGATCTGGCTCACTATAGGACGTAGTGGAGCGTTTGGTTTGTGTATCTTTGGTAACCCATACAACCTCGGTGGTTTGGTACATGATGGTATCAGCGAATTCACGTCGAGATTTAATTTTTTGGAGTATTTCTTTATTAAATCGCTAGTTGCTTTAAGCGTGTTAGTTGTGGGATCTGTTTTGACCTGTTTGTATGTAATTTCGTCCGATAAAAGCTGTAGTATTTTAAAATTATACCCTGACGTGTCCATTATTACCGTAGCATTTCCTTTATCCGCGCGGAGAATCGTTAGCTCTGGTCTGTTCCGTAAGTTAATCAACGCTGTAAGTTCGTCTTTAGGAAGGTTTGGTTTCGGCACTGAACTACGACGTAACAAGGACGAAATATCTTGACGTATAGTCTCCAAATCTTCCTTACCAATATTATTTTTAAACAGACAATCCTCAACGCTGCAGATAATTTCTTCGTACGGGATTTTTCGCGGTGTTAATGCGAAATTCATTCCCTTCGCTAACACCTTTATTGTTGGTTCGTCCAGTGTATGTTCTGACAGATTATAGACCGTGCGTTGTTTATTGTTTGCGTCTTTGGTCAACGGTTGTGTTTCGTTCTGACGTTGACTTAGATGGTTGTCATTTGATTTGATTGTTAATTTTTGGTATTTTTCTATTTGTTTATTTTTGCATTCATTGTATTTTGCTGTTTCTCGTTTGTTTAATGTTTCGATGCAATTATTAAAATCAAATGTCGTTAAAACTTTCTTTATTTCACTGAACAAATTGTCTATGGTGTTGTTTATGAAATGTAAATCGAACCGTTTCTGCTGAATCACCGTTCGAAACAACTTTTTACTTGCCTGATTTAAGATCTTTGCGCTTCCTCGAATGTCCTTTTTTGTTGATATTTTGACACACGTAGGAATGAGATTATGGTCTCTGCATCTCTTCAAGAAATTTAAAGATGTTATATATCTTGCGCGCTTGGTTTTAAGATCTTCTAATCGGCGAATTTTATTTGCTATTACCAGTCCGTACTGGTTCACATAATGATTTCTTAAATGTACGCGAACACTACACATTGAATAAAACTAAATTTACGGATTTTATCGCGTTTATTTCACTACTTTTACTTATTTTTAATTCCCGACGTTTCGGGTGCTTTACAGCAACCATGGTCACGGGGGGGACTGAGATGTTTGACGTCCCAATGTCATAGTTAGTCCGGCCACCTTCAGTTTTTGAATATTAATTTTTGGTCCGATTTACGCAAAACGAGCTTATAGTATCATGAAGTCTTGCAGTGGTATGCTTAGGTTTGGGTTTAATTTTGTTAATTAGAGGATCCCAAGCAGGTGGCAGCACCCATCCATCTTCTCTATTGAAATTTGGATGTTTTTTAATTTCAATAGCCTCGCGTATCATCCTTGGTAGGAATCGGTGTTCTTTTGCGAGAATTTGTGGTTTATCAAATCGAATGTAATGGTGGGGACGATCTTAAACATGTTCGCAGACTGCAGACTTCCCGGAGCGTTGGTGCTTCACGTCAGCTATACGTTCTTTCACGCGAGTTTTTATGGATCGTTTTGTTTGACCTTTATAAGAGAGACCATATTCACAATCTAACTTGTACACTCCTGCATCTTGTAAAGGGATATTACACTTGACGGATGGTAAAAATTGACTAATCTTCTTCGGCGGCTTGTACTATGTTTTAATGGAAGCTCGCTTCAAGATGTAGCCAACCTTGTCTGTGACTCCTCTGACATATGGTAGTACAGCAGGTACACGCTCGACTGTGGCCGGCTTCACTCGGTCACTGTGACGTAGGTGCGGGACCCGAAGATTGTTGTCTTGCTTCACGTGCTGAAGTTCGGCGGCCAGATGCTTTCTGTCACAGATCCCTCGTGCTCTCTGAAACAAAGACTTACCCACGGTAGCTAACTGTGAAGGATGATGGTGAGATTCACCATTTAAATATTGGTTGGTATGGGTCTTTTTTATATACACAGTGTAACCAATTGTGTCATTAGGATTCCGAATGACTAAAACATCTAAGAAAGCTAAAGAATTATTTGCCTCTAACTCCATTGTGAATTGTATTTTAGAGTTTATAGAGTTAAGGTGGTTTAAAAATGCAGTTAATTTGTCAGATGGTAAAATTGTGAAAGTGTCGTCTACCTACCGCTTGTAGAATCTTGAATTTACAGGAGCAGTGAGAAGGGCTTTCTCCTCGAAGTCCTCCATGAATATGTCAGCAACTATGGGAGATACAGGTGAGCCCATCGCCACACCATCTACTTGCTTGTAGAACTCTTCCTTCCACAATAGATAGCCAGATGTGAGGCAGTGTTTGAGTAATACTGCATATTCAGCAGGCATGTTATTATATTCTAGCTTCCTAGTTACAATTGATATGCAGTCTTCAATAGGTAGGCATGTGAATAGTGACTGAACATCAAAACTGACCATAGTTTCATTGTCAGCTTGATGTAGGTCTTTTATCTCACTAACAAAATGGTATGAATTCTTTGTGTGTGCTCTGGTATGTCCTCTCAGTGGTGACAGTACTTTTGCCAAGTGTTGTGCCAGCTTATAAGTTGGTGAATCGATCTGGCTCACTTTAGGACGTAGTGGAGCGTTTGGTTTGTGTATCTTTGGTAACCCATACAACCTCGGTGGTTTGGTACATGATGGTATTAGCGAATTCACGTCGAGATTTAATTTTTCGGAGTATTTCTTTATTAAATCGCTAGTTGCTTTAAGCGTGTTAGTTGTGGGGTCTGTTTTGACCTTTTTGTATGTACTTATTAACAGTTCTGGAAGCTCTCGGTGAGGAAGTGACTTATGAGCAACTCCTCGAGGCATTGGAGGCGAGATATGGCGACGCTCACCTGGAACACGTCTTTCGTGCGCAGCTTAAAGATCGTTTGCAGCGCATCAACGAAAACCTGCAGCAGTGGGCTCTAGAAGTGGAGAAGCTGGTGCGAAAAGCATACCGGTCTGTACCTGCGCTCATTGAAGGAAACCTGGTGCAGACATTCATCGACGGCATCCGCGACCTGGAAGTCGGAGCTGCTGTGAGGCTCGGGCACCACGAGACGCTTAAGGACGCCTTGGCCCATGCACTGGAAGTGGAAGCCGTGCGGCAGGATCATCGTTCCCATCGCGTCAGGGAGGTTGCAGCAGCTACAGTTCGCGACCGCAACAAAGGATACAGCCCAAGGTGCTATGGCTGTGGGGAAAAGGGCCATCTTCGATCCAGCTGCCCTAAGCGAACCGTGGAAAGGAGAGGTGATCGATCTCGAGAGGGTAGTGCAGCTAACGGCACTACCTGACGGCGACAGGATCATCGTTCACCTCACGCTAGGGAGGTTACAGCAGTTACGGTTCGCGACCGCAATAAAAGATACAGCCCTAGGTGCTATGGCTGTGGGGAAAGGGGCCATCTTCGGTCCAGCTGCCCTAAGCACACCCTAGGAAGGGAAGGTGAACGGTTTCAGAAAGGAAGTGCGGCTAACAGCACCGCCCAGCAGCAGCAGGAATACGACTTTCCTATTAGACACTGCAGCGGGAAATCTCACGGCAACGCAGATGCATTGTCAAGAAGACCTTTTCCTGAAGATTGCAACCATTGTAGTAGGCAAGAGAGTAAGGAAGTGGTATCCGTGAGGATGCTCAGGACAGACTACCTCAGCAACGGGTGGAAGGACAGCCTACGACATGCACAGCAGGAAGATCCGGACATCAAGCCGATTCTGGGATGGATGAAGGCCCGTGCTACCAAGCCTAAGTGGAGGGACGTCTCAGCGATGAGTTCAACCACGAAAAGCTACTGGGCCCAATGGGACAGCTTGCTGCTTCAGGATGGAGTCCTGTGCCGTAAATGAGACAATGGTCGAGGAGACAGCTGTCGTTTACAAATGGTTGTCCCTAAAGCTAAAGTGCCGAATGTTCTACAGCTGTGCCATAATGGTCGTTCAAGAGTCCATCTGGGAGGTAAACGAACTCTACTGAAGGTCCGAGAACAGTTTTACTGGGTCCATTATCGTGACGATGTTGAGGATTGGTGTCGTACATGTACAAGTTGTGCGTCTGTGAGGGGACCTCGGGCACGGAGTAGAGGAGCGTCGAAATTGTACAATGTTGGTGCACCACGGGATAGGACATCCCTTGACATTGCAGAAAAGCGCAAGAGGGACTCCTAAGATCGTCCATGTGGATCGCCTGGCGCACTTTTATGGGGCCGATAATGCTCGGGACGAGCATGTCTTAGGAGGGGGCAGTGTTACGGGCTCCAGTCGACGACACTAGCGCCATCTAGTGTCAGGAACGAGAGCGAGGGGAGCTTTGCAGAAAATGACATCACAAATCTCTCAACCGACAGCGCCATCCGAAGAACTAAACTTCTTGAAGTTCAAAACTAGAACTCTCGGTACCTTGCGCGTGTTTACTTGAACATTCTGGATATTTTGCTAATTTATATAAATAGGCGCTGCAAGATGCGATCGAGGTAGTATTGAATCGGCGATACGAGCGAAGCTTCGGAGCGGAATTAAGTGAATTAGTGTGTTTAATTATTAGTGTTTTAAGTTTTAATTTGTGTAAAGTAAATTAAAGTGTTAATTTAGGTAATTTTATTGGCAATTTTTATTGTCACGAACCTCAAGCTCGTAACAGTACTAACATTTTCTTTGAATAATGGTAAGTTACAACAGCATAGTTGCGCTATAGACAAGGTATGATATTTATACAACCATAGATTACAAATAACAATGTCCTCATAGCTCAAAACTTATTAAACCTTACAATTATTATTTTGTATGTCTAAAAACGCCCTCTCAAATCATATCTAGAATATTAAATTACGTAACTAAATATCAAGGTAAAGTTAGACCACTTATTGGTGGCTCAGAAGCTTGAATTTTAGCATCAATGTAGATAATTCGACTTACACAAGAGACTTACTACATTAAATAGATTTACCAGGTTGTCACTCCATCTAGTGGGTGACCGCACTACACTTTGCTTGCCGGTATGAAGCTGCCACTTGAAAAACTTTCTTCCCCATCGGTCAGTATTTTGATCTATATGGCTGGCTAATTACTACTTCAGCTTACCTACTGATCTGTCAGGCTAAATCGGTTACTCTGATTCTACTCCCGATATCACCATGATGGAGTCTATTACGCAGAGAAACACCGGGCATACTCTTCTCCATAATTTTCTGTTCGACCGTTAACTTGCCAGCAGTGGATGACCACGTCTCAGATCCATACGTCATCACTGGCAACACGCTGGCGCTGTTTGTACAAGTAGTGTAACCAAGTTGGATCCGTCGAATGATCTCTCGGTCGATGATGGACTTACCTTGTCGGACTGAAATGAAAAAGAGTATGTTATTAAAACACATCTATGGCATCACATACTTTTGCTACCGATATTATATTTAGGCAGGCACTATCCTTAATGATCGTAGTACTGTGTAATGGATAGGTTTTATAATTTTAGTACGCGTAAATAATTTAAACTTGCTATTGTACAGGCTTCATTAAACTAGCGGTTCATTTTTGTTACATGTATAATTATTTATAATTAGATTCTTGTTCTACTCATAATGAAGTTGTGTTTGCATCAAGACGCAGGTAAAACGTATTTTAATGAAAAAGGTTAGTATGAATTCGATGATTATTTAAGATATAAGAATAATTGACCATAATGAGCTTTCTTAGATTTTTTAACGTGTATGTATTTCAAAAAGTAAAATGCTAACTGTTGGATAAATAATATCCAACTTATGAGTTTCGTACCACTTCTTTTTACAATTTCTCCTATTGGTTATACTGCGATCTATCGGAAGGACTGACACCTAAGGGTCGAAATGGGCTGAAGTTCTCTCAGGCTGCCACAATACGATATAATGCATTATGCTTTATGACATAAATTAACTACATTTATTTGAAACTAGTGATCCGCCTTAGTTTTGCCTATGTAAGGTCTATTAGCGTGGCGTTATTTAGAATTAAAATAATAAAGACCATTTACTTCATCAATTTATCGTGTTTTCAAAAAAAATAATTAAAAAAAAAAGTATTCTCAATATTAGCTCAATATTAGGCAGTTACTTCGATATTACAGACAAACAATTCAATTTTATTTATAAATAGCGATCTTCCCCGGCTTCGCAAGGTTGATCTGAATTCTACAACAGTGCCACCTACAGGGTCCAACAATGCCTATGACCTTTGCGGAAGCGCGAGCAATATTTTGACAAAGTTTTACCGCAATCTAATGAACGTAAATTAAAGCAAATAATAATTGTTATATGTTACATATTTCATTGGTGCCGGCGGGGATCGGACCCGGGTTACTTGCGTTCTGTTATATTTACAGCGAGCGTTAACCACTGAGCTACCACTGATTTACCACGTGCTCGGCGGTGAAGGAAAACATCGTGAGGAAACCTGCATGTCTGAGGAATAAGAAAAAAAATATATTTCGAAGACATGTGAAGTTCGTCAACACGCATTTGGGCAGCGCGGCGGACACTTCCTTGCCCTAAACCCTCTCAGAAATGAGGGGAGGCCTGAGCCCAGCTGGCTCAGGCCTCCCCTCATTATATGCTGTATAATCATAGGCTGTAACTTTACTTTACTTTACTTTTATATGTTACATGAACACACTATAAAAAAAATGATTTTATAACAGATATAAAATTAAACTAGCAGCAAAAATCACATGTGTGTTCAGAGATAAATGAACTATAAGTGCGACTCCAAAGCGAGCCAAGTTCCATTTTAAGCTACATTACGTGATCACGCCCACCTGCCGGAGGGGATAATACGTGTTTGTAGTGTAGTAGTCACGAATTAGTCAGAACGAGTGAAAAAGTTTTTCTTAGTAGTAATTTCGCTTTAAAATCCTCTGTTAAATTATTTACAAAACAAAAAATTATTGATTTTTATTTATTTATTACAGCTTATTAATGTCCACTCCTAATTATTAGCACCTATGGAAAATGTTAATTTTTATATGAATTTTACATTTTAGATTAAACACAATTATGACTACTTTCTCTTATGTTTTCTTCAGATGAAACATTTGGCATAAATACGAGTATATACAAAAAAATTTAAAAACATAATTTTGGATTCGAAGAAGTTTCTAACATACTAGCCTAATGAACTAGCGGATTTAAACAATCGGTACAAAAAAAAACAGGAGTATACATAAATGAACAATATGGGAACAATATATAAATAATATATCATAATTAAATGTTTATCGAAATATCTGTAGGAATAAATATCTAAAATTATTAATTTCAATTTATTAATTTTCTACTTTCAAAAAATACTTTTGGACTATTCAGGCCTAGAACAGTACCTAATTATAGACAGAATACGTAGAAAATAATGTTGAAATGAATATATAAATTTCCTTTTAAAGAAATAAATAATGTTAAATTCTACAAATTTACGATACACGGAAGAAATATAAAGCGAGTTTAGGAAAAACAATTTTATCAATATTTCTCGTCCTTACGGGAGCTCGTTATGATAAATAAAAAGAATATTAGAACTTGTATTCAAGTGGGAGTTATAGGGTCATTGTATCGGGTTGCTATGATGAGGGTTTACGCCCGGTTTTTATTATTATTTATGATGGAAGAACTCCCTCAAATCTTATCGAGTTTTATTAGCCAACTTTAAAAATCGAGTCCTCCATTTATGGTCCTCCATGCTTATTATGCTGTGCGCGTATTTTTGTGTGTATTTTACGCCAATTATGAACCAATTTTCATTAAAATTCCTTTATTTTATAGATTTTATTAAATAGATTATATCTTAGGGACAGTTTAATACAAATTTGAAGAAAAATACCACTAGTTAGGATGGCAAAACGGGGAGTGAAATTATTAATATAATATAATAATAAAATTAAGGTCAACTTACATCGATACGTGACGCGACTGCGAACTTTTATGAATTATTTTAGTTGTACAAAATATAACTTTATTTATTAAAAAAAGATACACATTTTATTGAGATAATTCTAAAATGCTCCACAGCGTCGCGCTACGCCGCGTAGCGTGACACATCACATTAATACCATATTTTATATCACCTCTTACCATCAGATGGGATTCTACTTAAATACTAATTAATAAAATTACCGAAAATAATTTTGAGGGTCATTCAATATCAGATCAACAAGCAAAGATAGACGGAGCGCTACATATATTTCTAGTGACGCAAAAACTAACTCACTTATTTTAAGAACCCGCACGTACACATGTACATTTAAAGTAATTAGCAACCAATAACATAATTTTAGATGTATGTATGTATGTATGTGTGAGTGCGTGTCAAAAGTTGGGCTTGATTTCGGTGTAACTTGAAACGCACGCAGAATTCCGTCGACATTTCTTTCTTGGTCTGAGCATTCAATGTGACTTTTTATAATAAATCAAAAAAAAAAATTCGGATAAACACGTATATATAATTTGTCCTTTATACGGATGCTCTTGGGATTTTAGGCAGAAGTTACGGAACTTTTCTCGCTCCTACGCGGTTGCTGAAGCAGAAAAGTTGCGGCATTAATTTTAGTTACTTTATAAGTATTTATGACCCGCTACTACTACGTAGTAGAAATATACGATCATTTAGCGAGGAAAGACAGCTAACGTTCTTTGCACTATACCGCAAGAAGTAGGACTATAATATAATTTAATTTTATAGTTTTATTTTATTTTTATATAGGTAATGAATATTGTTTATTTTACGTCATTTTTTTATTCTATTCTATTGTTATTTTTCTCGAACGGGGTTGGCTCAACTAGGGAAGGACCACGCTCCCACAAAATATCAGCATAGGCCACAGCATCCGTTTACCATAAGGTAAGCTAAAATACTTGCTTGTACCCCTAATTCTATAAGAAAAACAAAACGTCTTCAATATACCGCCAACTTGGTCGTTAAACTTTCGTTTAGGGAAGCTCTTGCCCCTCACTTCTGTAGCATAAATTTGCTTTGACACACTTTTTTGCATTCACTGTTTATGTTAAAGCTTCTTTATGATTTTTTACACTAAAGCAACAGTATCCTTAGCGTAAAGGTAACATACCGCAAAACTCAAAAGCTCGGGCTTAAATGACGCTATTATATTACTTTCATGAAGCACTCCTTTATTTTCATGGGGCTCATGTCATGACATGTCACACTCACAACGACTAAATCCCAAGGCCAGGAAATTAAATACTTAGAAGTAAAAGACTTCCCGACTCCAACGGTAAATTTATTGTATGGCTACGCCACCGGCAATGTTTCGGCTGCATAAGGTAGGGTGAGTGGCGTCCCCCAATACAGATACCTCTACGATCCAGAGTCGTATAGATAGAAGGCGTGTGGGACATCGCCATACCAATATTCCTCCAGAGTGACTTTTCCTAACTGCACATCCTCAACTCCATCCATCCACAACTGGACATCCTTTTCGGCACAGTCCACCAAGGTGCATACATAGTGGACACGCTAAGCGCTCAAGGGCCTTAGATCGGCCACGGGGGTTTTTATTTGTTAACCGTGGTTGACTAAGCCATGGCTGCTATTTAAAAAGTTTTTTAAACTCAAATTTGGAATAATTAAATTATCATGTAAGGAACTTCGATAAATTTCCCGCCGTTTTACGTTATCAACCATGATTGTTAAATGACATTATGGAGCGAGACGTTAAAAACAAGAAAACAATTTCAGTGAATGCTTTGCATAAAACGGGTTTGAAGACATCAGTCATATTTATGACGCTCCATGAGCCAGGCGTGAGCCGTACTTTTGTGTAGCACTAACAATTTCAACATTCCTGTGCAAAAACCATTAAAGACGAAGGCGACCCCTTACTGTGAGAACGATTTAAAGCTTAAATTCGTCGAACACTATAAAAACAAAAAAAAAATAATCGCATAAAACATGACACGCTTTAAATCAGTCCCTACAGCGTAACGGCCTAGGTCGTTAGAAACGCGATACGTATAATACAACTTTGAAAAACCATAAATATAGACTTGGCATAGAGAACGTCCTATGGTCAATAGCGTACAGGTTGCAATTCTGCTTTAAAATTTCATAATGTCTAATCAAATTTTAATTTCGAATTTTGAACTACATTCCATTACTTCTGACGAATCTTTTCCAAAATGCTCGTAGTTAGTTCGTTTATAGGCCCATAAAAGTTTTATTCTTTAATAGTTTTCACAAGGATTTTTAAAACATTTTGAATGAAATTCGCTTATGGTTCTTTCCAACTTCAATAACATGGTACACGCTTTTATTACTAATGCATGTACCCAAAAAGAATATTCGAGTTTTTTACTTTGTAGAGCCATACCGCAGCTATATTATGGTTGTAGTAGGAAGTACGACGCTCTCACAGAATACTGGGGTAAAATAGCTTAATGCTGCTGTCTATATTTGGATGTGTGTAGAGATCCGAAGACCATAGAAAACGTGGCATTCCATCTTGGTCCTCATGGGTGGCAACGCATTTGCTTTTTGACTCTAAGGCAGGCATCCAGTTACCAGGTGAACAGTGTGTTCGTTTGACATCCTTAGTCTGTAAAAAAAGAATTTCGAAAAGAAATTACCAACGCACAAGAACTACAAATAAAAATATTATTCAAAATATAAATCGACTTTAGCATAAAACGATATTTAGAAAAAATATATTTCGGTTCGGTGAAATCTAAATTTCATGTGAAGGTTCTGAGATTATGTGAAACACTTTTATAAAATGTGCCTTGAGTTATGAATAAATGAATAAATTTATTTCCCCTTTTGTTTTCCTTCTGCTATATTAAAATTTCGTTTTAAGATAAAAGCTACATATGCTTATATTCTGTTATAAATATCTCATATGTTTAATATTAAAACTTTGTTATGTTTTGATGACATATTGATATCAGAACTGTGATGTTATCAGAAATAACAATTTGTCTTAAAATTATATTCAGTGTTAGAGTCACGATGCAACTATATCAAATGTGGTAAAATGACGCCGCAATATTTAATGTGGTAGAGACACGCTGCAGGTATGTTATGATTGCAGCACGATAGAGTCGTCTCAACCTGGGAAAGCCCACGCTCTCACAGTATGCTATTCTGTTTGAGATATGCTATTCTTATTAACTTTCCAGTGGGAATATTGTAATGGATCCTATTTTGCAAATCGGAAATTTTGACATAGTAAGGTTTTCAAAAGGATTTCTGTGTGTGAATATGTACGAGTTACGTATGTATATATGTATGTTCGGATTTAATTTTCGTCTCGTGTATCTCGAGAATAAAGAGTGATATTGACATGGGACCAGTTTCGTTTAACCCATGATTATGTAACTTAGACCTAATTAAATTTTGAGCAAAATCAGTTAAGTATTTTTTGTGCCGAACGAAAAATTGCATAAAATATTAAAACATACGATATTTTTTTATTCTTTCTACTAGGAGTTAGTCGTGTGGACCTTTCAGGTCACACCTAAACCACTTTTTGTTACTGTGTTTTGTATGTGAAATTGTCCCGATGAGGCACTCTGTGGTTGAGGTTTATTTTTATCAAAGGGCTATTGATAGACTTTTGATTATGATATAGATATGTAACGCATATGAGAAATCATACAAAACTGGATTTTTTATTAAAATTAAATATTTATAACTGTTATTGATGGTATCTATTTCTCTATCATTATAACTCAGCACGCAAATGTAAAAGAAATATTAATATTCTTGAGTTCGTGACCATTCTACTTCAATATACTAATACCTCTTTTACAAAATTTATGTAGTCAAAATCATACGATCTACAGCTGGACCTAGATCTTTTTTCATTTCTGAAATTTACTGACGTGTTAAGCAGCATTGCATTTGTACATGTATATTATAGTAATAATTTCCGCAGTAATAGTTGACCGCATTTCGGTCAAGGCCGCAAGTCATAATGGTGACCAGCTATCACCGTAGCACAGGATTATAGAGCAAGAATGTGTGCGTAAACACAGACGCAGACTGTATTCTATTACTTCTTTTGGAGAGAAGTCAGTGGTGGGCCAAGGGTTTTACGTGCTTTCTGTGGCACGGGTGTAAAACACTCTACTACTAATTCCTGATTCCGGGTTACTCCTGAAAATTTCTCTTAATAAATTAGTTGATCCAGAATTAAATCCGGGATCACATAATCAGTAATTGGGCCTGCGAAAAATAAACCTATTATTACTGCAGCATGATTAGGAAATACATTTAGTGTACCTGTAGTAGCGGTGTAAGAACATCCACTCCCCATATCGTCCCGTGAGTGTCGTAAGAAGCGACAGAGAAAAATCGAAACAGGAAAAGGACAGCAGTACTTTCCTGATAACAACTAAAATAAAAAATGCGATTTCCAGCCCGCCTGCCACGAATGGCAACTGTGGCAAAATCCCTTCTATTAGCCAATCTATGCGGAGGTTGTTTTAAGCAGGGAAATTTTATGGGCTGTAAAGGATAAAATGGCTTATACATGACATCATAGAATAAAATTACAATATCTATTTGTATCCTATTGTAAGTAACGTGAACCTGCGTATTTTTCAGTCGTTAATATTTTGATTCTAAATCAAACACTTTTTTTTTAGAATCAAAATATTAACGACTGAAAAATACTCAAGTTCACGTTTACAGTTTTATTAATTAAAAAAGTACAATAATAAATGCATAGAGTTCAAATAATAAACCGCATATATAGCCTATACATAAATAGACGTATATTATATACTTCACTTTAGAATATTCCTGCATACGACTGTTTTAAGCACTTAAAATAGACTTATATTGTAAAGTTAAGCGCACGACGTTAGTTTGCGTCTGGATCGATTAGATAAACTCAATCGTATGTACGCCCAAAGACAAATTAACTATAAAATAGGTTCAAAGCAAACCACGTTCCGTTTTAAGACACAACGTGACCACGCAAGTCTGCTGCTGAAACAGATGCTATATGTTGCTACGCTCTCTGAATTGAGTCTCATACGGTAGAAACAAACGTTCAATTGCGTCCTTTAGAAAACATTTTGTTTTTAATTTTGACATATTATTGAAACAGAAAAATTTACGAATAAAATATTTAATATGATCAAAATAACAGACTACATACATCTTACACCTGGGCTTAAGCCTCCCATCATTTCTGAGACGGTCCTAGCAGCTATTGCTAAAGGCTTTTTATTTGGCTTTCGGAAATCCAACCCCTAAATGACATTCGCAATATAAATTTGTCCAAAGTCTGGCTATTTAATTGAATGTTCACGTATTACATTATGTCTGTTACAACAATAAGTCATCTAAGTGCAAAAGTCTCTGATCATTCATTCTAAATACTGTGATAAATACACGTATTGACGCAATTTTCTAAAATTTTGGCACGAAGAAGTATTAACGATGTTCCTAAATTTAAGCCTTTGCGATTAAAGCCGCGCGTAAAATGCTAGTATTATATAAATACAGTTTGGTGGCTATCATGAACTGGTATAGAAGACTTTTTTAAATGTGGGCAAACGAGCATGCGGCTCACCATATGGTAAGTGACTACCGCCGCCCATGAACAACTGCAACACCAGAGGAATTTCAGGTGCGTTGCTGGCCTTTTAGAAAGGAGTAAGCTCTTTCCTTGAAGGTCCTTAAGTCCTAATTTAAAGTACTTTATGAATACCAGCAGTTTATTGTTCAGTTTGGAGATAACTTTAAATTTTTTCTATCGAGAAAATTTTACGAAATAGTGTTTTCGTCTTACATAGTACTTAACATTAATCCCAACTTTACCATATATTTATTTGAAAATTAATGCTGCAATACATTCGGCATAACGGACGATGTTGCTAAGCCATTTGAGGTAGTATAGGCCCTTAAGAAGTATCTAAATGCGTAGATAAGTCAACAAAGTTCTAAATTTATGCCAGTTATTATATAATAGCAAGTTACTCAATAAACTAAATTATTAGTAAGTAATATAGTGAACGGGTTGTTGTTGGAAGCACTAAGCTCGAAGTTGTTGACGAGTACCTTTACCTGGGACAAATAGTCCGACTAGGTAAGTCCAACTTCGCCAGGAGCGGACGGATTCAACTCGGCTGGGCAGCGTTCGGGAAATTACGACACATCTTCTCGTCAGGTACACCTCAAAACCTGAAAACTAAGCTGTACAACCAGTTGTTGCCAGTGATGACCTACGGAACCGAAACGTGGTCTTTCACTGTTGGCCGTATGAGGACGCTCAAAATCGCTCAGCGAGCTATAGAGAGGGCTATGCTCTGAGTTTCTCTGCGTGATAAACTTAGAAATGAGGATATCCGCAGTAAAATCAGAGTGACCGACATAGGCCAAGGGATTAGTTAACTGAAGTGACAATGGGCCGGCCATATAGCTCGAAGAACGGACAACCGGAAAAAAGGTTCTCGAGTGGCAGCCTCGTACCGGTAGGCGAAGTGTAGGGTGACCCCCACTAGATGGAGTGACGATCTGGTAAGACGTGCATGATGTCGATGGATGCAGGTGGCTCAGGACCGTGCTTTGTGGCATACCTTGGGGGAGGCCTATATTCAGCAGTGGACTTGTGAAGGGCTGTATTGATGATGATGATGATTATGATGGGAATTCGATGCATTATAAAAAGTAATTAATCACATTACGTCATTGAACATAAATTCACACACGCATGCACGTACTCAAGCACGGACTTGCCCACGTACGAACTCACGCACGTACTCACGCACGGACTTGCTCATCCACGCACGCATGCGTGCACGCATCTCATTCTGTTTTTTCGTTGTCGACTTACGTGATAAAGTTTTTGTTAGCTTAAAAAGAAAACATTTTGTTTCATTTGCAATTTGATTTCGTACCAACTAAACTAAAAGAAAATAATTCAAATTGTGCCCATTTATAAAAAAAATTACATTGTCAACAAATTCTTTCATCTGAAATACTGTCAAACTGGATCAAAGGACAAAATTACATGAAAACCTTTCGACCTGTACTTCTTAACAAGCGTACACTTAAAGAATTACACCAAGGCTTGACGTTACTTCGAGTATGGCTGTTGTAAGGGTTTCACAGGGAGCAATTAGTTTGGATTCGCTTTACAATTTAAAAGAGATGTGTTACATATTTGAACAGTTAAAGGACACAAATTCTTTTGCTTACCTATGTCGGTAATATTTTTGAAAGTAAGTAAGTCGTTAGGTGGCGTATTATTAAAGTAACATCCTACATACATTTATTCAGCCGGGATACAGATGTTAATGAGACGGCTTGAAACAATAAAAGAGCTGTCGCGCTGCGCCTAATATATAAAAAAAATATTTAGATGCAAGTTTCTTCACAATATTTTCGTTTACCATTACTCACATGATAACTTAGCGCAAATACTCAATAAAATTTCATCGTAATCGCACGCATACGAGACAAACAAAGAAATATTTACTTTTATATTTATAAAAAACAAAGCGTCAGTAGCCTAATAATGGTAGGATGGGGACCACGATTTCAAAGGCCGCTGATGCAAATCTGCCATTCAAATACTGATATGGAGTGGTCAAAGGAATTTTTAGATAATAGTATTTTTGTATCGCTTCAGTAAAATAGAAGTTGGCATTTTGAGTTTTCAATGGCGAGGCAGTTTATAAGTTAATTCCAAATTTTACTTAATAGAGTAAAACAAACAATAAGGATCAGAAATTAGGAACACACTCTGTATAAAATGCTAAAAACTTGACAAATATATTAGTTTGAAATGTCAAAATTGGTGAAAAAAGTGGGAAATTCAATCTGGCAAAAAGAGAAATAATCAAAAGGGGTCGGAGTCCATACGTTATTAACGACAAAATGTAATTTGTTGAAGATGTTATGTGAAAAATTATTTTTGTGAATTCTTTTATTTTACCTATTTTTTTTTGCATATCTACAGCACATCGAATTCTGAATGTTTTGAGATTCATAACTCTCCTCTTATATTAAATATTAAAAAGGTACTTTAATTTTCGATGTTCAATTATTATTGATCTTCATCTGCTTTATAAAATTTAAGCAATGGTCGTTTTACTGTAAAGTTGGAAATTCAATTTTAAACAACAACTAGTTAGTGACGGTTGAGTGTAACCGCAGAGCAGTTCCAAGTCAGAACGTTTGTTTGTGAACAGGCGCCCGTAAAATAAAGCTGGTGCGTTTGGAGGAAATTCGTAATTTGTACTACATTACACAATTACATTGTACGCACAGGAAACAATTAAATTTTTATTGCATGTGACAGTGTTGAGTAAAATTAAATTGATATAAATTTAATTTCTCGACATAAGATATTAAAACGTCCATTGCAAACGGCCGTAATAATAATACTTGAACATCGAACTCTATCGTACGTTTTCTTTTAATTGCAGTTATATTTTCAACCCATCAAAAGTCGACTGCTGAACATTGGCCTTATCCATAAATTTTATTTGTCTCTTTGATCGGACTTATCGTCGTATCGGATTGCCGTTCCACCGTAATTTGAAAGTGAAACATTAAATTGCAGACTACCCATTCACCGTGACCAAAATTAGGTCTGGAGGGCGTTACTAGATATACGCTACTTTTAAACATCCAACTTACGCAGAATACCAGTAGCAGCATAATGCTGCTGTGAATAAAACATCATGAGGAAAACAACATGTAAATATAACCCCTGGCAGCAGGTTATCGTAGCGTCACCTGCTTAATTACCCTCCTAGTTATGAGAGAACTTAGACCAACAAAGAAAAATAGATGGAGCGCTGCGTACATTTCAAGTGGTGCCGAAAGAAGATAAACTAAATATCTGATACGCATACATCTTTCTTATTTCTTTCTTTAACAGCCCGTAAAAGTCCACTGCTAGGCGTACATATGCACTGAAAACCATGTCGTTGCTTTCAAATAAATTTAGTTACATATGTATGCGTGAGTGCTCGTTTTACCTACTAGTGAAGCATGTTTTTTTTCTTGTTCACTTCTAATGTTTTGCAGCGCTACATCAATTTCTTGGGTTGTCTTAGTGAAAAGTGAGAGACAAGCTTCCTGAGCCAAATACGAAACGTAAAATATAGGTATATACATTAACTTACATTGTCACGGCTCACGGCTCGGTAGCGCAGTCACAGAGCGTTTTTGCGGCTTCGAATTCCAATACCGCATGGAACAACCCTTTATGTATTCTGTTAATGTACTAATCCCCAGTTTTTAAGTTTTAAGTTTACTAACAAAATGGGTGTATTTACCAGAATAATGAAATAAATAAATAATTTACATGGCATTATTTATTCCACGGGATATTTGGCAATTTAAAATAATAAATGCCTCCACGTTACAGGAGAAAATAATAGAGTGTCCAAAAATTAAATTAAAATTAGTTGATTAATTTTTTCAATCACTATCACTGCAGCTCTTCACAGTCTACTGCTAAACATATGTCTCCCTCAAGGATTGTCACAAAACATTATCCTGACACACTTGAATTCATCACTCTTGAGGTTCCTGCATATCTGACCAGGTCGTCAGTCGATCCAATCATAGAGAAATACAAGTATCTTATCATAGAGAGATGAGCCGCCATACAGTACGCATAGAAGCTGCCATTCGAAAACCTGTCCTATCGGTTGTCGGTTATTTAAGTTATATGGCCGCCGGCCGGCCCGTCGCCACTTCAGCTTACTGAATCGTTGAAGCTATTTCGGTTACTCTGATTCTACTGCGGATATTTTCATTTCGAATTTCATTAAGCACCATTATTAGTTTTTTATAAAATATAAAATAGCACCCTGTCATGATAAAAAGATGATATTGAAACATAACGGTGACTTTTTAGTTTTATTTTATCGACACTTTGGTTGATACTTAAGCCAAATATTACACCTTTTTTTTCTTTTTCTTACAGCTTCTGGAGCAATGCCAAAAGCATTGAATTGAGAAGAAAAAAACATTAAGAAATGCTGCTTATTGTAATTTATATTTATGTGGTATTATTATTGCAAACCAAAAACCGCGTAATGTATCAGTCACCATCCGTTTTTTGTCAATCGTGATTTATGGAATTGATTGACGGCTGCATGAGCGTGTAATGTACGCTTAATACAAATTTATAAGTTATTTGTAATAAGAATAATGTCGTATAATAAATAAATAAATTAAAGTAAAGTTACAGCCTATATATGTCCCACTGCTGGGTACAGGCCACCCCTCATTTTTGAGAGGGTTTTAGGGCAAGGAAGTGTCCGCTGCGCAGCCCCAATGCGTGTTGACGAACTTCACATGTCTTCAAAATATTTTTTTTCTTATTCCTCAGACATGCAGGTTTCCTCACGACGTTTTCCTTCACCGCCGAGCATGTGGTAAATCAGCACTTAAAATTGCAACTAACAATTTCATTGGTGCCGGCGGGGGTCGAACCCGTCTACTCGCGTTCTGTTATATAATAAATAAATAGATATACAAAACAAAGAGAAGGCGAGTTTAATTGCGAAGATCCTGCCTCCCATCTCCTGTTTCAGTTTCTCTCCGTCACCTTTTAGATAGCTGTCAGTTTTACAACAATCACGGTTGCGATTGACGAATAACCTACCAAGTAATGGAGCGATTGATACCTATCATCTATCATCGCCTATCAGTCACCATCCGTTTTTTATCAATCATGATTGATGGAATTGATGGACGTCTGCATGAGCGTGTAATGTACGCCTTACGAAACAGGCGGGACGACATGGGGTAGAGGATATTCTTACAAAGTCACATAGGCAACAAAAAAAATTATTAAAAAACTAAACTAAAATTGCAAATAAGAAACGTTGATACAAATATTACCTCTTGGTTGTAACATGCAAGTAAACGATGCAAATAAAAATATGAAAAATTATTTACTATAGTGCAAAAATATTCCTTTTGTGGCAGATTATTCATCTTCATAAAGATTTCTGGTTTGTAGCAGATTGCAAAATTTTTCAATACCGCCACTGGTCTCAAATTATATTTTTTATCGAATAACAAACGAGCACGCGCTCCATGCTGCTGAACTATTAACGATTTCAATAGTATCGGCGGGAAACAAACCTCGTCATTTCTTTCCTAAGAAACACATAAACAATAAAAATAACACACTTATTTGTTTTTCTATTTTGATAAATGATATACTATTTAATAGACCTTCAAAAATACATCCAAAATACAATCTCAATAAAAACTAATATAAAAAAATTAATTAGTGCGTTCCAATTATAGGAGACCACAATATTTTATATTTAAAGCTAAATATCGGACTTAATATTATTGCTTCAATATTAGTTACATAAAAGAATTTTAAAAATAAAAAGTCGTAATCAGTTAAAAACGTAATAAGGATAGAACGTAAAAAAACTGCATTTTAATATTTCTATTTAATTTTAATTTAAGATTTAAATTGCTAATGAAATTATAGATAACACTAGTTGATCAAATTTTGGGAGTAATGAGATTATACATATGGAATTTAAGAAGCTTTACGGCAATATTAATTTTGCCCTAAATTATGAGATTTATCGGTTACATCATATTACACATAGAGTAATTAGACATAGAGTGATAGTGTCATTCAAAATTCCGTTCAAAGTTGAAGCAACAACACAATGAATGTGTGCATATTAAGCGGCCTGTAATTACGTTTGCCCGCACGCACACAAGCAAATGAGTAATGTATGCAAGTAAATGACGATCTCCCCAAAAAATGGGCAAAGTGTAATAGCAGACAAAGTCATAAAATTAATATTTAGGTTGCGTTTAGAATTATTTATTAATAATTTACAAAGAGATAAATATAAAATTACTTATATTTGTTAACTAATATTTTATTAAAATTATTTATGTACATAATATCTTGTGCTATAATAATATTTACAAATCTATTACGTCATTATATTATCCCATTTGAAGTGACATATTTATATAAGTATATAGTATTATATATTTATATAAATATATGAAATACTTTTTTTGAATAGGCGTTTTGTATTAAAACAAAATAAGATTCGGAAGGAGAAAAACTATTCAAATAAAACACGAACTAAAATATTTATTAAACAACTATACCCAAGTACTTAACCCAAACGTCTCTTACTTAATAACCCCGCATCTGCAACTGTTTTCTAAATAACTGCCGCTTTGATGACGCTATCCACGAAATATTATCTTTTTTGGATGAATATAAGAATCGATCTCTTACATAGCGTTCTATAATAAGCCGCGCCAGATTTGTGTCATGATGTTGTGAACTGATGTGCTCTTCTACAATAGAAAATAGAGAACGACCAATGAGTTTGGCCATAATTTCGAGAGATAGCCCTTGTTCTGGATTGTTTTTCTCTGCATTATGCTTGATATAATTTCGCAGATTATTTTCAGTAATACTACAAATGGAGTAAACTTCATTATAAACGTAAATTAGTTAGATTAAGTCTAATTTTTTCAATTCATTGAGCAGCACACACCACCTAGCCTACGAGACATGTAACGACAGGCGACAAATGTATGTACTTCATCTGCTCAACAAGAACCTATACAGTTAAACACGAATGCTACCCTGTTTAGTAGTTACCAGACAACAGACCTGTGCACTGCGTCCTTATCGCTACAATTTTTTAAAATTAAAACAGTAAAACATGTCTAAATAATCTTAATAATAATCATAAAATACTAAAACCGTGAGGGTTCAACATGTTCTGGTCGTAGTTCTGAGACTGTCCTTGTCATGCACGCAGTTTTATAGCAGCGTCTCTGTCTATTAATCAGAGGAGCTGCAGGCGGCACGTGTAAGTAGAAATGCCCAAAGAAGTATCGATGCAAGTTTATAGACTATATATTGTGTTATTATTTATCCGTTAATAATACTAGTCGGTACTATTATATTTGTGCATATTAATCTATATGTAATTATAATTTGAAATCCAAATCACAGTTTTACAAACCCTAATTAATAAAAAATAAAGGCAATTTTCGCTTACATTTTTATATTGCGTTAATTTTACCCAATGTAGATATTTTCACCTGACTGTCGCGGCCGAGGTCGAAGCAAAGTCATGATTTTCGAGAGTATGTATTATGTTTGTGCACACATTACATACAGTACATTTCTTTAGGCACATCCCGCTCTTAACGAATTTATGGTAAGCGATTAGCGTTGTAAATGACATGTAAAATACATGTATATATTTTAAAGAACTTTACATATATTAAACGGTGTATTTTACGCATTATTCGTTTACAATTACGTTTCGTTTTCATAGTCTCCCATATTTATGCGTACGATTTATGGATGTGACACATCTCTATGTTAAATCTCACGTGCCACCCGCACACCATTCTTTCTTCTAACCTTGACAGACTAATTTAATTATAAAATCGTAAAGGTTTCATGTCTCGTATGCTGGGTGGTCTTTGCTGAGCAGCAACAGTTGGACCAGACGAAAATCTAAAAACGAATACGTTTAAATTGGCAATAACATTCACGTTAACCAACTTCACGTCATTAAAACAAAATAAACATTTTTGATTTTTGTGCTATTTTGGCTAAGCGTTAACTATGTCTAACGTCTTTACCATAATTTAATACACCACTGTTGGCTAGTGGCAAAACGTATCGTCTTTTTAAAAAATTTCGAAGGTATGTAAATCAGTATTAGAATTTAAAAAAATGTTCATAGGGTGTTATTTATCCTAAAACACATACTATAAAAAAGTTAAAAATAACTGCACAAAACAAAATAAAATCAACACATTTTTTCTTGACAAGTGGGAACCCTAATAGTATTTGGCAATTAAAAATACCTACTCATGCGTGTATATTGTAGGTATGTTTATTTGTCAAATAAAAATACAACAATAATAGTCAAATATTGGCAGTATATAATTATAATAATAAGTAAATATGGGGTAAAATATTTTACTATGCCTAGCAGCATTTTCATTATATTGGCTTCTGTCAAATTTATTATTTTGTTTTCATAAATGTTTTTTTTTACAAAAATATAAGATGTTAAGCAGTAATTACCCGTGAAAGGAGATTTTTAGATCTTTTTTATGATTATGTGATGAGTTGTGACACCCTTTTAAAGCACAGTAAGTTGTTTTTTTTTGCAAAATGGCGCGAGCTCTTTACACGACTACGTGCACTTGAGTACTGACACGCTGAAAGTCGTACTTAACCTTAAAAGGCTAACTTGAAACGGCTTCACATTGCATGCGCCTGCTGCGGTTCTAAGCCTAATAATTCTATGATATTACATTAGCCTGGCAATACTCCAAAATAATTGGGACCAATCATAAAAGAATATTACTTTTATTTTTACTTACTTTTACTTATCTTCACGCACAATCCCTAACGGGGTAGTCAGAGAGAACAGATCGCCAATTGTCACGATCCTTACATACCTCTTTCGCTTCTTTCAGGTTCATTAACTTCTTCATACATGTAAATCTAGGTATCCGAGTACTCTTGACCTTCCCCTCTTTGAGTAATTTGCTCACATGGTCTTCGAAAGTTAGTCTCGGTCTACCTTGACATCTTTTAATATTTACTTTCGCGCTATATATTTTCCTCGCCATTCGGTCTTCACTCATTCGCTCAACGTGCCCAAACCATCAAAGTACGCCCCTATAATTTTTGTGACAAGGTCATCTTCCAATCCTGCCATATTTCGAATCTCTTCGTTTCGCTTTCGGTCGGCTATGGTAACGCCGCACATTTTACGAAGAGATCGCATCTCCACTGAATTCAACTTGCTTTTATGTTCCTTCTGGCATACCCAGGTTTCGCTGCCATATAACAAAGTCGGCACATCAGCATACAGCAGACAATTAACTTTAATGTCACCCAAACAGCTATTTTTCAGCTTCTGTAAACAGCTGTCGAGGTACAGTATGAACAGCCAGGAAGACATGACACAACCCTGTTTTACGCTCGCTTGGGCGCTAAACATGGGTGACAGGTCATGCCCTATCCGCACACAGGCTTTACAGTCATAGTAAAGTGACTGCACAGCCCTTAACAATCGACCATCCACACCATATTCCGGAAACAGTTCCCACATTTTCTTCCTTATAACCTTATCAAATGCTTTCTCCAGATCCACAAAAGCACAGAAAATCTTCTGGTTAACAGTCAGAAGCTTCTCCGTGATCATGCGGAGAGAAAACATTTGATCCGTGCATCCTCTTCCAGGTCTAAATCCGCATTGTGCCTCCCATAAATATCTTTCCGATTTCTCTTGCATCCTACGTGTCAAAACCTTCGAGTAAACTTTACTTGCTAAACTGGTCAAGCTGACTGCCCGATAGCACCCGCAGTCAAAATGTGAACCTTTACCTTTATATAAAGAGGCACAATGACCGCGGATCGCCCGGATGATTATCCGGGACACCTTCCGTCCGCCAGCACTAATTTCACAGCAGATGAAAGCTATCCCAGACGCGAGGCCCACCGTACTTGACCATTTCAGCAGTAACTCTGTCTAGTCCCGCAGCCTTACCACATTTCAAACTTTGAATCGTATGTTCAATCTCTTTTTATGCTGATGACCTCAGTGTCATCAGGGTCCGTGCCTGGCGTGCCAGTCACGGCGTCACCTCCTGATCCTTCACTAAGATCATGACACGCATACATTTCTCTACAAAATTCACTCCATCGCTGCATGACGTCCGATTTTTCTGAGAAGACGTCATTGGTTCTCGAAAGCACTTTGTTCATTCTTAAGGCTGTCGCACCACTTCGGGACCTTCCAACCTCTTTCCAGAAGAGTTCGGAGTTTTCCTTAAAGTTGTGCGACAACCTTTCGTCCGCTTCTATTCTACACCTTTCACGTACTTCCTCAATCAGTTTTATCGCATGAACTTTCTACAGCTTATATCTTTCTTTCATCTTCTCTCTCATATGCTTATCGTTACTAGAGGCCAAGTAGTCTAACCATGCTTTTTCGTATTTTTTACAGCTTCTCTCACTTCATCATTCCACCATGCATCTCTTCTTTTACTACTACCTCTTTTTGTCGTTCCACATACTTCTTCCGCTGCACTTACCATTCCATCCCTAAGGTTCTGCCATGTTCTCTCCACACATTCTTTCCTGCCATCGATGGTGTCAAGCTTTTCGGCTACCCTCGTGTGATATTTGTTCTTAGTATCCGCTTCCTGAAGCTTCCAGCTTCGGATGCGACAGACCGACTGTGGTTCTGTTACTGCGTCCGATAGCACCAACCCGCGAACAAACCCCTAAATCTAGTAATTACTAGATAGTGATCCATTCCCAGGTCAGCACCCCTGAACATTCATGTATCCATCACCTGTTTCGCAGTCGGTCATCTACCAGGAACAAATCAGTCATACTTCTCTCATTCTTTCTTTCTCTAGTGTACATACGGATTTTCCTGTGAATAAACATAGTGTTTTTCACAAGAAGACCCTTTTCCTTGCATACAGCCAGTATAAGCTTGCCAGCATCATTAACCCTTTTATCGCCAAACTTTCCAAGCACCGACTCGTATCCTAATCGAGCGATACCTACCCATCCATTCAAATCACCACATACAACAGTTCTTTCGTTTCCCTTAACCAAATCTAGAACTTCTCTTACATTCTCCCAAAACTCCTCCAGCTCAGCCCTGGACGACGAAGCTACCGGCGCATAAACAGCCAAAAGGTATAACTTCGTCAGTCCTAGTTTAAAGCGAAGTCATAAGATCGACCAACCGGGACGACAGCAGCAACCCCACTCCCTGGCAGGCGTTCTCGCTTTCCGGGACTCCGGACCATATAGCTAACGTCCCGCCGGGGAGCTCTTCAATACTACTGCTTTTCCGTTTGGTCTCCGACATACACACGACATTTAATTCTCTTTCTTTCATTATTTCGATCAACTCATTCGTCTTATCTCTCATGCCTCATGCCCTCTAACATTCCACGTGCCAACTTTGCACTCCGTCCTCCACCTTCCGCCGCGTCGGGCTGTGCGTGACGGGTGGCGGTCCCCATTGCCGCTTTGCGCGCTGCATTCCACACCAACGGGGACGAGCTGGTGTACGTCGCCTTGGGGAGACGCCCTAACCCTCGTTTGCATGGGTGCGCAGCTGTGTAGAATTGCAGCCCTGAAAAGGGCTGGCAGGGATCGCGACGAGCACGCTTCTACAATGACCCCCTGAATTATAAAATAATATTCAGATAAATATCGTCATTTAACAATGATAAATTAGTCTAATGCCAATCATATCACCAAATACAAGTAAGGATTAATTTAAATTAGCTTGTATAAAAATAAAATGTAAATTAAATCCCTGTTGTATAGGATGAAGGCTTAGCGTCAATTGTAAATTTAACAGTACGTGAGCAAACTAGATCTGGTTGCTACCAGCACCAAAGAAATTGTTAAATGCAATTTAAGTTCTAATTTACCACCTGCTTGGTGAATTAACAATATAGAAAAAGAAAAACTATAAAGATCTTAATGGGTCACTTTTGTACATGGTAGAGCCACGCTAAGGCTACTATTATACTGCCACGCTACGGCTACTATTGCACAGTCACGAGTTGACACGATTGTGTCAGCTCGACCAAGGAATGAATACACTCGCGCGGAATACCGGTGTGAAATTATGGCATACAACGGTGTTTCGTACGGTGAGTGATGACAAGCGAAACTCCTTTAATTGGAAACGATCCATTTTATCTTACACCCCAAGGATGACGACCCATCTGAATATTAAAATATTATTGCGCGCCTAAGTTGACGGCTGTTACCTGGCACTAGCGCCATCTTGTGTCGGGTAACGGAGCGAGGAGAGTTTTCCAGAAAATGCCATGACTAATCTTCTAACTAACTAACGTCGACTAAACCAACAGCGCCATCTAGTATCGAATTGAAGAACTAAGCTTTCTAGAAGCCCCCACACTCGAACTTTCTGCGCCTGGTCGGTCGGGTATTCCAGTAAATAAGGGGTATTTACTGGAATATTCTGGATGTTTTCGTGGAAGATCCCTATATAAAGCCGTTGATAGCCGCAATCGGGGCAGTATTGAATTTAGCGAGACAAGCAAAGCTTCGGAGCGAAATAAAGTGAATTAGTATGGTTAATTATTAGTGTTTTAAATTTAATTGGTGTTCGGTACTAAGAGTGTAAATTTTGGTAATTCAATCGGCAGTTTTTACTGTCACGAACCTCAAGCTCTTAACAATTGGTGTCGGAAGTGGGATAAAATCATGCCAATTTTACCTATGTAAGAAACGGAGGGTGTCCGTAACCGAAGTCAGCGCCACCAGGAGACGGACCAAAGAAGATTTGGTGGTGCAACGCCACAGACGTCGGAGGGACAGCCAGTCTGCAGGCCCGTCAGTAGCTCCTACATCTGCAGCACCTGACTTAGGTGCTCTGATGGTGATGCTGACGGAGAAGGCTCACCGAGAGGAGGAGCAGGCCCATTGGTTGAAAGAGCAGCAGGAGGAACAGGCTTGCCGACAGGAGGAACAGGCTCGCCGACAGGAGGAACAGGCTCGCCGACAGGAGGAACAGGCTCGCTGACAGGAGGAACAGGTCCGTTGGTTGAGTAAGCAGCAGGAGGAACAGGCCCGTCGATAGCAGGAACAGGCCCGCTGACAGGAGGAATAGGCCCGTCGTTTGGAAGAGCAGCTCAAACGCGATAAGGAAGAGCAGATGCTCCTCATGAAGGACATTCACGCTACCTACGGAAAAGAGATAAGGGAGGTGAAGGATAAGGTTGCTCAACATGATAACCGCCTGTCGGAAGCTGAAACCCGAAACGACCAAGAGAACAATCGGGTTGACAACGTAATGGCTGACATGAAGAAATCACTGGACGAACTCAAACTTGGGGATGGAACTACAGCTCCCATAGCAGCTACTACACCTTCGCTACATGGGTTCAAGGTGCCACCGTTCGACGGGACTTCGACGGATCCAGTTCGAGGCTGTTATGAAGGCGAACGCCTGGAATAAAAGTCAGGCCATGACTGCTCTCAAACTAGACCTGCACGACCAGGCCTTAACAGTTCTGGAAGCTCTCGGTGAGAAAGTGATTTATGAGCAACTCCTTGAGGCATTGGATGCGAGATATGGCGACGTTCACTTGGAACACGTCTTTCGTGCGCAGCTTAAAGATCGCGTGCAGCGCATCAACGAAAACCTGCAGCAGTGGGCTCTAGACGCTTAAGGACGCCTTGGCCCATGCAATGGAGGTGGAAGCCGTGCGCCAAGATCATCGTTCCCATCGCGTCAGGGAGGTTGCAGTAGCTACAGTTCGCGACCGCAACAAAGGATACAGCCCTAGGTGCTATGGCTGTGGGGAAAGGGGCCATTTTCGATCCAGCTACTCTAAGAGAACCCTACAAAGGGAAGGTGAAAGATCTCAGGAGGGTAGTGCAGCAAACAGCACTGCCCAGCATCAGCAGGGAAATAGGTAAAAGCCAGAACTGCGGGGTAGGTGCTGGCTGATGTTAAAAGAGCCCCAAGGATCTTGATCTCACAAACCCATGATGGGAACAGTCTAATCATCAAGGGCGAAGTCAACGGAATGCCGTGTAAACCGACCATAGACACTAGAGCCTCTCGTATGGTTGTTAGTTCCCAACTTATAAGTCAGTTCCTTGGGGACTCCGCATAAAACCGAGAATGTATTACTTTGATAACAGCCACCGGTCAGCGTATACCCGTCCGTGGAAAGAAGCAGATGGGGTTGAAGCTAGGCAACATGATCTACCTGCATAATGTCATCGTGACTGATATAATGGACGACTGAATCCTGGGCCCAGACTTCATGAGAAAGAGTTGTTGTGAGATTGACGTTAAGCGAGGTGTTTTGAAATGTGGACAAGAGGAACTTTTCGTGGAAGGGGCGTTACCAGGGAACCTGTACAGCCTTAAGAAGATTGTTTTTCCGCTGAGATCGGAATCGATTGTGCCGGGTAGTCTTCCTCTGAATCCTGAGCAATCTCATCGTTGTGTACTCATGGAAAGGTTAGAGAATGACCTACCATGGAAAGTGGCTCGAACCTTGGTCAGAACATCTCAGGAGTGCGTGTACTGAACTTTTGTGACCAGGAACAGATTATAGAAAGAGGCACACTGGTTGGTACTTGTGAGGAAGTGGATTAGTTGCGTCAATGCAAATATCAATCAACTGGAACCCCCAGAAAGGATGCACAAACGAGAGTGAGCACACTTTTAGAAGACTGTCGCAGCGTTCTCTCCCCGAATGAAATGGTCAAAGCTAAGAAGTTAATACTCAAGTATGCCGATGTATTCTTATGAAACAATGCTAACATAGTGTTACGAGCTTAGGGTTCGTGACAATAAAAATCGCCGATAGAATTACCTAAATTAGCACTTTAATTTTCTTTACACCAATTAAAATTTAAAACACCAATAATTAATCACACTGATTCACTTTATTCCGCTCCGAAGCTTCGCTTGTCTCGCCAACTTCAATACTTCCCCGATCGCGTATTGCAGCGCCTTTATTGGCTCTTCCACGAAAATATCCAGAATATACGCGCGCGAATCCACTAAGCATCGAAAGTTCGAGTGTCCGGCTTCCAGAAGCTTAGTTCTCCGTTTCGAGACTAGATGGCGCTGTCGGTTGAAAGATTAGTGATGTCGTTTTCGGGAAAGCTCCCCTCGCTCTCGTCCCCGACACTAGATGGCGCTAGTGCCGGGTACATGACGTCAACTTAGGCGCGTAACACTGCCCCCTCCTAAGATATGCTCGTCCCGAGCATTATCGGCCCCATAATAACGCGCCAGGCGATCTACATGGGCGATCTTAGGAGTCCCTCTTGCGCCTTCCTGTAACGGCTCCGCAATGTCAAGGGCTGTCCTATCCCATAGTGCACCAACATTGTACAATTTCGATGCTCCTCTACTACGTGTCTGAGGTCCCTTCACGGCCGCACAACTTGTACATGTACGACACCAATCCTCGACATCGTCACGATAATGGACCCAGTAAAACTGTTCTCGGACCTTCAGTAGAGTTCGTTTAACTGCCAGATGGACTCTTGAACGACATTATGGCACAGCTGTAGAACATTCGGCACTTTAGCCTTAGGGACAACCATTTGCAAACGACAGCTGTCTCCTCGTCCATTGTCCCGTTTACGGCACAGGACTCCATCCTGAATCAGCAAGCCGTCCCACTGGGCCCAATAGCCTCTAGTGGTCGAACTCATCGCTGAGACGTCGCTCCACTTAGGCGTGGTAGCACTACCAAGCCTTCATCCATTCCAGAATCGGCTTGATGTCCAGATCTTCCTGCTGTGCATGTTGTAAGCTGTCCTTCCACTCGTTGCTGAGGTGGTCTGTCCTGAGCATCCTCCCGGATCAATGATGCAATCTTCAGGACAAAGTCTTCTCGACAATGCATCTGCGTTGCCATGAGATTTCCCGCTGCGATGTCTGATAGTAAAGTCGTATCACGGCTGCTGCTGGGCGGTGATGTTAGCCGCACTTCCCTCCCGAGATCGTTCACCTTCCCTTTCTAGGGTTCGCTTAGGGCAGCTGGATCGAAGATGGCCCGTTTCCCCACAGCCATAGCACCTAGGGCTGTATTCTTTATTGTGGTCGCGAACCGTAGCTGCTGCAACCTTCCTAACGTGAGGGGAACGATGATCCTGACGCCGCCAGGTGGTGCCGTTAGCTGCACTACTCACTCGAGATCGATCAACTTCCCTTTCTACTGTTCGCTTAGGGCAGCTGGATCGAAGATGGCCCCTTTCCCACAGCCATAGCACCTACGGCTGTATCCTTTGTTGCGGTCGCGAACTGTAGCTGCTGAAACCTTCCTGACGTGATGGGAACGATGATTCTGCCGCCGGCTTCCACCTTTAGTGCATGGGCCAAGGCGTCCTTAAGCGTCTCGTGGTACCCAAGCCTCACAGCAGCTCTGACTTCCAGGTCGCGGATGCCGTCGATGAATGTCTGCACCAGGTTTCCTTCAATGAGCGCAGGTACAGACCGGTATGCTTTCCGCACCAGCTTCTCTACCTCTAGAGCCCACTGCTGCAGGTTTTCGTTGATGCGCTGCACGCGATCTTTAAGCTGCGCACGAAAGACGTGTTCCAGATGAGCGTCGCCATATCTCGCCTCCAATGTCTCAAAAAGTTGCTCATAAGTCACTTCCTCCCCGAGAGCTTCCAGAACTGTTAAGGCCTGGTCGCGAAGGCCTACTTTGCAGATATAGCCAAACCTCTGCACAAGCTAACCGAGGAGAAGCGACATTTCTGCTGGGATGAAAGCTGCAATATCGCATTCCAGGAGCTCAAGGACCGTCTGTGCAAAACACCTATTTTGGGGTACCCTGGTGCAAGCAAAGAATGTATAGTTGACACGGACGCAAATGATATAGGACTTGACGGTGTATTGTCTCAACGGAATGGTGACCAAGAGGTCGTGACCGTGTACTTCAGCAAGTCGTTGTCAAAACCGGAAAGGAACTATTGTGTCACAAGACGCGAATTGCTAGCTGCGGTAAAGTCGTTGCAGCATTTTAGCAAATATCTTCTGGGGCGGAAATTTCACTTACGAACTGATCATTCTGCACTACAATGGCTATTGATGAATCAGTGTGATTAATTATTAGTGTTTTAAGTTTAATTGGTGTTCGGTAATAAAAGTGAAAATTTTGGTAATTCAATCGGCAGTTTTTACTGTCACGAATCTCAAGCTCGTAACAATATGATTAAATTGTTTTCCTTAGTTCACAGCATTCACCAACGATTAGGTGGAAAGTGAACTTGTTTATCAACTTTACTTTTTTTAAGCCCACACTGCCAGTTTTTGCTTTCTACTCTTCATCTATTTATCCATAATTCCTACGCACGAGTTTCTATCGTGGCCTTGTCGTTCTTTGAAACTAGAAATGAACATCCAAAGATATATGAAAAGGCTTAATGTGGACTGTAACCTTATAATATTACCAATTCTTTATAAAATAATATACGTAAGAAGAAAAGTCAGTAAATTAAAAACCATCTCAATATCAATAATTATTAAAAAAATAAAAGCTTTAAAGAGCGCTAATTATAATGAATGAATATAAGAATCGTATATTTTCGCGATGAAAAACTCGAGCGTTGTTTAAATAAAAGTACATTTAAGTAAAATATTACAGTAATAAATGCTGCCATGACCAAATTGAGAATATATTTCGATTAATATTTTATTTATAGGCATTTTTACTATAGAAAAACAATTTGGTATATTGTACAAAATATAGTTTATTTAAATATAGTAATTTATCATATATTTACAGCCCATAAACAGGGCACTGTTGAATATAGGTTTCCCGCAAGGAATGTCACAAAAAAGGGTTCTAAGTCTCCTGCATCCATAAACTTCATACATTTCTTAGCAAGTAGTCACTCCATGTAATGTGGGGCAGCCCTACACTTCCCTTACTGGTACGAGAACACCACTCGAAAACCTTTCTTTCCCATCAGTTTTTTTCCAGAATAAAGGTGACCCACGAGCATACACTCAACCTAATTGTATGTGGATGCTGTGACACATGGCCTAACAACGCGGATGCGTTGGCACCCCTGAGGACTAAAATAGAACGGTACGTTTCCAGTAAATAGGACCTTCATTACATTCACCACACGAAACCCATCGGCATTAAACTTCCATTTTATGCTGGTATTCTGTAAGAGCGTGCTACAACCATTATATAGCTGCAGTCATTATATAGGTGCAGGCCTCACCATGTGTTAGATATATACCACATTTAAAAGTTCTTTAAGCTCTATGGCCGGGACCATTGCCACTTCAGGTAACTGATCCAATGTACAATGGCAGTTACTCTATTTCTACTGCGATGTCCCCAGTACAAAGTTTGTTACACAAAGAAACTCCGAATATAGCTCTCTCTATAGCTTGCTGAACGACATCGAGTTTTCTCTTACGGTCAATAGTGTAGAACTAAGTCTCCGATCCATATTTCAACAAAAGCGACACGCACTGGTTGAACACTTTTGTTTTGAAGTTTTACTTTCTCCCAAAAGCAGCCCAGGCGAGTTGGATCCTTTGATAGACCTTCCTTTTGACTTATCTAATCAGACAACTAGTCTTAATTAAGCAAACTCGTAAACAGCAAATAAAGTCACTCTTAAAATTTAATGAATTACAGTCGAACTTTTTTTATAGAATAAGGATGACAAACGAGCACACACTTCGCCTGATGGTAAGTGGATGCTGTGGCCCGTAAACATCTACAGTTATCCTCGATTAAGAATCAAAACGCAGATGCGTTGTCACCCATGTGGACTAAGATGGAATGCCTTGTTTCCAGTAAAAATGGGTCTTCGGATCTCTACACTCACCATACGAAACACAGCAGTATTAAGCTGCTGTTTTGCGCTGGTATTCTGTAAAAGCGTGGTCCTTCGCCAGTCGAGCCGACCCATTCGTGCTAGAACCATAATGTAGCTGCAGCGTGGCTCTACCACGTATAATTTAGATCCCTGGACTTCCTTAGTAAATTTTAGTTATGGAATAATGTATGTACATATGTGTCAATTTAATTAAAGTTTATTATCAACTGTAATACTACCCGTATAAAATCATAATAACCAGACACACACACACACGCACGTGTGCAAACACACACACACACACACACACACACACACACACACACACACACGCACGTGTGCAAACACACACACACACACACACACACACACACACACACACGACACATATTTTACTCGCTCCTCTCCCATCACTGCTCACACACATTACACTCATAACACAATTACTTCTTACAGTCATACATTACACATCCTATGAGAGAGGAACGGCATTAGTAGTATAATTTATTATTTTGTTTGTACCTTGGTATTAGTAATAAGTGGTAACATAGTATATAAACATAATATGTGATACAATTAATTTCATTGTACTTAGGTTATATTAGCGGAATGTACAAATTTTTAGATAGAATTTGATTATTTAACTTTTGCTTGCATCCTAATATTTCGATAAATTAACGGTGGGGATATGGCGCTGACAGCTGATGCACAGGTCTCCTAGTTCGGCTGCAGATGCTATGTTTTCAAGTATATGTACTAATGTAGCTTTATTAAATAATGTTATGCAAATATCGTGATGTACAACCTCTTGGAAATAAAGAACTTATTATTATTATTATTATTATTATTATGTGGGCTATCAATATAGTTTTCTCATCTGGTTGGGTTCTATAAATATATAATTATAAATGGAAATGAAAAGATAAATATACATAAATATCAATAACATAAACTAAATATAAAAATACATATATAAATAAAAGCCCAACCAGATGGAGGCCCTCGGCAGGGGAGACCAAACGGCCGAGGGTTAGGGGGAAAGGGAAAGAAACCGGCGGACGATGCGGGCGGTATCGAGGAGCACCGCCTTCTGCATCTGAGCCTGGAGCGGTCCGCCACGTAGACCCAGCCGCCTCAGATGACCCGAGAGGCTGACTGGGATTAGCCCGTTGCAGAGACGACTACAGGAATAATTTCGGTCGGCAGACCACCCCACATGTCGGTCACCTCGTGAGCCAGGTCCAGATATTTTGTTTGCTTATCTGTTTCGGCTTTCACGAGGTTTTCGTCACACGGAATGGTAATGTCGACCAAAAATATCCTTGACTGTGCCCGGTCCATCAGCACAATATCAGGCTTATTCGCAAGAATAGTCCTGTCTGTGATGATGGCCCGGTCCCAATAGAGCCTGGCGCGATCATTTTCGAGCACGGCTTCCGGCAAGTACTTGTAATACGGCAATTTCCGATCCACGAGACCGTATTTCACAGCGAGCTCCTGGTGTAGAATTCTGGCTACTAGGTTGTGCCTGTGCAAGTACTCAGAGTTAGAAAGCGCCGAACAACCGGAGATGACATGCCTAAGTGACTCACCAGGATGGCGACAAGCTCGACAGATGTCGATGGTGCCATCCTTTAGGATGTATCTCCGATAGTTGTTGGTCTTAATAACCTGATCCTGTATTGCACAGACAAAACCCTCGGTTTCCCCGAAGAGGTCACCAAAGCGTAGCCAGTGGAGGGAGGTTACTGTGTCTACGAAAGGCCCATGTAGAGACTTGTAGAACCTCCCGTGGAGCTCCTTCTCCTTCCATACGGTCTCCCGGTCGGAAATTGTCTGCACTGCCGGGTCTTGACATTGCTCGTTGGCTAAGGATAGAGGGGTAAGTCCTTTATCACAAGAAATGACGTCCTTATAGAATGGATCATCCGATCTCGCCAGGAAGTAATTACGGAGGCTGCACACTTCGCGATTATGCATGGTGAGCGCGCTCAAGAAACCACGCCCACCATGCTTTCGCGGCAAGTACAGCCTCATTACCGACGATCTCGGATGATGCATCCTGTGGGACGTCATGGTAGTGCGGACTTTTCTATCCAGGGCGTTAAGTTCAGTCTGAGTCCACCTGAGTATGCCAAAGGTATACATGAGGACAGGCATGACCCAGCCGTTATATGCTTGTGTCTTATTCACACCGGACAAAAGGCTGTTAAGCACTTTGGTCAAGCGTGCATAAAATACGTCGCAAACTGACTGTTTCATACCAGCCTCATCGATACCGATGTTCTGTGACATACCCAGGTATCGGTATGTTTCAGCCTCGGAAAGGGTCCTTAAGTTGACGGGCATAGATAAGTCTATGCCCTCAGAGTTAGCAACCCTACCCCTCTCAACATGGAGTACCGCACACTTATCCGTCCCCAGCTCCATTCCAATGGAATTGCTAAATTCACAAGTGATGTTTAGCAATTCCATAAGATGGGAGCGACTGGAGGCGAATAACTTGAGGTCATCCATATAGAAAAGGTGGGTCACTTTTGTCCCTCCTTTCCGTAGCTGAAATCCCCTCCCAGAGCCCTCCAGTAAGGTACTGAGAGGGTTCAGAGAGAGGCAGAACCATATTGGACTCAGACAATCGCCCTGGAAGATACCCCTTCCTATCCTTATGTGGTTCTCCGCAGCCGTCATCCGCTCGCCCAGATGACAAAGGATCGTACTCCACTGCCCCATACACTGCTCGAGGAAGTCTCTAACTGTACAGTCTATCTTGTACAGTTCGAGGACTCTCTTTAGCCATGTATGGGGCACCAAGTCGAATGCCTTTCTGTAGTCTATCCAGGCGGCGGAGAAGTTCCGACGGTTGCGTTTCACCACTTTGCCAATGACCGCGTCAATGAGGAGTGGTTCCTTGGTTCCACGACCACCGCCCCGACATCCATTTTGAGCGCGCGACATCACCTGATTTGAGTCCAGGTGACGAGTGATTCTCGCGCTTAAAATGGATGTTAGTGTCTTGTATATGGTCGGCAGACACGTGATGGGGCGGTATTTGCTCGGGTCTGTGGTAACCTGGTCTTTAGGAACCAAATGAGTGATCCCAGTAGTGAAGAGGCTCGGGAGCGACTTCTGGTTGAGAGCCTCTTGGAACTGTCGGGCGAGCACAGTGTGACACACCACAAACCCCTTCAGCCAGTAGTGATGCAGCCCGTCGAGTCCCGGACTTTTCCAGTTCGGGGCCCTACGGACCGCCTCAGCTACGTCATCCGGCGTTATGGTGACGGGGTCCATGGGCGTAATACCCGCACACTGACTCGCCACAACTTCCATCCAAGGGCCCTCGTTGTGGTTTACGGGCTCTGACCACAGGCCGCGCCAGAATGCGACCGTGTCGGCCTGATTCGGTACTGGGCCCGTTCCACTTACCATTGGTCGCTCCAATGATTTATAGAGCCTCTTCTGATCACTCTGGAAGAGACGATTCTGGTTGAACCGTGTCGACCTCTCGGTATATCGCCGAATTCGCTTTCCCCAAGCAGCGATTCTCTGCTTCAGGTCGTCTATGCGCTCCGTCAGTTTTTGCATTATATCCGGCTGGGACAAACTAATATTTGTCCCAGCAAACGCCATCCTGACGGTGCGCACAATCCTTGGCCTGGTATTGCCTGACCTGAAGCATATCAGTCTGCCGATGAGAGCCCTAGCCTTTGCGATACGTTCTTCAATTCTTGTTCTCCAGGCTGGGATAGCACTACTTTGTCCAGTAGTGCGTCCAGCCGTGGAAAGTTTGGCACCTATAATACGGCAGACTGCCAGTGCGGCGCCAAAGAGAATTGAGTCCGTCTCGCAAAGGTCCCGGCTGGCTTCCAAATAGGTCACCAGCATTGGGTTCAGAGCCCTCACTACTACTTATTATTATTATTATTGGGGTATCTATATAGTTTTCTCATCTGGTTGGGTCCCATAAATATATAATTATAAATGAAAATGAAAAGATAAATATACATAAATATCAATAACATAAAATAAATATAAAAATACATAAATAAATAAAAGCCCAACCAGATGGACGCCCTCGGCAGGGGAGACCAAACGGCCGAGGGTTAGGGGGAAAGGGAAAGAAACCGGCGGACGATGCGGGCGGTATCGAGGAGCACCGCCTTCTGCATTTGAGCCTGGAGCGGTCCGCCACGTAGTCCCAGTCGCCTCAGATGACCCGAGAGGCTGGCTGGGATTAGCCCGTTTGCAGAGACGACTACAGGAATAATTTCGGTCGGCAGACCACCCCACATGTCGGTCACCTCGTGAGCCAGGTCCAGATATTTTGTTTGCTTGTCTGTTTCGGCTTTCACGAGGTTCTCGTCATACGGAATGGTAATGTCGACCACAAATATCCTTGACTGTGCCCGGTCCATCAGCACAATATCAGGCTTACTCGCAAGAATAGTCCTGTCTGTGATGATGGCCCGGTCCCAATAGAGCCTGGCGCGATCATTTTCGAGCACGGCTTCCGGCAAGTACTTGTAATACGGCAATTTCCGATCCACGAGACCGTATTTCAGAGCGAGCTCCTGGTGAAGAATTCTGGCTACTAGGTTGTGCCTGTGCAAGTACTCAGAGTTAGAAAGCGCCGAACAACCGGAGATGACATGCCTAAGTGACTCACCGGGATGGCAACAAGCTCGACAGATGTCGACGGTGCCATCCTTTAGGATGTATCTCCGATAGTTGTTGGTCTTAATAACCTGATCCTGTATTGCACAGACAAAACCCTCGGTTTCCCCGAAGAGATCACCAAAGCGTAGCCAGTGGAGGGAGGCTGCTGTGTCTACGAAAGGCTCATGTAGAGCCTTGTAGAACCTCCCGTGGAGCTCCTTCTCCTTCCATACGGTCTCCCGGTCGGAAATGCTCTGCACTGCCGGGTTTTGCCATTGCTCGTTGGCTAAGGATAGAGGGGTAAGTCCTTTATCACAAGAAATGACGTCATTATAGAATGGATCATCCGATCTCATCAGGAAGTAATCACGGAGGCTGCACACTTCGCGATTACGCATGGTGAGCGCGCTCAAGAAGCCACGCCCACCATGCTTTCGCGGCAAGTACAGCCTCATTACCGACGATCTCGGATGATGCATCCTATGGGACGTCATTGTAGTGCGGACTTTTCTATCCAGGGCGTTAAGTTCAGTCTGACTCCACCTGAGTATGCCAAAGGTATACATGAGGACAGGCATGACCCAACCGTTATATGCGTGTGTCCTATTCACACCGGACAAAAGGCTGTTAAGCACTTTGGTCAAGCGTGCATAAAACACGTCGCAAACTGACTGTTTCATACCAGCCTCATCGATACCGATGTTCTGTGACATACCCAGGTATCGGTATGTTTCAGCCTCGGAAAGGGTTCTTAAGTTGACGGGCATAGATAAGTCTATGCCCTCAGAGTTAGCAACCCTTCCCCCTTCAACATGGAGGACCGCACATTTATCCGTCCCCAGCTCCATTCTAATAGAATTGCTAAATTCACACGTGATGTTTAGCAATTCCATAAGATGGGAGCGACTGGAGGCGAATAATTTGAGGTCATCCATATAGAAAAGGTGGGTCACTTTTGTACCTCCTTTCCGAAGCTGAAATCCCCTCCCGGAGCCCTCCAGTAAAGTACTGAGAGGGTTCAGGGAGTTCAGGGAGTTATTATTATTATTATTAGTATTATTATTATTATTATTATTATTATTATTATTATTATTATTATTATTATTATTATTATTATTATTATTACATTATTGATATACGTAAATGTAAAAGATGTCAATATACTGTTTAAATCACGTCCCAGTAATATTAATTTTTTCAATATGACATAATATGAGCTTTAATACTGAGCAAACTGTTTCCGACGAAATGTCTAATTAACAGACATTCGAGTTTTATTTTATCGACAGTGATAGCACAGAACAGTTAAATGAAAGTGCTTTACCATACTCTCGCTATTTGTTTTGTGGATCGACGATAATTTCCTCATTATCAGAACATAGCTCATATTGTTTTCAATGTTCACAGGGCGTTAATTTAACATCGTTGACCGCGACATTTGCTTCCACGTGACGCGACATACTCAATGTAACAGCATAAATACAAATATCAACAATCATATAAAATAGGTCATGCGCGTGATGTGGACAATAAGTTCAGTGCCATTAGAACTTTGTATGGCTAATTTTCGGCATAAGTATAAAAGTCATCTACATTAATAGTTTATGATCTACTTTTAATGTACGGATCACAACATCATCATCATCACCAAAATTCTACAACCATCATTTTTCATCAGTAGTTGATTTTATAGTCTATAAAGTCGGTCAATGCCACTTCAACTTAGTCCAACGGTCAGTTTTGTCATAACATCATTATCTTCATGAAATTTTACATAATAATTTATGCAAAACAAAAAGCAACATTCGTCGTTTTAGTGTTACTTTACATTAACAAGAAGATGCGGTTCTCCTCACGGTGTATTAGTTCACCGGCGAGCACACGGTAAATTAACATCTATTTTGTTTAGTAATTTCAATGGCAGTATTTTTTTCTTTTTGCAATAAGCGTGACAAACGTACGTGATAGCAAGTGGAAGTTGTGGTCCATAGACATGTCTACACCTTTCCTCCATTAAGGAACAAAACCTACCCTGAGGACTGAGATGGAATGCCTTGTTTCCAACAAAAAAGGTCTCCGGTTTTTTACACTCACCATAAGAAACTCAGCAGCATTGAGTTGCCATTTTACGCTGGTATTCTGTGAGAGCGTGGTCCTTCCTAGGTCTAGGCCATCCATTAGTATTACAACCATAATATAGCTGCAGCATATGGCGGTACTACGTAAGATCGATACCAGGCAGTACTTTTACAATAATATACGAAAAAATGTAGCATTGGTTTAAAGATAAATTCAAAAATATTTATTAGGAGGCATGTAATAATACATGTTAATAGTTTTTCTCTTTTTCTTCTTCTTCCCACTCTCTCAAACTTTTTATATACTTTTCCAGCGCTCGCTCTCATACATCACGTAATACCAACAGCATCACCGCCCCGTAAAACTTAACGTCTATTATAGCGGTCCTCATTACCTCAATTATTTTTGATTTATCTTCTCCTTATTCGTTATGATAGCAGCATTATATAACAATTTAAAATTGACAAAGACCTTGTTTATTTGTTAAAAACATTATGAGTGAGACGGTTGGCGCCTCTATATAGAAATTCTTCCTTAATAGGAAAATTTACCGGTTACAATTTTTTTTATCAAAAATTGTTTAAGCTATAAACTCAAAATTCGGTGATAACTTTGTAACAGAAAGGCTTTTCATCAAGGCCGTAACTGACCGAAACGTTTTACTTATTTTCTTTTTACTGTTACTTGCATCCATGAAGGCTGTTATAAATTTAAACTTTCTCTACGTGGCAATCTGTAAAATTTCATTATTTCAGGATATAAAAAGAAATTTATATAGTCATTAGTCAGCGCGGTTACATGTATTGCATTACTTATGACTCCTTGTTTACTCGTAAAGAGAATAAAAGAAGATCACACGTAACGTGTCATTGAATAAAACTATTAAAACTAACTATGGGTAAGGCCGTAAAATTTGCCACTTTTTGAAGAAAAAATAGTCTTATATTTTAATTGCTGATAAAAAAACAACATAGTGGGTAAATACTAATGAAGGTATATTAATTACGTTATATATATATATATATATATATATATATATATATATATATATATATATATATATATATATATATATATATATATATATATATATATATTAAACTTTTACATCATATTCGTAAAATGATGTAAGATGTACATAAAAAAATGCATCGAGTTAAATTCTTGAATAAAACTAAATTGTGTATATAATTGTGTATGTGTGTTCGCGTAAATTTAAGAAATCAATATTCGAGTTAAATTCGTCAAAACTCCCAAATTTAACGAAAAACGTCTTATGGGAATTAAACTTTAAAACTTATACTTTTTGTAACGAACATTTCATTAATTTGTGACTATCTGAAATATCTCAATGTTAAAGTCTTTTCGTGTCCTTAAAAACGCGTTTTTATGGATGTATTACTATTTAAACTTATGTTCCATATTTTAGCTTCTATGTAACTACTTTGTATGTTACCAAAATGTTCCCTTAAAAAGCATTGAAAACAGTTTGGTAGCGTTTAGTAATTACATTTGCTACACCCCAGTATTCAGGCTCCTCAATAAAAAAAGAAAAGATGCCATCTTATCGTCTCTGGAGTCTGTCAAAGGAGCACGTAGCATAGTATTATGCACGATTAACTAATAAGTGCATGGTAATGTGTCTATGTTTAAAATTCATCTCGATGTCGAATTATGTCTATTTATAGTTTTGAAAAGTCGCGCTTTAACGTTACTTCTATGTAGCTTTGATGTCACTAGCAACGATTGTAACATTTTACTGTTGTAAAAGTTTGTGCATATTGTAATTTATTAAAAATTCTTTTTTGTTAGGATAGCAGTCTTTTAAAAAATATGAACGTTTTTCTAAAAGTTTTAATCGCGGTATGCGGAACGTCCCAATCTCATAGTTAGCCCGGCTACCTTCAGTTTTTAATATACATTTTTGGTTCGATCTACCCAGAATGAGCTTACAGTATCTTGATGCCTTGCAGTGGTATGCTTGGGATTTGATTTAACTCTATTAATTATAGAATCCCAAACAGATGTGGTTCTAGGTGATACCAGGATTCCGAAATCACAAACACATCTAGAGCTTTTATAGATGCGTTAGTAATTCTGAACCGTGTGCCTGCTGTACTGTCATACGTCAGAGGTATCACTGACTAGATTGCCTATATCCTGAAGCATACTTCCATTAAAACATACCTCAAGCCGCCGAAAAAGATAAGTCAGTTTTTACCATTAGTCAAGTGTAATGTCCCTCTGCAGGATGCAGGAGTGTACAAGCAAAACGTCTAACAATAAAAACCTGCGTTAAATAATACATAGCTGATGTAAAAAAATCGACACTTCGGAAAGTCTGCAGTCTGTGAACACGTAGAAGATTGCTCCCATCACTACATCAGATTTGATGGACCACAAATTCTCGCTAAAAACACCGATCCCTTCCAAAGATGATTCGCGAGGCTATTGTAATCAAAAAACATCCTTATTTCAATCGAGAAGACGACTGGGTGCTACTATCTGCTTGGGATCCTATAATTATTTTTTTAACTATTCTAAGCCAACGCTTAACTACAATCCCACCTGATTGTATGTGGTGATGTAGCCTAAGTTGGTGAATCGCACTGACTAAACAAAAACCTATTCACTCTTACCTTGAATACTCCTACACTGTGACCAGATGGAAATACAGATGCTGGCAACTTATTCCACTAATTTGATGCACGCATGATGAATGACGTAGCAAACCGTTTGGTTCGAATGTATGGTAAGTCAAAAACAAAAGGTTGAAGACTGGTTCTCTCGTCTGGTTGGCTGCGCACACTCTTCGAAATGCATTCTGTAGAAAACGTACCTGTGTTCGAGATTGGTAAGATTGGTTTTCACCAAATCAGTGTCTCCAATAAGCCTCTTTGTACACCTTTTCATTGAAAACAAACCTGCTATTTGGCATTATGCAGCACCAGCCCACATATGGCAGCAATACCCCCCCCCCCCCCATGCACGACTGGACTTGCGCTTTATATAAAGTAAGCAGCTGTCCCGGCGTGAAGTATCGCCGCACCTTTAGAAGGACTCCTAACTGCCTTACAGCTGCTTTGGCCTTGGACTCAATGAAGCACCCGAAGTTGAGATTTGAGGATATCTCAACCCCCAACAACTGGAGGCATTTGGTGTATTTCAGTGATAAATTTCGGAAAGAAGGAGCCAAGGTGAGCTGGCTTTTTTTCAGTGAAGAGGCACGCTTATGTTCTGGAGGTGTTGAATTTCACTAGATTAGCATCACCCCTTTCGGAGACTGCTCGAAGTGTGAGATTTACACGCTCTACCACAGTTTCTTTTTTGGACTGGATTTGATCCCGACTGGTCCGAGGACTTGATTGGTCTTCATAACTATGCTGCCTCCTGCGTACATATAGATACCGGGTATAAGCAAATCCTTAATATACAGCAGGAAGATAATTTCGGGGAGAACGAACCACTGATGAACACCGGCGTTAGTCGCCACAGGATCGGATGAGCAGCCATCGACGACGACACGGAGAGACCATTCATTCAGAGTCCTTTATCCAGTCAATCATATTATTTGCCTAGGTAAGGTGTATGAGCCTGGCCTTATTTAGATTTAAGATAAGACCATTTACTTCATCAATTTATCGTGTTTTAAAAAAAGAAACAAAGTATTCTCAATACTATGCCGTTATTTCGATATTACAGACAGATACTACAATTTTATTTATAACTAGCGATCTGCCCCAGCTTCGCACGGGTGGTATCTGAATACTACAACAACGCTACTAACGGGTCTAACTATTCCTTTAACCTTTTAGAAAGTGCAGACATTATAATGACAAAGATTAACCGCAGTATGGCAGCGCATAAAATACGTACAAACTATTAAAAAAATTGTTCAGAGATAAATGAACTATAAGTGCAACTCCGAAGCGAGCCAAGTTCCAGTTTACGTGATCACGTCTGCCTGCCGGAGGGAACAATATATGTTTGTAGTGAGGCACTACGTCACGAAGTATTCCGAACGAGTGAAAAAGTTAACGAGTTACACTTAGGAGCATGTTCTCTTTAAAAATCGTCTGTTAAATTATTGCCATAAAAAAGAAATTCTTTAAATGTTTTAATCATTACAGCTTATTAAATATCCACAGCTAAATATTAGCATTTGTGGACAATTTCAAATTCGAAGGAGTTTCTAACAAAACGTGACTAGTGGATCTAAACAATCACTACAACAAAAAAAACTAGGAATATACATATATAAACAATTTGGGAAAAAAATAAAAATAATATATCAAAATTTAATGTATATTAATATCTATCGAAATAAATACCTTAATGTCTAAATTTATCGATTAATGGATGACCGAGCCTTGCTCGGTTTTTTTTTTTTTGAAAAAAACATTTAGATACAAATTATATACTGATATAATATTTTTTGATCTTATTGACATAATAGAAAAAACTGAATTGGTTATTTGAATAAAAACTAAAACTAGTTTAATGAAAATTTTCGTATTTTTAAAAAATACTAAAAAAGGGCTCGAAATAATAGATTTTCTCACAAAAGAGGGAACTTGAAAAAAAAGGAAAAAGAGTCGGACCGAAGACAGGACGCGAACCAAGGCATTACGATTTCGCGGCCGCTCGATATCCACTTGAGCTATTACGATCATTAACACATTGTAAAAATTTACCTTGTTATATTGTAGCAGTTTTTCATTGAAATCGTTGGAGCCGTTCCGAGTTTCCGAATATATATATATATATATATATATATATATATATATATATATATATATATATATATATATATATATATATATATATAATATAAGAATTGTTCGTTTAAAGGTACATGATATAGGATTTATGTAAAATTAATACATACATACTTCTATCGAATACGATTAGTTAACAAAGCTTAACATACAGGGTTATTTTTCAAAGAGTAGCCAAATTTTAAACTTAAGTTCAAATATATAAATAATGATGTACCGTTATTGAAATTTTTGAAAATACGAGCAAATTAGGCTTCTACTTTTATTAGAAATTATCCATTCATACTTTAAACAAACAGGTATATGTCAATCACCTTTTATGTTATGCACTACTTATACGAAGTAACAAAAAATAATCAGCAATGATAGTACAACCACGATATTATAAATCATAATAAGTTTACATTTGTTTACAACATGCCACATTCAAGTTTAAACATGGATGCAACCTATGATGTTGCCCGTGGCGACTTATTGTGACAACTTATAATGCAAGTAAATTAGTGAAGTGACATCTATCTAGTGCTATTGTATTTAATATTGTAGGAATAAAATCTGTAATTAAATAATTTCAATTGGTAGCAAAATTAAAAATTATATACTTGTTTGTTTATAAGACAGTAAATATCGTCTCATCGATGCTGAAATGTTTAAGAGAATATGGATATTATGATGCAGATTGACCATATATTAATATTCCTCATTACGTAAATTATGCAACAGCACACTATTTTATCTTATAATACACACTACAGCACACTATTTTATCTTTTAACAGTGGTAGAGCCATGCGGCAGCTTTGCTGTTGCACGTATGGGCCGGCTCAAACCGGGGTGGTACCACGACCTCACAGAATACCGGCGTGAAGTGGAAGTTCTGCTTCCGCGTTTCGTCGGTGAGTGCAGGTGGCCGGAGGCCCAAATCCCCCCCCCCCCCCATCAACATGGTAGCGGAATTAAATAAAGATAGACTACCCCAGGAGGGTACCAGCACCCCTGGAGAATCCCTCGCTGAGCATCCACGACCATGTTTCTCCACTTCTGAGCGTGGGTGCTCAGGCTGCCCCGCGTATTCTGGGGGGGGCGAAATTCCGCTCAAGACTACAACTGCTCGGGGCAAACGGAGCAACAAGACCAAGGCGACCCCTGCCACGCTGTCCGTGAATTTCTGCAATATCAGGGGACTTCACTCTAACCTAAACGCCGTCCACTACCATCTCGAGACGGCGAGGCCGGCTCTGCTCTTTCTGACCGAGACGCAGGTGTCCTCTCCGGCTGATGTGTCGTATCTCTCCTGCCCGGGGTACAAACTGGAACACTCCTTTGTGCCTCGGGCTGGAGTTTGCGTTTACGTCAGAGAGGACATCTGTTCTCGACGCCTCGGCAGACTTGAAGGTTCGGACCTGTCCATCCTTTGGCTACGCGTAGACAGCGACGACCATCCGCGCGTCTACGGGTGCCTCTATAGGTCCCACAGCGGTAATGCCGAAACAGACCGACTCTTCGACCACGTCCAAATGGCTGCAGATTCGTTGCTACAGCAGATCCCCTCTGCAGAGATCGTGATCCTCGGCGACTTTAACGCCCATCACGCCGAATGGCTCGGTTCACGTTTAACCGATCATGCGGGGAGATCTGTTCATGATTTTGCCTTGGCATATGGTCTGACACAACTGGTTACTTCGCCTACGCGGATTCCAGATGTGGAGGATCATGCACCTTCCCTGTTGGACCTTCTGCTGACCTCTCACCCGGACGGATATCAGATTTCCGTCGACGCCCCTTTAGGCTCCTCGGACCATTGTCTGGTCCGGAGTGTTGTGCCACTCACGCTGAAATCGCGGTTGCATTCTGCAGGCTGCCGCCGTGTTTGGCACTATAGGTCAGCCGATTGGGATGGGATGCGGTCTTTCTTTGCATCCTACCCTTGGGGGCGGGTTTGCTTCTCGCCGGATGATCCCAACGTTGTTGCGGATTCTGTTACTGATGTGGTACTTCAGGGTATGGAACTTTTTATTCCTTCCTCTGTGGTGCCCATTGGAGGCAAATCTCAGCCATGGTTTGGTCGCTCCTGTAAAATAGCATCATGCTATAAGCAGGAGTGCTACCAAGCCTGGGTTGATGCATCAGCGTCCCGGGATGTAAACACCAGCGCTCTAAAAAAGAAGTATAATTCCGCCTCTAGGTCCTTCAAAAGAGTCATTGCCAAGGCAAAGTCAGAGCACATAGGCAGAATTGGCGAGAGACTCGTTCGCCTTCCTTCTGGAACCCGTGCATTCTGGTCTCTCGCCAAGGCTGTCCAGGGGAATTTCTGTCAGCCATCTCTTCCATCTCTGCACAGGGAGGACGACTCACTGGCCCACACTGCAAAGGAGAAAGCCGATCTTCTAGGCTCCTTCTTTGCGTCTAACTCGACTCTCGATGACGGGGGGAGTACGCCGCCGACCATCCCGCGGTGTGAGTGCTCCATGCCGGAAGTGCAGTTCACACAGCGCTCGGTTCGCAAAGCACTCCTCTCCCTGGACATCCACAAGTCGAGTGGGCCTGACGGAATCCCCCCAATTGTGCTGAGGACGTGTGCTCCAGAGTTGGCACCGGTTTTAACGCGTCTTTTCCGGTACTCCTACTCCCTAGGCGTAGTCCCAAAATCATGGAAGACTGCTTTCGTCCACCCGATCCCTAAAAAAGGCGACCGCTCAGACCCGTCCAACTACCGGCCAATCGCCATCACCTCCTTGTTCTCCAAAACAATGGAGTCCATTGTAAACTGCCAGCTCATGAGGTACCTTGAGGATCACCAGCTGATTAGTGACCGCCAATACGGTTTTCGCCGTGGTCGGTCAGCTGGTGATCTTCTGGTCTACCTCACTCACAGATGGGCGGAGGCAGTAGAGTTCAAGGGGGAGGCATTGGCCGTTAGTTTGGACATTGCGAAGGCCTTCGATCGGGTTTGGCACAAAGCGCTTCTTTCGAAGCTCCCTTCCTATGGGCTTCCCGAGAAATTGTGCGATTGGATCACCAGCTTTCTTGCAGATCGGAGCATCAAGGTCGTTGTAGACGGTGCAAGCTCCGATTGCAAGCCTATTAATGCTGGTGTTCCACAGGGCTGCGTGCTATCGCCAACGCTGTTTCTTCTGCATATCAATGATATGTTGCATACCCGTAACATTCATTGCTATGCAGATGACAGCACTGGTGATGCTCTTTACACCGGCCGAGCCAATATTTCTCGGGAAAACGTCTCCGAGTGCCGGGACAAACTTGTGTCTGAAGTCGAGTCTTTGCTGAACAGAGTCTCGGATTGGGGACGACTAAATCTAGTCCAGTTTAACCCCCAGAAGACACAAGTTTGCGCGTTAACCGCTAAAAAGAACCCCTTTGTCGTATCCCCTCAGTTTCAAGGCACTCCCCTTGTTGCCTCAGCCAGTATCGGAATCCTCGGCGTCGACATATCGAGTGACGTGCAGTTTCGTGGTCACTTGGAAGGGAAGGCCAAATTGGCCTCTAAAAAGCTTGGCGTGCTCAGCAGAGCGGGGCAGTATTTCATGCCGGCACACCGCCTGCAACTTTACAAGGCGCAGGTTCGACCGCACATGGAATACTGTTCCCATCTCTGGGCTGGGGCTCCCCAGTACCAGCTCCTTCCACTTGACCGCATCCAGCGCAGAGCGGCTCGAATCGTCGACGACCGAGTGCTTTCCGATCGGCTCGATTCACTGGCGTTGCGAAGAGATGTTGCATCTCTTTGCGTATTTTATCGCATCTATCACGGGGAGTGCTCTGAGGAATTGTTCGGATTAATCCCAGCCGCCAAATTTCGTGAACGCACGACACGGCAAACGTCCCGATACCATCCACACCATCTGGATGCTTGGCGGTCCACCACTGCACGTTTCACAAGGAGCTTTCTTCCACGTACAACCTCTCTGTGGAATAGTTTATCACCGGCGATTTTTCCGGACCGATACGACCTGGGGACCTTCAAGAAAAGAGCTTACTCCTTTCTAAAGGGCCGGCAACGCACCCGCAATTCTCCTGGTGTTGCGGTTGATCATGGGCGGCGGTAGTCACTTAACATCAGGTGAGCCGCATGCTCGTTTGCCCCCTCTTCTATAAAAAAAAAAAAAAAAAAAAAAATACCGGTAAAAACGACCATAAAATCGCTTTGACTTTGTTTTTAGGTAATTGTTAAATTCATATTTTAATTGCTAATTTCTCATAACGCCGTTTAGATGCGGTAAAAATAATAATACCATTGTAATTCATAAATTATAAGGAATAAATTGACATCCACTTCATTAAGAATCTTTAAAATTTTTTGTGGGCCCATTCTACATACAAAAAGAAATTGTCTCCTTTGTGATGTAAATTTCTTCCTATTTATGCATACATGGTCATCCCATCTTCAATATATCGCCGATGTGGTCGATATACTTCCGTCTAGGATATCCCCTGCTTACTTTGCCACTCACTTCATTCTTTCTACGTGTCCAAACTAATGTAGAGTTCCTTTATTTATCCTACTAGCTTTTTCTCGCGGCTTCGCTCGCGTGGGTTTGAATTTAGAAACATCGATATACTCTTTCGTACTAAAATTAGCAAAACTGGATCACTTGTAGAGAGACGTCGGTATCTATGTCTATATTGGCAATATTATAGGCTACAGAAACACATAAGTTAGTTTATCAGAATCACATAAATATTATACGTATTTTTTAACTCTTTTTTTTTAAATCGGGCACGTATTCCGATGTGACATTATGAAGAGAATATTGTCCTGGAATCGGAAAAGCGTTATTTACATAATAATCATTATTAAGTTGATACAGTTTTAATAAAGTAAAGTTTTATTTCACGATCTTTATTAATATTGGTCCCATTGTATAGTGATTACCACCACATACCAGTATTTTTTTACGTTCGAGTAGACTTAAAATTTCATAAATGTAGTTCTATTCACGGAGGACGTGTGAGAAGAACTAAATTAATGAACAGCAGTAGAAATCTACGTAAGATGGGAAGCAGCGTCTTCCTGATCATAGATTATTATAATAATAAAAATTGCAGTTGACAACTCGCATGCCAAAAGTGGCAACTATGGCAAATATCCGACACTATGGCAGTTTGTGGAGGAAATCCGATTGATGAACGGGAGTAAAAATAATATATTAGCTATGTAGAGGTGGCGAAAAAGGAACCACTAACCCATTTCATCCCGTGGCTGTCTTAAGAAGCCACAGACGAAATTGAAACCGGAGATGGATAGCATCTTCTCGATAACAGCGTAAAGTAATAAAGAGCTGCGGTTGCCAACCTTCTTACCAAGCGTGAATACTAATGCAAATACCCGGTCTATTTGACATAGGCAATGGGGAAAGCCTATGATGAGCAGTGAAAAGCCCCATTAAAAGTAAAAAAGCAGCAGCCTAACTACATCCTGGGCACAGGCCACAGCGAGTTTTAGGTCAAAAAGGAGTTGACTAAGTTGACTCCAATGCGGAATGACCGACTTCACATACCTATACCTAAAAATAATTTTCGAAATATTTTTAACATCTCAGATATGCTGCAGGTTTCCTGCGATGTTTTTGTTCACCACCGAGAACGTGGTAAATCGAAACTTCAAATTGTAGTTAAAATATTAGTGGACTCAGCGCGGATCTAATTTGAGTTACTTACGTACCAACTATGAAGTTCACACTACAAACCCGTGTTTATAATTTGCTTTCTTTGATATTTATAGCACTTTTTCACAAGAGTCTGTTAATTTACTCGTGTGATCTATACAACCGGGACTGTCACAAAAATTTTAATGGTTTTGTCTGAAAATATGAAAGCTATTTTAATATATGACAAACTGTTTTAAAAATCTCAAAGTAAAAAAGGCTCCATCAATGGTATCACGAACTATTCCATCCATTATGAATATAAATCTCATAGAGCATTTAATTTTCATTTATACTTATATCAGACTTGGTACAAAAAGGATTTGGTGAAACATTACTATGCCGATAGGTATAAAATATTCATCTATACTTTTTTAGGGTTCCGTAGTCAACTAGGAACCCTTATAGTTTCGCCATGTCTGTCTGTCCGTCTGTCCGTCCTCGCTTAATCTCTGTGACCGTTAGCACTAGAAAGCTGAAATTTGGTACCAATATGTGTATCAATCACGCCGACAAAGTGGTAAAATAAAAATTGGAAAAAAATGTTTTATTAGGGTAGCCCCCCCTATATGTAAAGTGGGAAGTGATTTTTTTTTAAATTTCAACCCTTACGTGTGATTTATTGTTGGAAAGGTATTTAAAAATGAATAGGGGTTTACTAAAACCATTTTTTGATAATGTCAATAATTTCAGAAATAATCGCTCCAAAAGTAAAAAACAATGTGCCCCCCCCCCTCTAACTTTTGAACCATAGGTTTAGAAAATATGAAAAAAATCTGAAAGGTAGAACTTTATAAGGACTAGGAAAATCATTTTGAACCTGGATGGAAACAGTTTTTGTACAAAAAAGACAAAAAGTTGTACAAAATAATTTCTGGACTAAGTTTGTAGTATAATCGTTTAAGCAAGCATTTTTTTTTAACTTCGTTTACATATTTTATTATCCTGAACGTATCTTTTTTCAAACAAAAAAGAATTATTAAAATCGGTTATCGCAATCCAAAATTACCACCGAAAACTTCTGGCAATTCTATGTATTAATTAGTAACCCAATTCCCCGAGCGATGGCGCTGTAGGTACTTATTACATTGGGTCGGGTATTATCGAATTGTTCGGTTGGTCTCTCCTTGGCACCGCCTGCCGCGGAGCGTGCAATGTTGCACGTTCCATGTTCGCGCACGTACCCACTACCAGGTGCAGTTGCAGGAGCGCGGAGCGCTGCTGGAGCGCGAACATAATGGGTACCCATCTTTAAACTCATAAGTGGGAACACTTATTGTGACGGACGGGAAACTACGGAACCCTACACTGAGCGTGGCCCGACACGCTCTTGGCCGGTTTTATTTAATATATAACGTGAGCATATTATTATATATCTTATTACCTTTAAAAGAGAAAGAAGGAGAATTAACGAAATGGTTTTTCGAAAAGTGTTTTTATGGCCTAAAAGAATATTTAGAATGTAAAAATTTGTTTAATTATTTATGTGCTCCACTTATAGATAGTTTTTGTTTTAAATATTTGCACGTCTGAGAGCAGACTAAACACAATAAGTGTCTTCATTATAGATATTTAACTCAAGACTCTGTCACTTGCTTTTTATGCAAAGTACCTATATGACTGAACTTTGCTCGGTATTTTTTTTTTTTGGAAATCGTATTTTTTGGAAATTATATTTAGATACAAATTACATGCTGATGAAATATGAATAATATTTTTCGATCTTACCGACATAATAAAAAACTAAATTGGTTATTTAAACAAAAATCATGAGAGCAATTCATTTAATTTGTGTTTTTAAAAAATTACTTAAAAGGGGCTCGAAGTAAAAATGGAAAGGGAACCGGAAAAAAAAGTAGCGAAAGGGAGCGATTGTGTCAGCGTGTATAAATAGCAACTGCTTCGACTCGCCGCTCCTCCTACGCGGGCCCCGTCTCCTACGCGGGCCCCGTCTCTCCTACGCGGGCCCCGTCATCCTACGCGGGCCCCGTCTTTGCCCACGCAAACCCTAACATTTTAAATGAACTCCAAATAGTTCAGAACCTCTTCTGTCGTCGAGCTGCGAACGCACCTTGGTACGTCCGTAATGCCGACCTTCATCGGGACTTAGAGCTCCCAACAATTCAACAGTTCCTTAAAAAACTCTCTGAGAACTTCTTCAAAGCCTCAGAGTCGCACCCAAACAATTTAATTCGTGAGGCGGCTTCTTATGCAGCCCCACCCCCCTCTCGCTATCGTGTCCGCAGGCCGAGAAACTCTCTCTCGGACCCGCCAAATAAACTGTCAAACGACCTGAACTGCCTCCTGGCGGCTCAGGCCAGTTCTAATTAAATTAATTATTATTATATCAACTAATATTATTTTGCCTTCGTAGGCACTCCCTCAGCGGCTCTTAGCCGCCTGCGCCCTCTTTTCCCAAAAGAGGGTCGCTCATGATAAGGCACAATAGAGCTTAATCAGCCAGCTGCCTGTCCCCAAAGGCGGTTTTTAGGGGGTATCACTTAGGGTCCCCGGTAGGACAGTGAGTCCCCCATAACCACGATAGACCGGCTATCGTGGTATGCGTAATGCATTTTCCGCCTCCCTACGTACAGGGTAGCCCTTTAATTGCTTCGGGCGCAAAAAAAAAAAAAAAAAAAAAAACTCGCCGCTCACTTAGCGGTCAGCCGCCGTAGAGTCTATATTACCTGAGGATGCCTCGTGTAGAGGCGAAACACGTGTCGTATTATCGTCGATGGTGTGTCTTGCCTGGAATAGTGGTGTTGAGAGTAGTGGTGCTTGGTCTAGTGGTGACGGAGTTAGTGTATGCAATTGAGGGAGGGCGGGAGGTGCGCTTCAATCCAGGTAAGACACATCATTTTATATGTTTAGCGGAAAGTTGCAAAGAAATTGATATTTTTATTTTAATATAAAAATCTTCTTTTTGAAACTATAAGGATAATAAGAGTTTTGTTCTAATTGCAGTTTTTATCAGTTATTTATAGATAAAAAATAAACACTAAAACTTTTATTGATTAAAAATTTAACTTAGAAATATCATTAAATTTATGATTTTCGATAGATGTCACTATTATCTTTTTTAGAAGTAATTTGTTAGTATAAAATTTATTACTATCTACTAAAATGAAATAACAAAAACTAAAAAATGTACTTAAGAATTTTCAAAAATAACTATATAAATGGTATATTATTTAATTTCTTAGTGGAGGCAAAATGTCATTACTTTTTGTATTTTACGTTAGATGGCACTGTTTTGAAAAAATGAATGCAACAATAATATTGTATTTTTTCGGCGTAGTTCAATTTATTACACAACGGTTAAAATTAATGTTGGGCTTTATTTATAAATATTTTATTTATTTTAATAGAACATATGAATCGGATTAAAGTGAAATTATCATCTAAAGGAAGGAAAATACTTAACCCTCCTTCACTGAAGTTCTGTAATCGGATAAAAAGTAGTCTATAAGTAGCCCCGGGTCCCTAACTACCTACACACAAAATTTCATGGAAATCTTTTCGGTAGTTTTTGCGTGAATCTTTAATACACAGACAGACAGACATACAGACAGACAGACCAAGATTCTAAAAACCACTAATATGGCTTCAGTATCCTTCGTTTTGTCCCCTGGACTTGTTTTTTCTAGAAAATATTAGAATTAGAGACACGACCTTTCTACAGATTTATTATATGTATAGAAGATTCACTTAATTTACTTCTTAATTTCTACAGCATTGACTACCACACAATATTAAGTTAAGATCCTAACCGGAAGTGTGAATTGTCATGTTTTCCTTTTTCGACACATTCTATCGTCCTACAATAGATGAAAAAATTATATTTAAAATATATTTGAAAAATGAGTTTCATTTTCCATTTTGATAATAAATGAACGTGAATCGAACTTTTTCACCTAAACTTATTAAGGTTTAGCGCGTTAATATTTGAGATCTCTTCTTCTTATAGTTTGAAAACTTTAAAAGTTTAAATTGATATCCCGCTTCTAAGACTGCAAGGGGTTATTGTTGGACAGTTCAGCGAAATGTCTAACTCGTCAGTAAAATAAAACAAGACGGTTAAATAAGGAAGGAGAACAGTACTGTTATGCTCCGAAGTCGACGGCACTAGCGCCATCTAGTCTCGAACCGAAGAACTAACTAAACTTCTTGAAGTTGAAACTCGAATTCTCGGTACCTTGCGCGTGTTTACTTGAATATTCTGGATATTTCCATGCTAATTTATATAAATATACAAGATCTGCAAGATGCGATCGGGGAAGTATTGAAGTTGGCGAGACAAGCGAAGCTTCGGAGCGGAATAAAGTGAATCAGTGTGATTAATTATTAGTGTTTTTAACTTTAATCAGTGTAAAGTGAATTAAAGTGTTAATTTAGGTAATTCTATCGGCAATTTTTATTGTCACGAACCTCAAGCTCGTAACAGTACTAAATATACTACATCACCTTTTACTATTATATGGGAATGTAATCCTATACCTTTAAACGAGCGATTCTTGTATATATATAATCGGAATCTCGGAAACGGCTCCAACGATTTTCATAAAAATTTTTGTGCAGGGAGTTTCGGGGGCAATAAATCGATCTAGCTAGGATTTATTTTTAGAAAATGTCTTTTTGTGACGGTTTATTAATGATTACAAATAGCTTAATTGGTATATTGGGCGGTCAAGCTCTTAAAAATTGGTGTCAGAAGTGGGATTAAATCATGCCGATTTTACCTAGGGAGGAATCAGAGGGTGTCCATACCCGAAGTCAACGCCAGCTGGAGACGGACCAGAGGAGGTTTGGTGGTGCAACGCCGCAGACGTCGGAGGGCCAACTGCCAGCCACGGAGGCTGCCAGCCCGTCAGTAGCTGCTACGTCTGCAGCACCTGACTTAGGTGCTCTGATGGCCATGCTACAGGAGCAGCTGCAGCGCGGACGAGAGGAACAGGCCCGTCTGTTGAAAGAGCAGCAGCAGGAACAGGCTCGTCGACAGGAGGAACAGGCTCGCCGACAGGAGGCACAGGCTCGCCGGCAGGAGGAACAGGTCCGTCAGTTGGAAGAGCAGCTGCGGGGCGGACAGGATGAACAGGCCCACAGGATGAAGAGCAGATGCTCCTCATGAAGGACCTTCACGCTACCTTCGGAAAGGAGATAAAGGAGGTGAAGGATAGAGTTGCTCAGCATGACAACCGCCTGTCGGAAGCTGAAAACCGAATCGAGAAAGCTGAAACCCGAATCGACCAAGTAAACAATCGGGTTGACAACGTAATGGCTGACATGAAGTAATCACTGGACGAACTCAAACTTGCAGATGGAGCTACAGCTCCCGTAGTAGCTACAATACCTTCGCTTCGTGGGTTCAAGGTGCCACCGTTCGACGGTACCTCTTCCTGATCAGCCTACAAAATCCAGTTCAAGGCTGTTACGAAGGCGAACGGCTGGAATAAAAGCCAGGCCATGACTGTTCTCACACTAGGCCTGCGCGACCAGGCCTTAACAGTTCTGGAAGCCCTCGGTGAGGAAGTGACTTATGAGCAACTCCTTGAGGCATTGGAGGCGAGATATGGCGATGCTCACCTGGAACACGTCTTTCGTGCGCAGCTTAAAGATCGCGTGCAGCGCATCAACGAAAACCTGCAGCAGTGGGCTCTAGAGGTGGACAAGCTGGTGCGAAAAGCATACCGGTCTGTACCTGCGCTCATTGAAGGGAACCTGGTGCAGACATTTATCGACGGCATCCGCGATCTGGAAGTCAGAGCTGCTGTGAGGCTCGGGCACCACGAGACGCTTAAGGACGCCTTGGCCCATGCACTGGAGGTGGTAGCCGTGCGGCAGGATCATCGTTCATCGTTCGTCGATCAGAGGTTGCAGCAGCTACAGTTCGCGACCGCAACAAACGATACAGCCCTAGGTGCTATGGCTGTGGGGAAAGGGGCCATCTTCGATCCAGCTGCCCTAAGCGAAGCGCAGAAAGGGAAAGTGAACGATATCAGGAGGGTAGTGCAGCTAAAGGTACTGCCTGGCGGCGACAGGATCGTCGTTCACCTCACGCTAGGGAGGTTGCAGCAGTTACGGTTCGCGACCACAATAAAGGGTACAGCCCTAGGTACTATGGCTGTGGGGAAAGGGGCCATCTTCGGTCCAGCTGCCCTAAGCACACCCTAGGAAAGGAAGGTGAACGGTCTCAGAAAGGAAGTGCGGCTAACAGCACCGCCCAGCAGCAGCAGGAATACGACTTTACTATCAGACACTGCAGCGGGAAATCTCACGGCAACGCAGATGCATTGTCAAGAAGAGTTGCAATCTTCAAGTTTCTTGAAGATTGCAACCATTGTAGTAGGCAAGAGAATAAGGAAGTGGTATCCGTGAGGATGCTCAGGACAGACCACCTCAGCAACGGGTGGAAGGACAGCCTACGACATGCACAGCAGGAAGATCCGGACATCAAGCCGATTCTGGAAGAGATGAAGGCCCAGTCTACCAAGCCTAAATGGAGGGACGTCTCAGCAATGAGTTCAACCACGAAAAGCTATTGGGCCCAATGGGACAGCTTGCTGATTCAGGATGGAGTCCTGTGCCGTAAATGGGACAATGGTCGAGGAGACAGCTGTCGTTTGCAAATGGTTGTCCCTAAAGCTAAAGTACCGAATGTTCTACAGCTGTGCCATAATGGTCGTTCAAGAGTCCATCTGGGAGTTATACGACTCTGCTGAAGGTCCGAGAACAGTTTTTCTGGGTCCATTATCGTGACGATGTCGAGGATTGGTGTCGTACATGTACAAGTTGTGCGGCCGTGAAGGGACCTCGGACACGTAGTAGAGGAGCATCGAAATTGTACAATGTTGGTGCACCATGGGATAGGACAGCCCTTGACATTGCGGAGCCGTTACAGAAAGGCGCGAGAGGGACTCCTAAGATCGCCCATGTAGATCGCTTGGCGCGTTATTATGGGGCCGATAATGCTCGGGACGAGCATGTCTTAGGAGGGGGCAGTGTTACGCGCCGAAGTCGACGGCACTAGCGCCATCTAGTCTCGAACCGAAGAACTAAACTTCTTGAAGTTGAAACTCGAACTCTCGGTACCTTGCGCGTGTTTACTTGAATATTCTGGATATTTCCGTGCTAATTTATATAAATAGGCGCTGCAAGATGCGATCGGGGAAGTATTGAAGTTGGCGAGACAAGCGAAGCTTCGGAGCGGAATAAAGTGAATCAGTGTGATTAATTATTAGTGTTTTTAACTTTAATCAGTGTAAAGTGAATTAAAGTGTTAATTTAGGTAATTCTATCGGCAATTTTTATTGTCACGAACCTCAAGCTCGTAACAGTACTAAATATACTACATCACCTTTTACTATTATATGGGAATGTAATCCTATACCTTTAAACGAGCGATTCTTGTATATATATAATCGGAATCTCGGAAACGGCTCCAACGATTTTCATAAAAATTTTTGTGCAGGGAGTTTCGGGGGCAATAAATCGATCTAGCTAGGATTTATTTTTAGAAAATGTCTTTTTGTGACGGTTTATTAATGATTACAAATAGCTTAATTGGTATATTGGGCGGTCACAAAATCGTAATACCACGGTTCGAGCCCAGACAGACCGACCGACTTTTTTTCACTTTTTTTTCAAGTTCCTTTCTTTTTTGAGAAAATCAATTTTTTCGATCCATTTTTTTAGTATTTTTTAAAAACACAAAAATTTAAATTAAACTAATTTCACTCATGATTTTTTATTCAAATAACCAGTTCAGTTTTTTCTATTATGTCGCTAAGATCAAAAAATATTATTCGTATTTCATCAGTATGTAATTTGTATCTAAATATAATTTCCAAAACACACGAATTAAAAAAAACCGAGCGAAAAATACCGAGCAAAGCTCGTCGACCGGGTACTAAATACAGATTAATGAAATTACAGAAAAAATCATTATATGCCATCCTATCTCGGGCCTAATAGGAATGATAGAGCGCTACGTACATTTCAAGTGACGCAATAACCAAGGCAAAATCATGTTATACTTATTGTAGGAATATGTCGCGAACGCATCATGTGTATCTAAACTCATTAGCAACCAATAACTTAGTTAAGGTGTATGTTTGTGTATGTGAGTGCATTTCGGTATAACTCAAAACGTACGCAGCGTTCTGTCTTTTTTTGTTTGTTTGTTTGAATCTTTGATTGTTATATCAAATCAAATTTCAAATGAACACGAAAGAAAAACAGTCTATATTATTTTGTCTTTCATACGGATTCTCTCGGGATTTTAGGCAGAAGTTACAAAACTTTTCTCGGTTCTACGCGGTTGCTGAAGCGGATAAGTTTCCCCATTAATTTTAGTTATAAAAAAATATAATTTTTATACAATTATTGAGGAGGCGTTCCAACTTGTTCAGAATATCTTGGAACAGATCTGGGTAACACATCTGCATAATGAATTATGGGTAATATGAGTGTTTGGTCAAACATGATCTTAGATTTTGTGGAAAGAAAATGTTTTAAAAGTATCTTTGTTTCTTAAATACAATTAAAATATATTATTTAAATAATACTAGTTTTTACGGATTTTATCACGTATATAACTTTTTTTATATACCCCACCTTTCGAGCATCATAGTTAACCGCGGTTACCTTAGATTAAAATTATTGATTTTTTTTTCGATCTATGCAGTGTGAACTTATATTATCTCAGTCTTGCAGTTGTATGCTTGGGTTGTGATTCAATTTAATTAATTATTGAAATTAGGATGATTTTTGATTTCAATAGCCTCGCGATCGTCATTGGAGGGAACTGATTTGTGGCCTATCAAATTTGATATAGTGACGAGGGCGATCCTGTATTATACTGTATCGGATATGATTTTTAATTTTAATCTATGGTAACCGCAGTTAACCATGAAATCCGGACGTTGAACATCTCAGTCCCCCCGTGACCATGGGTGCTGTAAAGACACATTTTAGTCATTGTACATAATAAATCTACCTGACAGGCGATAAGAAAAACACAGCATTCCAGAATTTAAATGTCTGTTAATAATTTGATCAATAACCTCATGACAGTTGTCAGCTGTCAAAGGACATTCACAATTCTCTATTAGTGTTGCAGTTTTTGGTAAGAATAAAATATTAATACCACTGAAACAAATGCAAATTCGTGGATTTTAATGACCAAAAGTGTTATAATATATCATTTTAATTTATTTCCCTACCTGTACAAAAAAGGCCTACGCTTCATACAATTTTGGACCATATCCTTTATTAGATTGTTTGATTTCCGCCGTGTAGAGTTGGTGTATATCCACTACCCATATCGTCCCGTGGGTTTCGTAAGAAACTATTGAGGAAAATAAGCCAGGAAATGACCAGCAGCGTCTGGCTAATAACAACTGGAAAATAAAAGGTACTCCGGTTGCCAACCCGATTACAAAGCGTGGCAGCTATGGCAAGTAAACACCTTGTGTGGCTATTAAAGAGACGCCTACCTACAGCAATGGAATTTAAAAGGCTGATGATAATAGTGGAGTTTTGGTGGGAACTTTACCGGCGGCGGTTTGCAGCTCCTGCATTATTTTTAAATAATAGTTTAAACTAAATTTTGATACGTAAAAGATTTCGTGTGGTAAATTGCTGCGCATATAAACTATTAGTAGAAATGATGAAACAAGTGCTCCAACGGTTGCTTAAGCGCCACGAGATACTATTGTTATCGACTGTTTGCTAACTAAAGTTCTCGTCAAAATCTCCTAAATTTTTAGCAAAATTTTTCTAAAGCACAATTTCATATCACTTGAAATGTTATATTGAACCGTACGTCATTTAAAAACTTCTTCACATCACAAATATATATATATATATATATATATATATATATATATATATATATATACAGCATATTGAAGCTCACTGCTGAACATAGGCCTCCCCCATAGTTGCATCATAGGGGGGGGGGGGATATTTGTTATAATTGCCGCGCTCTTCAAGAGGTTGCCAATTGCAGTTTTTTATTTTTAGTCGTTATTGGGAAGACGTTGCTGGTCATCTCTTGATTTATTTCCCTCTGTTGGCTCTTACGACACCCACGGAATGATTTGGGGTAGTGAATATATATAATACATGTATGCAACGGTTTTTTCCCATCCCAAAAGTGATCAACGTGCCTAAAGAAGTGTTTACTTCAAAATGATCATGATAGTGAAGTTCTTTGAACTAATGTTAAATTAGTTTTTAAGCTTTAGTGTTTTCTCAATCTAAGAAAACATTAAATGCCACTCAATTATTGCCCTATCTCTTGTTTATCATAATTATTTCTTAAATTTACGCGAACACTACACATTGAATAAAACTATTATTTACGGATTTTATCAAGTTTAATTACTTTAATTTGTTTTTACTATCCCGACGTTTCGGGTGCTTTACAGCACCCATGATCACGAGGGGGACTGAGATGTTTGACATCCCAATGTCATAATTAGTCCAGCTACCTTCAGTTTTTGAATATTAATTTTTGGTCTGATTTACGCAAACGAGCTTATAGTATCACGAAGTCTTGCAGCGGTATGCTTGGGTTTGGGTTTAATTTTGCTAATTATAGGATCCCAAGCACCCATCCATCTTCTCTATTGAAATTTGGATGTTTTTTAATTTCAATAGCCTTGCGTATCATCCTTGGTAGGATTCGGTGTTCTTTTGCGAGGATTTGTGGTTTATCAAATCGAATGTAATGGTAGGGACGATCTTGAACATGTTCGCAGACTGCAGACTTCCCGGAGCGTCGGTGCTTCACGTCAGCTATGTCTTCCTTCACGCGGGTTTTTTATAGATCGTTTTGTTTGACCTATGTAAGAGAGACCACATTCACAATCTAGCTTGTACACACCTGCATCCTGTAGAGGAATATTACATTTGATGGATGGTGAAAATTGACTAATCTTCTTCGGTGGCTTGTAGTATGTTTTTCTTGGAAATTCGCTTCAAGATGTAGCCAATCTTGTCTGTGACTCCTCCGATATATGGTAGCACAGCAGGCGCGTGCTCGACTGTGGCTGGCTTCACTTGTTCACTGTGATGTGGGCGCGGGACCCGAAGCTTGTTGTCTTGCAAAACTTGCTTGACGTGTTGAAGCGGCGGCCACATGTTTTCTGTCACAGATCCCTCGTGCTCTCTGAAACAAAGATAATTTACCCACGGTAGCTAACTGTGAAGGATGATGGTGAGATTCACCATTTAGATATCGGTTGGTATGGGTCTTTTTCCTATACACAGTGTGACCAATAGTGTTATCAGGATTTCGGATGACTAAAACATCTAGGAAGGCTAAAGAATTATTTGCCTCTAACTCCATTGTGAATTGTATTTTAGAGTTTATGAAGTTAAGGTGGTCTAAAAATGCAGTTACTTTGTCAGATGGTAAAATTGTGAATGTGTCGTCTACGTACCGCTTGTAGAACCTTGGATTTACAGGAGCAGTAAGAAGGGCTTTCTCCTCATAGTCCTCCATGAATATGTCGGCGACTATGGGAGACACAAGTGAGCCCATCGCTACACCATCTACTTGCTTGTAGAACTCCTCCTTCCACAATAGATAGCCAGATGTGAGGCAGTGTTTAAGTAATATTGCATATTCTTGAGGCATGTTATTTTCTTCCAGTTTCCTAGTTACAATTGAGATGCAGTCAACAATAGGTAGGCATGTAAATAGTGACTGAACATCAAAACTGACCATAGTTTCATTGTCAGCGAGATGTAGGTCTTTTATCTCACTCACAAAATGGTGTGAATCCTTTGTGTGTGCTCTGGTATGTCCTCTCAGTGGTGGTAGTCTTGTTTATCATTCACTTGGAACGGTTTTGGGAGTACAAAGTTAGCATATATATATAATAAACACAGTAACAAAAGTTACACCACTTCTCCTCTTCAGGGCTCTGTCCTGGAACCGATAGTTTAAATAATCTTCTTGAACGATTAAAAAAATACATCTGTAGTCTCACGCCTGAGATTCCATTTGATTGAGTTGGTCCGAGATTCCGTTGGATTGGTCGGTTAAGGGCCCAGAACTGGAAAAGTCCGGGGCTCAATGGGCTGCATCAACCTTCAACCAGAAGTCGCTGCTGAGCCTCTTCACTACTGCAATCACTCATTTGAAGGACCAGGGTACCACAGACCCGAGCAAATACCGCCCTATCATGTGTCTACCGACTGTACACAAGAAACTAACATCCATTTTGAGCGCAAGAATAACTCTTCACCTGGACTCAAATCAGGTGATGTCGTGCGCTCAAAATGGATGTTGGGGCTGACTACTCCTCATTGACGTGGTCATTGGCAAAGTGGTGAAACGCAACCATCGGAACTTCTCCGCCACCTGGATAGACTACAGAAAGGCATTTGACTCGGTGCCCCTTACATGGCTAAAAAAGAGCTATACAAGATTGACTGTACAGTTAGGAACTTTCTCAAGCCGTGTACGGTGCAGTGGACTACGATCCTTTGTCATCTGGGCGAGCGGATAAGCGGGCTGCGGAAAGCTGCATAAGGCCGCAAAGGATAAGAAGGTATATCTTCCAGGGCGATTGTTTGATTGTCATTGAACCCTCTCAGTACTTTACTGTAGGGCTCCGGGAGAAGATTTCAACTTCGGAAAGAAGGTACAAAAATGAACCACCTTTTCTATATGGATGACCTCAACTCCTCTTCATCTTGTGGAATTGCTAAACATCACTTGTAATTTTAGCAACTCTATTAGAATGGAGCTGGGAACAGATAACGTGTTTTATGCATGCTTGACCAAAGTGCTTAACAGCCTTTTATCCGGTGTGAATAAGACAAACGCATACAACGGTTAAGTCATGCATATCCTCATGTATATGGTTGGCATACTCACGTGGTCTCAGACTTAACTTAACGCCTTGGATAGAAAAGTTTGCACTATCATGACGTCCCATAGAGAGCTTAATCCGAAATCGTCGGTAATGAGGCTGTACTCCCCGCGAAAACATGGTGAGCGTGGCTTTTTAAGCGCGCTCACCATGCATTATCGTGAAGTGTGCAGCCTTCGTAATTAGTTCCTGGCGAGATCGGATGATCCATTCTATAGGGACGTCATTTTTTGTGATAAAAGACTTACCCCTCTATCCTCAGCCGATGAGCAATGGCTGAACCTGGCAGTACATAGTAATGGGAAACCGTATGGAAGGAGAAGGAGCTCAACGGGAGGTTCTACAAAACTCCTCATGATCCTTTCGTAGACACTGTAATCTCCCTCTACTGGCTACGCTTTGGTGGTCTCTTTGGTTAAACCGAGGGTTTTGTCTCTGCAAAACAGGATCAGGTTATTAACACCAAAAACTATCGTAGATACATCCTAAAAGATGGCACCGTCGACATCTGTCGAGCTTCTCGTAATCCCGGTGAGTCACTTAGGCATGTCATCTCAGGCTGTTCTGCACTTTGTAACTCTGAGTACTTACACAGGCACAACCTCGTAACCAGAAATATTCACCAGGAGCTCGCTCTAAAATACGGTCTCGTGAACCGGAAAGTGCCATATTACAAGTACTTGCCGGAATCCGTGCTCGAAAATGATCGCGCCAAGCTCTACTGGGACCGAGCCATCATCACGGACAGGACTATTCTTGCAAATAAGCTTGATATTGTGCTAATGGTTCAGGCACAGTCAAGGACATTTTTGGTCGACATTACCATTCCGTATGACGGGAAATCCGAATCATGAGGTGACTGACATTTGGGGTGGTCTGGCGATCTGAATTATTCATGTAGTCGTTTCTGCAGATGAGTTAATCCCAGTCAGCTTCTCGGGTCATCTGGTGCGGCTGGGACTCCGTGATGGACCGCTCCAGGCTCAAATTCAGAAGCCGGTGCTCCTCGGTACCACCCGCATCGTCCGCCGGTTTTTTTCCCTTTCCCCCTAACCCTCCGCCGTTTAGTCTCCCCTGCCGAGGGCTTCCATCTGGTTGGACTTTATTTATGTTAACATATTAAATATATATTTATGAATATTTATCATTTCCTTTTATTTATTTATTCAGCCCAACCAGATGAGAATACTGTGTGAATACCCCAATAATAGTTACTTTATTTTACTGACATTTATGTATATTTATCATTTTTATTTACAATTATTTATTAATGGAACCCAACCAGATAAGAATACAATATAATGGTTAAATGTTTATCATTTCCTTTTATATGTTTATTCAGCCCAAACAGATGAGAATACTCGACTATTGCCCGGTTTCTGAAGTTCCCAGTTATATTCCCATTAGCTATTGATTCATTAAAGTTATCTATAAGATATCAGCCGGTTAACTGTCATTGCGTTTCTGAATACCAAACCAACCGTTCAACAACTATGAAACCAATAACAAGTTCCATAATTTGCCACTAGATGGGTCTTTTTCGATTCATCGAAGACATCGAGTCTAAAATTGGTTTTTTTATTTCAATTCTTCATTTATACTAGTATTATTCATAAAATATTATTTTTTGAGGCTAAACAAGTGAATATGCACTGTTTTAGCAATAAATTAAGATAATTCAATATTTATCAGAGACTCTATGGACGACATCATTGTACTGTCAAATTGTTTAAAAAGAAAACATCATATCTACTCATTGCTTTTATTTTGCGCGTGGTTTATTTTTTCTCTTTCCGATTTTAAGTTTAGTGGTTTTATCTTTTAAAATAAACATTATGGAGTCTGGCAAACGTAGCAGAAATTTTACGGAAAGAGAGAAGATGCTTCTAATTGAAGTAGCCAAAGAATTTGTGGCTACAATTAACAACAAAAAGACGGACGGAACTACTGTTGAGGCCAAGAAGCAAACTTGGATGGCGTTGACAAATAAATATAATGCTCTTTCCGAAACGGGAATCAGAACAGAAAAACAATTGCATGCGTTATATGACAATTTAAAACATTGATTTATATGTTACACTAGATAAGTAATTTCCGCGCCAAAGCGTTGTCACTTCACATAAGGCCACAGCCTTATACTCAGCGAACGTCGGTTCAGTGTTCAAGGTGACGCCGTCCGAGTTAAGCCGAACGATTCACAACAAAAAATGGGTAAATGCGTAGTGAAAGAATGCGTTTCAAGGTCACAAAAACATAATAAATCAAGCGGAATCACTTTCCATACGTAAGTTTTAATTTATATATTCATATTAACGTTTAAAACACTAAAAAATTAAATAAAATATCGAATATTGCCATTTAGGTTCAATGTTGCCACTTTTCCGCATTTGTGATTATCCTACATTAATGGGAGACTATATAATTAATGGAGTAAGTTAATTTGTTACCTCCGATTTTAAATATTTTGGAAATTATAATAAAAACTACGTTTTAACTTTCATACAATATAATTAATTATTCTTATTTTAGTTTATTCTTGAATTATCTTTTAAATATATTTTATTACCTATTTTATATTAATAATTTTATATTATTTATAATTTCGTATACATTTTATATTAATTATATTTTATTAGATACCTATTTTTATTGTTTGATTTATTAGAACCATAAAAATACGTTTTATTTCATCATTATGTTTACTTCTATTTATCTGATAAGCTTTGTATCCCTTTTTTTCTAAGGGGACGTAATAAAGATTTTAAAATAAAATATACTTTTTTAATATAAAAACAATTAACTGCAGTTTCAAAAATTATTATTTTTATTACGTATTTTAGGTAAAATTTCATATAGTAAGCCACACCAACCCGCCATTGCATGTTTGTGTGTCTATCTTTTTCTAATCTTACGACGACGATATTGTTTTCGCAACTTGTGTAAGTGAGATAGATATATGTTTACTTAAAATTGTTATTAGTTTCAAAGCTACGTCGTCGCGTTTGGATAGTGGTTACACTTTTTTCGACGCGCGGTAATGTGGTTTGCTCCTCTAGTCTTGTATAACTCAATGATTTAAAAAAAACTGCCGTCGATGAAAAGGTTGTGGCCTTATTACCTCCACAATTTAAACCATTATCTAATGATTTTGACTCATCAGCAACATATTACACCATAGGTATGTAAGTTTAGTGTTTTTCTAACATCATATTACATCAGAATTTAGCATTTATTGAGCATGCTTTTACCTGATGTTTTGGTTAAATTCTTCTTATATCCACTATTTCAGCATAGGGCTATACATAACCTGAGCAATAAAAGTTATCAATAAAAATTTACAGGGAAAAATTAGTTTAAATCTAATCAAACTTACTAATAATTTCATGTGAAATAGAATAAAGATAATGAAACAAAATATAATTAAATAATCATTTATTTAATGTGTTTTAAGTACCCATGCACCAATTACTGAATATAGATTTATCTGTACAATCATCAGCTACAGAAATAGAAAAAGTCACTTTTTTCATTTACCACTGGTTCGAAAAAAACACCTCTGTCCTGGGAAGAATTGGCAAGAAACCCAGCGGGACTAATTTTTTAAAATAATAAAATTACACATAACACAATAATGACTGATTTTTGCAATTTATTCATTACAGATATTGTTGAAACACAACAGCTAAACGATACGCAAGATTCTTCTCAAGAAGTATTGGGTGCAAAAGAAGATTCTGTGCATCAACTTCAACAAGTTAAAGGTTCCAAAAGAAGGATTTCACCTCTTCTGGTATCTGACATCACACCGAAAAAAAAGATTTGTTTAACTGAAACAAAAAAGAAAAATATAAATAGCATCAATGCTTCAATAATAAAAAGAAAAAACCAGAAGCAAATGAATGAGGATACCATAACTACAAAAAAATTAGAAATATTGGAGGTTCAACTTGAAAATGAACATATGAAATTAGAAAAAAACAAAATTTTACTGGATCTTGATATTGAGTTGAAGCGGAATCTTTTAGAAAATTCTAAAACGGACTTAGAATTAAAAAAAGAATCTTTTAGAAAATTCATAAATGGACTTAGAATTAAAAAAGAAGAATTTTAATTTACAATTGCTAAATCAAAATTCTTATTTTAAATCCTAAGTCCATTTTTGCACTTTATAAAAGATTTTCTTTAGCGCTCTATATCAAAATCCAGTAATTTTTTTTTATATTTTTGTTATTTGATGATTTCATATTGATGTTGAATCTTCAATATTTGTAATGTTTGGTGTTTATTAATTAAAACTCTTGTTTATAAATTCTATTCTCTATATTTTTACATGGCCAAAGTATAATAAATTAAAATTCTTATAAAGTCCATTTTTGCAGTTTGTAAAAGATTGTCTTTAACTCTATATCAAAATACAGTAAATTTTTTGTTTTTGTTATTTGATAATTTCATATCGATGTTGCATCTTCAATATTTGTAATGTTTTGGTTTTTATTAATTAAAACTCTTGTTTATAAATTCTATTCTCTATATTTTTACATGGCCAAAGTATAATAAATTCATTTAGTTTTATATTAGTATTTTGTTATAGTTTTTATTTATTAAAATTCTTGTTTATATTTTATATTCACTATATTTTTACCAGAAATACAAATAAAATATACATACACAAATTTGTTTTTATTAACATAATACATTATTGATACATGGGAGCAATGCTGCAGATATATTATAATTATAGCACGATAGGTCAGTTCTACTGGGGAAAGACATGGCCCTCACCGAATACTCGTTTGAATTAACAGCTAAATATGCTGCTGTTTCGTTTGGTGAGCATTACGAAATTGCTCTGAAATAAAGCGGAGACCCTTTAGGCATGCCATCTTACTCCTCAACGGTGACAATGCATCCGCATTTTGATTCCTAATAGAGGATAGATGTAGATGTCTAGGGGCCCCTGCATCCACTTACCATCAGATGGAACATATTATATGCTCCTTTGCTTTTTCTGTTGCTTTATTACATTCAACATTGTGTAAATTGAGCTTTAGAGATATTAACAAAAGAAAAATTTTACCAACCTAAAATATTGTTCCACTAATAAACGACGAAAATGGTTTCCTTCACAGGGAAGAGGTTGTTCAATTGATTCTGTAATATCTTCTTCCGAAGCGGAATCAATTGCCAGAGTATCACTTTGCTGTAGAGCTATATTGTGTAACACGGCGGTTGCAACAATCACAGCTAACGTATGATCCAATTTTAACCTTAATTTTTGAGAAAGGCATGGAAATCTTCTTTTCCACACACCAAATGTCCTTCCAACTGTATTTCTGGTCTTGATTTGTGCTTCATTGTAGAGTTTTTTCGCATTTGTAGCAGGGTTTAAAAATAGTGTCATCATGTAGCGTCCACAAGAATATGCACTATCTCCAAGGAGGTGACCATCTATCTCGTTGTTATTCAGGCGTGCTCGGAGGAATGAGTTATTAAAAACTGTACTGTCATGTGTTGATCCATGCCAGCGGGCATCTATGTCACAAATTTGCAACTTTGCATCACACACAACTTGTACATTAATAGAAAAAAAACCTTTTCTATTTCTAAATAATTCTGCTTGCTCACCTCCAGGAGATTGAATAGGTATGTGTGATCCATCTACACAACCAATTACATTTGGAAATCCTGCGATATCAAAAAATAGTGCTTTTACTTCTCTTAGTCTACAACATTTGGCATACTTATATAACTCCTTGCTAGTTTGGCTATTTCCTTACTTACTTTATATACCACTCTGGATACAGTAGTTTTGTGAACATTAATGTCATCACCAATTACTATTTGGAAAGTACCGGTAGCATAAAATCGTAATGCTATGAAAATTTGTTCTAACACAGACAATGTATATTTCCGATGCATAATGGGTGCTAGAGCAGAGCTGATGATATCACTTTGGTGTATAACAGTATTCTTATCAAAGTGATATCTCAATTGAAATTCTTCATCCGTAAACATTTCGAAAGGATTTCTCCTATGTCTTAAGTTTCTGGGTACTGATATACTAGAAATAAACTCCAGTACTTCCAAATCAGACTCGGAAGAGCTAGGTACTCGTATTCATTGCATTTCTAATTTTGTCTCTTTAATATTTAAGTGCTTAGCGCTCACTGGCAATTTATTTTAATAATAACACGATATAACCTAAAAGTTGATGCAGTTTGCTTTAATTTAAACGTCAAATAAAGTTATGGAACCGATAAACGGCACTGATTGGCCAGTTAAATTAAACTTAGCTTAAACGGAGTTTATCTTCCATTGCGATGTTCGGAAACGCATTTTCATAAGTTATCGAACCAATAGCGCTAACGAATAGATAAACTGCCGATAAAAGTACCTCAGAAACCGGCCATAACTCATTTTCACTCGCGTACAAGTTGAGAGACGAGACGTGAGACGAGCCACGAGACAGGTGTGTGAATAGACGCTCGCGTCGGAGTCGGTTTTATGGGCACAAGTCAAAGGGGCTCGCCATGGATGCGTGCGATAGGTTTGGCGCTCTCGCTTTATTAAGGATTCAATGTTGTGCCGCGCAGGTTCTATGCTTTCAAACTGTGAAAAATGAATTATTCGCAAGAAGAAACGTTTTAGCATTCTAGAATTATTTCAAGAAGAACCGATAATTTGGGATCCCAAACATAAATTACACGTAAAAAGTAAACGATGCATGGGTGAGATTATCTCAATAAATGTGTAGATCTCCAACTGAACTAAAAAATAAGAAAAATTCTCTCATGGCAACCTTTTTCCAGCATCTTCAGCGCAAAAAGCAATCAGTGACATCTGGCACAGGAGAAGATGATATTTACAAGCTAGTGTGGGTGTATTACGCTATCATGGAGACATTTTTGTCACCTATTGTAAGTAAAATAAACTACATATTAGTTTAGTTACTCGTTGTTTACTAAGTTTCACTCCTTACTATTTACCTTATTACTTACTACGAGTATGTTATCCTACGGTAGCTCAGATGGTTAACGTTCGCTGTAAATATAACAGAACGCGAGAAACCCGGGTTCGATCCCGGCCGGCACCAATGAAATTGTTAATTGCAATTTTAAGTGCCGATTTACTACGTGCTTGGCGGTTAAGGAAGACATTGTGAGGAAACCAGCATGTCTGAGGAATAAGGAAAAAAATATTTCTAAGACATGTGAAGTTCGCCAACACACATTGGGGGAGCGTGGCGGACACTTCCTTGCCCTAAAACCCTCTCAGAAATGAGGGTAGGCCCTCTTCTACTCCTTACTATCAAGATACATATTTATTATACTCAACTTTTATAACCTCATTATTATTACGGTACGTACAAACAATATTGTCATATGACATTTTTCAGAACAAACGAAAGAAAGTAACATAATGTGGACGTGTTGTATAATACATGTTATATATCAATGTTACATAGTTTGTACCTTTAGATAAAATGGGGATTTAGTTCGCATTTTTTCCACAATATGGTGCTGTCCACTGACTTATTTGTTGACCTTTATTTAATAAATTAATAAATGAGACGGAAAAACGTTAAGTCAAGGCATTGTTATTAGTTAATACATGAAACAAAGACTCACCGTAACTATATATTTTTTTATCATTTTACCTTATAAAAAACTAGTGAGCTCATTTTTCATTTCTATGGCGCTCTGTGGTACACATCTACCTACAGTTGAAATAGGTCTTATAGCTGGTTTAGTAGAAAGACTTCGCCTTCAAGACCCTTTGCGAATTATTTCATCATCAACAACAGTATCAAAGGTACCAGAAGGTGCGTAAATGTTTCTAGATATTCTATTATTTCTGAGAAAGTTATGCATTAGAATACAAGTCATCGTTATCAGTTTACCTTTACCTTCTGAATTTCTATTGGCTTTTTAAAAATTCTAAAAACTGTTGTCTCCAAAAACATTTTCAACCGTAACACGTGTTCTAGATAATCTCATGTTAAAAATCCGTGGTAACGAACCAATAACATGATTTTTTGTGAAAAGTTTCATCACGTGTTTGGTTAAAGCAAATGCCCCATGTCCAAGAAAAACCTATGGTACATTACATTACCCACCAGGGAGTGGACCATCAGGTGGTAAAAAGTGTCTGTAGAATAGTTTTCGCGAAGAACATTATTTTGAAATACTCCTCCTTCGCTTATTCCATCCTAAACCCCAATACTGGCGAATATGAAGTGGTAATTACTGTCAACTAAAGCCAAGAGCACAAAACTGAATGTTCCTTTATAGTTGTAGTATTCTGTGGCAATGTTGATTGGACATTGTATCATTACATGTTTGCCATCAATACAACCTATACAATGTTAGGTTGTTTCTTTCTATATTTAACCATTCTATTGTACTCCGTGGCATCTGAAAAAAGAGAAATAGCATGAATTATTTCGGGTCATATTTTGTCAACCACCAATGTTATGGTGGGTGGTTCTGTCTATTATTACGAACAATTTTTTTAAACCTATATGAAATTCGCGAATAAAAATTTACTTCTCCATACGAAGTCGATTGGCTGTTTGGTTAATTTGTAAAGAGATATCGAATTCTTTTCACGAATTTCGTATGAAAAAGTTATTTGTAGTGATGTCTACTACTGTCTGATACAGGAGGCCCCTTTATACACGTATAAATTTACAAATATAATTGTAAATTTATCCTATTTCAGATAAAATCACGGGCTTCACCTAATGTCGACGATGAAATACATGACGATAATAATAATGTTGATCAGCAAAATAACGAACTTATCAATGACCAGAATAATGATGATGAGAATTGCGAGAAAAACCAACCAGCGCACAATAAAAAAAATTAAATCACCTATCAAAATAAAGCGTCCTCGTGAAGATTACGAAACAGATATTTCCAAAATTATAACAGACACGGTATCTAATTTGAAGAGCATATTATTAAACAGAAAGGCAAACGATGACGTGCGACTTGTATGCGCAGTTATTGGCTACAAGATTGTAAGAATATTCAAAACAAGAACGGCGTCAGATTATGCATACTATTGATGGGCAAATTTTGGCAAATCCACCTTAACAATTGCAGCAATTTAACCCATACACCAGATCTACACCATCGCCGATATATTCTCTACCATCTTCCTCTAACTCTCCTAGTTATATCCCAGACCATCCTACTCCTCGTAACAACTATATCTCGCAACCACAACAATCCCGGGTACAATTATTCATCCCAAACCGTCCTATTTCCTGCAATTCATACATCATTAAGTCATCCCCTGTTACGGATAAATTTACCCTCATATTCAACTGAGTCTAGTCTTTTGCTTTTTAACTAAAGGTTCGACTTTGCTTGGCAGAAAGTCAAAATCATTTGGTGACGAAAATTCTAAAAATCTTCATTCAGCATTTCTTGAAACATTTTTTCATACTTTGCTTAAAATTAAAAAGAGATATTATATGCATTATAAATTTATGCGTAGGTAACAATGTAGGCATTACCCACCTAAAGTTTCACTACATCTTTTGCAATAATAATTGTATATACCAACTAGTGTTAAAAAAATTTTTTGCAGTATTTAAACAAAATATACACTTACGGGGTTCTATTGCGATGAGTCATTAACAACCACCACCTTCTTGGACGGCGTCTTTATTTTTAACTTTTCTTTTATTTAAGTTAATTGCGTGGTAGTAGAAGCTCAGTAAGCAAAGACTTGTTGCCGATAACATTTCAACGTATTCTATTGTTGCTAGCTCAAAGACAACTGAACTCACGGCGAGATTGTAAACAAGAAGCTCATTTGCCATCGATCACGCGAGGTGCGGACCGAGACATGACACGAAGCACGAGGCGAGGTACGAGGCGAGAGTGTAAATGACTTGTTAGAATACCCCAGAATAATAGTTAAGAATGGTACTATTGGGTTAGCCTCAGAAGCGTTCCAGAAAATAAAATCCAGTAATATCTCCACAGCACTTTAATTACAAAATTCACCTGTTTCTTGTACAACGGCCACGCGATGATTGCCTATCGCAACGACTGTCCGATATGACATTTACTTCGATTATCAATACACTATCTTAAATTAATATAATAGTTATCAACAAACGATTATTCATCCACAATTAGTTGATAATTAATAATACATTTAATTATTATCATTTAGATTAACAATGTAATATATTTCATTATAAATCAAAACTGTTTGCACTTTAACATCTGCCTACCTGTTGCTACTTATTACAATCAATACAGCATCTTTATATTAGATTTAGAGGTATAATAATTCTAGGATATATAGAATAATATTAATCAGTCGTACATTAAACTAATTAGGCTTACAAAATGTAATATATTTCATTATAAATAAAAACTGTTTACACTTTAACATCTGCCTACCTGTTGCTACTTATTACAATCAATGCAGCATCTTTATATTAGATTTAGAGGTATAATAATTCTAGGATATATAGAATAATATTAATCAGTCGTACATTAAACTAATTAGGCTTACAGCTCGGCCTTCCTGTGAAAGCGAGTCCCTTCGCGAAAAAAAATGACGTTACTAATCGGGATAAACCTTCGATCAACAATTAGCAATGAAATAATTATTGTCATGGTAATAGAACACAAATCAAACAGAACCTGTAGCTTGTAAGCGCTACAGACTGATGCCAAAACATTATTAATGTATAATGTTCTGACATAAACATCTATACGGATCTAGACACGAAACAAGTACAAGTGATGATTGAGGCCTATAATTACACGAGACACTAATATCAATATAATCTAAATAATGTTATTTAATCATAGTACATTAGATTTAATAGTAATTTATTTATATTAGATTAATATAAATAAACACTTTAACGAGCAAGAACTAACTTTTATTTAGTTTTTATTTATAAATTTATTTTTACTCAATATCTGAACCACTTTCTTCACAACTACTTTCCAAGTTTCTATTAAAATTTAACCAGGGCTGCATTTTGTCGATTGCTACGACGGCTTCGTAACGACAATTATTTTTGCGCGATAAGGGAGTATCTTCGATGACATATCTATCGTTGGGAAGCACTTTTATTATCCGGTACGGACCCTGATATTTAACAACCAGTTTTTGTGATTGTCCATCGTTAGGAACCTGTCGCTCTACACGTACCAAGTCTCCTACTGAATAGGACTTCGCTAGTTTCCTACGACGGTTAAACCTTTCCCTATCTTTAATCTGAGTCTCACTTATTTTCTTCCTAGCTACGTCCCTTACTTCTACTAATTTCTCCGCCGATGTTACGGTCACGGTGTCGTCTAAAACCTCACTCAATATGCTTTCACTCCTACACTTAATGTTAAATCCGAAAAGTAACTCTGATGGAGTCTTTTGCGTCGTTTTATGAGTCGTAGTATTTAAACCTAATTGTATATCGAGAATTTGTTCATCCCAAGACTTTTCGTCTTTACCGTGGGCTGAAGTAGAAAGGGCGTCTAATATGGTCCTGTTGAATCTTTCAACTTGACCATTGGTCCTGGGAGTTGCCACGGCATTCATAATGTGCTTAATGCCGTATAGCAAGCAATCGACAGCCCGACGCCTATATATATTTGTATTACTTGCTTAGTACAGCAAGCAAAAAAAAAAACAATACTCGTTACTTTCGACAAGCGTGGTTACTTACACAAGCGCCAAATAGTTAAATGATAATTACATTTATTTATCTTATTGTGAATCAGTATGTCTGGTTGTTAAATACTCTTATTTACGGTAAACTTTCTAGCCAACTAGCAATTCGTTATAATTACAACTTCAAACAGGAGATAAATAACCTCAATTCGAATTCGTCGTAATTACGTAGTGGTAATATTTGATTTACATACTTTTTTTTTTCACGCTACAAAAATTCAAATCAAACAATTACGTTGTTGGTACAATACAAATAAATGTAGGTACTTACGTTTTTCTCGTAGGCGTAAGTCGAAAAGAGTAATACTTTTCGTTGATCCCACTTCTGAGATATTGGGTTAGCCTCAGAAGCGTTCCAGAAAATAAAATCCAGTAATATCTCCACAGCACTTTAATCACAAAATTCACCTGTTTCTTGTACAACGGCCACGCGATGATTGCCTATCGCAACGACTGTCCGATATGACATTTACTTCGATTATCAATACACTATCTTAAATTAATATAATAGTTATCAACAAACGATTATTCATCCACAATTTGTTGATAATTAATAATACATTTAATTATTATCATTTAGATTAACAATGTAATATATTTCATTATAAATCAAAACTGTTTACACTTTAACATCTGCCTACCTGTTGCTACTTATTACAATTAATACAGCATCTTTATATTAGATTTAGAGGTATAATAATTCTAGGATATATAGAATAATATTAATTAGTCGTACATTAAACTAATTAGGCTTACACAATGTAATATATTTCATTATAAATAAAAACTGTTTACACTTTAACATCTGCCCACCTGTTGCTACTTATTACAATCAATGCAGCATCTTTATATTAGATTTAGAGGTATAATAATTCTAGGATATATAGAATAATATTAATCAGTCGTACATTAAACTAATTAGGCTTACAGCTCGGCCTTCCTGTGAAAGCGAGTCCCTTCGCGAAAAAAAAATGACGTTACTAATCGGGATAAACCTTCGATCAACAATTAGCAATGAAATAATTATTGTCACGGTAATAGAACACAAATCAAACAGAACCTGTAGCTTGTAAGCGCTACACACTGATGCTAAAACATTATTAATGTATAATGTTCTGACATAAATATCTATACGGATCTAGACACGAAACAAGTACAAGTGATGATTGAGGCCTATAATTACACGAGACACTAATATCAATATAATCTAAATAATGTTATTTAATCATAGTACATTAGATTTAATAGTAATTTAATTTATATCAGATTAATATAAATAAACACTTTAACGAGCAAGAACAAAACTTTTATTTAGTTTTTATTTATAAATTTATTTTTACTCATTATCTGAACCACTTTCTTCACAACTACTTTCCAAGTTTCTATTAAAATTTAACCAGGGCTGCATTTTGTCGATTGCTACGACGGCTTCGTAACGACAATTATTTTTGCGCGATAAGGGAGTATCTTCGATGACATATCTATCGTTGGGAAGCACTTTTATTATCCGGTACGGACCCTGATATTTGACAACCAGTTTTTGTGATTGTCCATCGTTAGGAACCTGTCGCTCTACACGTACCAAGTCTCCTACTGAATAGGACTTCGCTAGTTTCCTACGACGGTTAAACCTTTCCCTATCTTTAATCTGAGTCTCACTTATTTTCTTCCTAGCTACGTCCCTTACTTCTACTAATTTCTCCGCCGATGTTACGGTCACGGTGTCGTCTAAAACCTCACTCAATATGCTTTCACTCCTACACTTAATGTTAAATCCGAAAAGTAACTCTGATGGAGTCTTTTGCGTCGTTTTATGAGTCGTAGTATTTAAACCTAATTGTATATCGAGAATTTGTTCATCCCAAGACTTTTCGTCTTTACCGTGGGCTGAAGTAGAAAGGGCGTCTAATATGGTCCTGTTGAATCTTTCAACTTGACCATTGGTCCTGGGAGTTGCCACGGCATTCATAATGTGCTTAATGCCGTATAGCAAGCAATCGACAGCCCGACGCCTATATATATTTGTATTACTTGCTTAGTACAGCAAGCAAAAAAAAAACAATACTCGTTACTTTCGACAAGCGTGGTTACTTACACAAGCGCCAAATAGTTAAATGATAATTACATTTATTTATCTTATTGTGAATCAGTATGTCTGGTTGTTAAATACTCTTATTTACGGTAAACTTTCTAGCCAACTAGCAATTCGTTATAATTACAACTTCAAACAGGAGATAAATAACCTCAATTCGAATTCGTCGTAATTACGTAGTGGTAATATTTGATTTACATACTTTTTTTTTCACGCTACAAAAATTCAAATCAAACAATTACGTTGTTGGTACAATACAAATAAATGTAGGTACTTACGTTTTTCTCGTAGGCGTAAGTCGAAAAGAGTAATACTTTTCGTTGATCCCACTTCTGAGATATTGGGTTAGCCTCAGAAGCGTTCCAGAAAATAAAATCCAGTAATATCTCCACAGCACTTTAATCACAAAATTCACCTGTTTCTTGTACAACGGCCACGCGATGATTGCCTATCGCAACGACTGTCCGATATGACATTTACTTCGATTATCAATACACTATCTTAAATTAATATAATAGTTATCAACAAACGATTATTCATCCACAATTTGTTGATAATTAATAATACATTTAATTATTATCATTTAGATTAACAATGTAATATATTTCATTATAAATCAAAACTGTTTACACTTTAACATCTGCCTACCTGTTGCTACTTATTACAATTAATACAGCATCTTTATATTAGATTTAGAGGTATAATAATTCTAGGATATATAGAATAATATTAATCAGTCGTACATTAAACTAATTAGGCTTACACAATGTAATATATTTCATTATAAATAAAAACTGTTTACACTTTAACATCTGCCTACCTGTTGCTACTTATTACAATCAATGCAGCATCTTTATATTAGATTTAGAGGTATAATAATTCTAGGATATATAGAATAATATTAATCAGTCGTACATTAAACTAATTAGGCTTACAGCTCGGCCTTCCTGTGAAAGCGAGTCCCTTCGCGAAAAAAAAATGACGTTACTAATCGGGATAAACCTTCGATCAACAATTAGCAATGAAATAATTATTGTCACGGTAATAGAACACAAATCAAACAGAACCTGTAGCTTGTAAGCGCTACACACTGATGCTAAAACATTATTAATGTATAATGTTCTGACATAAATATCTATACGGATCTAGACACGAAACAAGTACAAGTGATGATTGAGGCCTATAATTACACGAGACACTAATATCAATATAATCTAAATAATGTTACTTAATCATAGTACATTAGATTTAATAGTAATTTAATTTATATCAGATTAATATAAATAAACACTTTAACGAGCAAGAACAAAACTTTTATTTAGTTTTTATTTATAAATTTATTTTTACTCATTATCTGAACCACTTTCTTCACAACTACTTTCCAAGTTTCTATTAAAATTTAACCAGAGCTGCATTTTGTCGATTGCTACGACGGCTTCGTAACGACAATTATTTTTGCGCGATAAGGGAGTATCTTCGATGACATATCTATCGTTGGGAAGCACTTTTATTATCCGGTACGGACCCTGATATTTGACAACCAGTTTTTGTGATTGTCCATCGTTAGGAACCTGTCGCTCTACACGTACCAAGTCTCCTACTGAATAGGACTTCGCTAGTTTCCTACGACGGTTAAACCTTTCCCTATCTTTAATCTGAGTCTCACTTATTTTCTTCCTAGCTACGTCCCTTACTTCTACTAATTTCTCCGCCGATGTTACGGTCACGGTGTCGTCTAAAACCTCACTCAATATGCTTTCACTCCTACACTTAATGTTAAATCCGAAAAGTAACTCTGATGGAGTCTTTTGCGTCGTTTTATGAGTCGTAGTATTTAAACCTAATTGTATATCGAGAATTTGTTCATCCCAAGACTTTTCGTCTTTACCGTGGGCTGAAGTAGAAAGGGCGTCTAATATGGTCCTGTTGAATCTTTCAACTTGACCATTGGTCCTGGGAGTTGCCACGGCATTCATAATGTGCTTAATGCCGTATAGCAAGCAATCGACAGCCCGACGCCTATATATATTTGTATTACTTGCTTAGTACAGCAAGCAAAAAAAAAAAACAATACTCGTTACTTTCGACAAGCGTGGTTACTTACACAAGCGCCAAATAGTTAAATGATAATTACATTTATTTATCTTATTGTGAATCAGTATGTCTGGTTGTTAAATACTCTTATTTACGGTAAACTTTCTAGCCAACTAGCAATTCGTTATAATTACAACTTCAAACAGGAGATAAATAACCTCAATTCGAACTCGTCGTAATTACGTAGTGGTAATATTTGATTTACATACTTTTTTTTTTCACGCAACAAAAATTCAAATCAAACAATTACGTTGTTGGTACAATACAAATAAATGTAGGTACTTACGTTTTTCTCGTAGGCGTAAGTCGAAAAGAGTAATACTTTTCGTTGATCCCACTTCTGAGATATTGGGTTAGCCTCAGAAGCGTTCCAGAAAATAAAATCCAGTAATATCTCCACAGCACTTTAATCACAAAATTCACCTATTTCTTGTACAACGGCCACGCGATGATTGCCTATCGCAACGACTGTCCGATATGACATTTACTTCGATTATCAATACACTATCTTAAATTAATATAATAGTTATCAACAAACGATTATTCATCCACAATTTGTTGATAATTAATAATACATTTAATTATTATCATTTAGATTAACAATGTAATATATTTCATTATAAATCAAAACTGTTTACACTTTAACATCTGCCTACCTGTTGCTACTTATTACAATTAATACAGCATCTTTATATTAGATTTAGAGGTATAATAATTCTAGGATATATAGAATAATATTAATCAGTCGTACATTAAACTAATTAGGCTTACACAATGTAATATATTTCATTATAAATAAAAACTGTTTACACTTTAACATCTGCCTACCTGTTGCTACTTATTACAATCAATGCAGCATCTTTATATTAGATTTAGAGGTATAATAATTCTAGGATATATAGAATAATATTAATCAGTCGTACATTAAACTAATTAGGCTTACAGCTCGGCCTTCCTGTGAAAGCGAGTCCCTTCGCGAAAAAAAAATGACGTTACTAATCGGGATAAACCTTCGATCAACAATTAGCAATGAAATAATTATTGTCACGGTAATAGAACACAAATCAAACAGAACCTGTAGCTTGTAAGCGCTACACACTGATGCTAAAACATTATTAATGTATAATGTTCTGACATAAATATCTATACGGATCTAGACACGAAACAAGTACAAGTGATGATTGAGGCCTATAATTACACGAGACACTAATATCAATATAATCTAAATAATGTTATTTAATCATAGTACATTAGATTTAATAGTAATTTAATTTATATCAGATTAATATAAATAAACACTTTAACGAGCAAGAACAAAACTTTTATTTAGTTTTTATTTATAAATTTATTTTTACTCATTATCTGAACCACTTTCTTCACAACTACTTTCCAAGTTTCTATTAAAATTTAACCAGGGCTGCATTTTGTCGATTGCTACGACGGCTTCGTAACGACAATTATTTTTGCGCGATAAGGGAGTATCTTCGATGACATATCTATCGTTGGGAAGCACTTTTATTATCCGGTACGGACCCTGATATTTGACAACCAGTTTTTGTGATTGTCCATCGTTAGGAACCTGTCGCTCTACACGTACCAAGTCTCCTACTGAATAGGACTTCGCTAGTTTCCTACGACGGTTAAACCTTTCCCTATCTTTAATCTGAGTCTCACTTATTTTCTTCCTAGCTACGTCCCTTACTTCTACTAATTTCTCCGCCGATGTTACGGTCACGGTGTCGTCTAAAACCTCACTCAATATGCTTTCACTCCTACACTTAATGTTAAATCCGAAAAGTAACTCTGATGGAGTCTTTTGCGTCGTTTTATGAGTCGTAGTATTTAAACCTAATTGTATATCGAGAATTTGTTCATCCCAAGACTTTTCGTCTTTACCGTGGGCTGAAGTAGAAAGGGCGTCTAATATGGTCCTGTTGAATCTTTCAACTTGACCATTGGCCCTGGGAGTTGCCACGGCATTCATAATGTGCTTAATGCCGTATAGCAAGCAATCGACAGCCTGATGCCCATAGATCTTACATCTATTTAGCAAATTAATTTTGGCGTAATAGTAATGTTCAAGCGACTCTCCATATTTAACCCTTTTGCCCAGCATTTCAGTCAAGAGTTCAGCATAGTCTTCGCGAACAGGAAAAGATTCAATCAACTTCTTTTTCCACTCACTCTACGTATACATCATTGTCGGCAAACTCTGGTACCAATTCTTCGCTACCCCTGTCAACTTTGGCAGGGCGTAGTGAATTATTTCTCTATCTTCCCAGCCATAAATTTCTGAACATTCTTCTACCTCTGTCAACCAAGACAAAATAGTTTGCTCCTTGGTCATAGGATCAAACTCGGGAACAATATTAGTATTAAAAGGCAACTTCGACTTATCTGAACTCTTAACTAATTGCAAAATTGACAAAAATTTATCTAAAATAATCTCAGTGGAGTCTACACTCCTAGGTTTCTTATAAGTAGGTGACATTTGTTGCTTACCCTCATCTCCTCGTTCAAGGTGATGGGTCCTCCTCCGGTCACGACTAAAACCCGACTTTGAATCCTTATCGTCCTCCGATCCCCTACCTCGTCGACTCGTACTTCTCTCTCTGGTACCCTCACGGCTATAGGATCCATCGTTCGACGAACGGCTACATCTTGACCTCGAAGGTGTGCGAGGAACTCTCTCCTTAACCCGTTGTGGACGAAGCACCCTTCGTCCTTGACGCTCTCCGTCAATATTGTCATAATTATTATCAACCTCAGTATCACGCACCCGTGATACCCCTGGTTGTTCCGAACATGTCCTCCTAGCTAGACCCTCATACATGGGTACTCTTGGCCAAGTTACGTGGCTAGACTCACGCCTCGAATCTACCGCTTCCCGACCCTGACCCTCAAACCTGGGTACTCCTGGGCCCGGACTAATGGTCCTATAATCTCGGGTTTGACTCTTTTCTCTCTCCATGTCGAACACTGAAACTGACAGACGATAGCTTAGTAAACCATTATTTTTAACATCATTAACATAGATTAAGTTTATGCAGCTATGTGTACTTATATTTCTTTAATATTTTTCGGTAATAGTAACTGAATCACTCCTGATAAGGCTTGGTCTTTCTCACATAGTACTGCTACTACCACCGTAGCACGCCACACAATGTTCATCTCGAAATACGCAATCATATCAGACACAGGGAGAAAAAGAGAAGAAAAAAAGAGAACACATTTACTCTCTTCGATTGCAACAATCGACCCCAGTACCCTTACCAATCGCGAGCAACGATAAATAATGCTTTCCAAAATATTTGTATTACTTGCTTAGTACAGCAAGCAAAAAAAAACAATACTCGTTACTTTCGACAAGCGTGGGTACTTACACAAGCGCCAAATAGTTAAATGATAATTACATTTATTTATCTTATTGTGAATCAGTATGTCTGGTTGTTAAATACTCTTATTTACGGTAAACTTTCTAGCCAACTAGCAATTCGTTATAATTACAACTTCAAACAGGAGATAAATAACCTCAATTCGAATTCGTCGTAATTACGTAGTGGTAATATTTGATTTACATACTTTTTTTTTCACGCTACAAAAATTCAAATCAAACAATTACGTTGTTGGTACAATACAAATAAATGTAGGTACTTACGTTTTTCTCGTAGGCGTAAGTCGAAAAGAGTAATACTTTTCGTTGATCCCACTTCTGAGATATTGGGTTAGCCTCAGAAGCGTTCCAGAAAATAAAATCCAGTAATATCTTCACAGCACTTTAATCACAAAATTCACCTGTTTCTTGTACAACGGCCACGCGATGATTGCCTATCGCAACGACTGTCCGATATGACATTTACTTCGATTATCAATACACTATCTTAAATTAATATAATAGTTATCAACAAACGATTATTCATCCACAATTTGTTGATAATTAATAATACATTTAATTATTATCATTTAGATTAACAATGTAATATATTTCATTATAAATCAAAACTGTTTACACTTTAACATCTGCCTACCTGTTGCTACTTATTACAATCAATACAGCATCTTTATAGTAGATTTAGAGGTATAATAATTCTAGGATATATAGAATAATATTAATCAGTCGTACATTAAACTAATTAGACTTACACAATGTAATATATTTCATTATAAATAAAAACTGTTTACACTTTAACATCTGCCTACCTGTTGCTACTTATTACAATCAATACAGCATCTTTATATTAGATTTAGAGGTATAATAATTCTAGGATATATAGAATAATATTAATCAGTCGTACATTAAACTAATTAGGCTTACAGTACAATGGCATTTATTAGTTAATTTATTATTATTTGATCTTTTGTTTGATTGTCTTATTCATTTATTTTGTTTAGCTAAGTAAAAGCTTGATAATGTAATAAGGACTGTGATATTCGTACACAATTTATTGTTATATATCTTTATATAATAAAGAGATTGATTGATCGATCTTTGAATAACATGACACAAGGCTGGCGTCCATTCTCTTCTAATTGAATTTCTTTGATAAATTCAAATTACGCAGACTCGTAATTTTAATTATTTTAATGAATAAGCCCATATTTTTAAAGCAGAGTAATGAAATGCTTTTGTGATTAAAAAAATATTCGCTTATAAAACATGTCAATAATTCGTAAACATGAGATAAATATCAACTCTCACGCCTGACATCTAAAAGGATAGGCAGGGACTACGGACTTCCATTAGACACGATCCTGATATACGTCGCTCGCTTCTTTCACATCCTATCATCTACAGATACATGCTTGTATGTAGGTTAAGGGCGCTCTTAGCTCTACTTAAGTGATAGAGCCATGCTGCAGCTATCCATATAATACGTTTATATATTATGGTTGTAGCACCAATGGGTTGGCTCGACTGGGGAAGTATCGCGCTCTCACAGAATACCAGCATGGGCCACAGCATCTACTTACCATCAGGTGAGCTGTGTGTTTGCTTATCCCCCTAATTCTATAAGGGAAAAAAACATTTCTTCAATATACCGCCAACTTGGTTCTTAAACTACCATCTAGGGAGTCTCTTACCTCCCCTGCCTCCGCTTTTTTAAATATTAAACGTTCTTTATGATAAATTATTTTTATACTAAAGCGACAGTATCCTTATGGTTAAGGTAACATACCGCAAAACTCGAAATCTGGAGATTGAAGACGACATTAGATACTGTCGTGGAGCACTCCTTTATTTTTATAGGACTCATGTCATGATATGTCAGACTCGCACGGTCTAAATCCAAAGACCAATTAAGCGCTTGGAAGCAAAATACTTTACGACGCAAGCGGTAGATTTATTCTATGGCTCCACCACCGGCCAAGTTACCGTCGCATAAGGTAGGGAGAGCAGCATCTCACAATGCAAATACCTCTGCGACCCCGCCAGAGTCGTTGAAGATACGTAGAACGCGTGTGGGATATCGCCATACCAACACTCTTCTTCCAGAGCAACTTATCCTCCAAAGCAACCAAGACGCATTCGGAGTGGACACATCAAGCGCTAAAAGCTGCTCAGGCTAGTCTACTAACTAGGTTCCTCTTTGTTAATCGTAGTCGACTAAACCATGGCTGCTATTTAAAAAGTTTTTTTTTTAATTCAAATTTGGACGCGTATAAAGTATTTAACATATCATAGAATATCATCAAAAGATATTGTAAAATGTTTTAAAACTATTGACATTTGGAAAACCGCAAATCTGTAGGGGATTTCCGTTAGTTATTGTTTCTATAATAAAAACAATTGCACCTCAACTGTCTATTATTTTTATAACATTATCGAATCTGTTGTGTTTCCAGTTTTAATAAAGTATGGTAAAGTAATACCTTTATTTAAATCTCGTAGTAGATTTGACCCCGCCAATTTCGGACCTATTTTTGTACTGCTAACACTTTATAAAAATTTAAAAAAAAAATATTCTTGCTCAATTGTTAAATTTTTTTAGTATAAATTATTTACTGCATAAATACCAATTCGGTTTTACAAGGGGTCGCTCGACAACTGATGCTGGTGTTGGCTGGTTAAATACGTCTTCAATGCATGGAAAAATTCAGAGGATGCTTTAGTTATATTCTGTGACCTACCCACGGCCTTCGATTGTGTTCACCATGAAACACTATGGTGTAAGAAACGATACTCTTAAATGAATTATTTCATATTTACATGGTGATACGGTATCTTTACAAAAAAGATATTACTAAACTTGACACTTACTACCTAAGATGTCTAAGATCTATCCTAAGGATCAATTGGCGAGACCGTGCTTCTAATTCTGAGGTTTTGCGTCTTTATGGAATGTTTGTGAATGAATGTTTTGGCACTGAAGCTCTCTTAATCCAACGTCAGCTCATGTGGTGTGAACACGTTCTTCGTATAGAAGACCGCCGTTTACCTAAATCTGTCTTTTACTCAGAGATGGCAGAGGGTAAGCGAAAGCACGGTAGTCAACATCTGCGCTATAAGGACGTTTTTAAAAGACATCTGAATGTTTACGGTATAAACCCTGAGTGTTGGGAGGAGCTTGCTGCAAAAAGATCATCTTGGTGATCTACCGTCTTTGAAAGAATGAAATTGTTTGAGAAAAGACGCCTCAAAACTCTTGATACGTACGCGTATACATACAACTTGTCTGGCCAACTCTTTTGTACATATTATGCCAAAGGGTTTTTAAGATCAAGTTCGGTCTAGCGGGCCATATAAGAGCACATAATAGGCAAAATCCATAGTTCCTAGTGTCGCCGTCAACGTAATCGATGGGGAGGACTATATATATATATATATATATATATATATATATATATATATATATTTGTCTTGCTGAGTAGCTGAGTCTTATCGATACCACCATTTTTCTTAGAATCACACCAGACGCAAAGCTTCAATGGGGTCCCTACATATAATATCTAGCAAGCCAATATAAGTCTTACCAGTGTTGAAACAGCTAGACTATTTTACTTGAGCTATTTCCATTGCATAATGTCGTATGGTATATTGCTATCCACGCTATTATGAAAACACGACTGACTGACTCAAATTATATTTGTTTTACAGAAGAAGGCTAATAGAGGAATTTATGATTTCAAACCTAAAGAGTCACTTGGACAAAAATTTAAGGAAATTAATAAATTAACGTTGGCCTCTCAATACGTTAGTTTATGAAACTGTAATGTACATACACGAAAATAAAAGTAATTTCACAAAAATAATTGATATTCATTCTGTAAATACTGGGAACAGACACAAGCTAGTAGTACCAGTTACTCGATTTAAAAAATAGTTTCTTGCTGGTTCTTCCCAGGACCCAGAAGTAAATTAAAAAAGTAAATTTCAATAAGTATTATTTATAATCTATATTGAACAAATAAGTTTCTATTTCTGTTTCTGGAGAATTGAAATTATTATGTTAGGAAATTGGATCTGTTTGCCGCTGTTTTATATTTTCAAACGTGATTATTAAATTACGTTATGGAGAGAGGCGTCAAAGAAAAAAAAATTGGTGACCACTTTGAATAAAGTGGATTTGAAGATGTCAGGCATATTAATGACACTCCAAAAGCTAGGAGTGAAGCGTATTGTGTATAGCACTACCAATTTCAACCATTCCTCTGCAAAAAATCATTAAAGATGGAGGCAACCCGTTACTGTGAGAACAATTTAAAATTAGAAATCGTCAAATATTATAAAAACCAAAAAATTTTATCGCATAAAACATGTCATGCTTTAAATCGGTCCCTGCAGCGTAATAGACTAGACAGTTAGAAACGCGATATAATACAACTTGGAAAAACAACGTCACGTACATATTTAATATACGTCTTAGAGACGAGACTTAGGCTTAGAGAACGTCATTTGGTGAATAGCGTACGGGTTGCAAGTCTGTTTTTAAATCTCATAATATCTAACCAAACTTGAAATTCAGACTTCGAACTGATCTATTTTAAACAAAAGCTTTTCTTAAGTTTCACAGAGTACTTTATACACCACCGGTTCATTTTGAGACCAATAAAAAGTATATTGATGGATAATTTTCGCAACGATCTTAAGAACATTTTGATTGAAATTCACTTATGTTTCCTTACGTCGTGAATAATACGGTACAAGCTTTTATTACTTATGCATGTACCCAAAACAAAATTCAAGTTTTTTTTTACTTGGTAGAGCCATGCTGCAGCTATATTATGGTTCCATTCGGAATGGGTCGACTGGACCTGGGAAGTATCATGCTCTCACAGAATAATGGCGTAAAATAGCCATACGTTAATCAATACTGTTTACGTTTTTGGTGATTGTAGATGTCCCGATATTTTTCTTACTTCCGTTCCATCTTGGCCCTCAGGGGTGGTAGCACATTTGCATTTTGATTTTTTTATCTAGAGAAGATGAAGATGTTTATGGACCACAGCATCCAGTTACCACCAGGTGGACTGTGGGTTCGCTTGTCACCCTTAGTCTATAAAAAAGGATTTTGAAAAGAGAGTTCAAAAATAAAAATAAAAATCGTATTTGTATAACAATTCCAAATATAAATCGACTTTTGCATAAAACGATATTTAGAAAAATAATGTTGCGTATCGGTGAAATACAAATTTCATGTGACTGTTGTGAGATTATGTGAAACATTTTGATAAAATGTACCTTGAGTTATGAATAAATGAATAAATTTACTTCCCCTTTTGTTTTCTTTCTGGTACATGAAAATATTGTTTTTAGATAAATGCTACAAATTCCTATATTCTGTTATAAAAATCTCTTACGGCTTACACTTAAACCTTACTATTTTTTTAGAATAAGGGCAACAGACGAGCACTCAGTCCACCTGATGGTAAAAGGATGATGTAAAAGAACACACAAACAGCACAGTTCATAGAATTCTTATTTCCGAAAATATCACACACATATTGATATCAAGTTATGTGATATTTCCGGGAGTAAGAATTTGCCTTAAAATTATATTATAAAGTGGTAGTGTCACGATGCAAATATAATAAATGTGGTATAACGACGCTGAAATATTTAATGTGGTTGAGACTCGCTACCGATATGTTACGATTGTAGCACGAAAAGGTCGTCTCAACCTCGGAAAGGCCACGTTCTCACAGAGTAGTAGCTTAGACAGTGTATGGTGGAGGATACTTTTAGCAAAGAACTTTTGATACCCTATAATTATGACGATGATATAGATGTTTATTATATGCAACAGAAAACGCATGAAATGGATTTTTTTATTAAATTTGGATAGTTTTAAAACTGTAATTACAAGTATCTATTTCTCTATAATAATTAAACAGCATGTAATGGTAAAATAATATTTATATTGTTGAATTCACAGCTATGCTGTTTCAACGTACTATTTACGTCTTCTAAAAAGTTTATGTAAAGTCAAAAGTATATTATCTGCAGCTAGACCTAGATCTTTTCTCATTTTTAAAATTTAGTTACGTGTCAAACAACACTACCTACTCGTATTATAGTAATGATGTCCGTAATAATAATGGACTGAATTTTGGTCACGGCGGCCAATCGTTATGAAGACCAGCCATCACCGCAGGACGGGATTAGAGAGCACGAGTGTGTGCGCAAACACAGATACAGAATTCGTTTCCTAATTCTTACGATTCGATGGAACGGTAATCTGACACCGTTGGAGAAAATATAGGTGCAGGGTCAGCAGTTTTACGTAATTTCCGCTACACGGATGTGAAACATCGCTAAATACCTGACTCCGTGTTCTCACTAAGAATTCCCAAGAGAAAAACACAATAAATGATTTTAGTTTGGGATTTGAACCCGGGACTACATGATTAGCAATTGGGCTTGCGAATAATATACCTGTTATTACTTTATTTATTATTTTATTAGGAAAAGTGTGTACTGTACCATGTAGTGTCTGTGAAAGAATATCTACTACCCCGTATCGTCCTGTGGGTGTCAGCAATTGAGGGAAATTGAAAGAGGAAATGGACAGCAGCGCTTTCCTGATAACAACTGAAAATAAAGAATGAGTTTGCCAACCTGCATGCCAAGCGAGGCAACTTTTGGCATAACTCCCTCTATGAGGCTGTCTATGGTGGAGGTCTATGTTCAGCAGTAAACTTTTACAGGCTGTAGCGGATAGAATGGATGGATGATTACGAAAAACTATGTTCTTACAGTATGCTATCGTAGGATAGCATTACAATACTGATGTGCTTCGTACGGTAAGTAATAAGAACCAGAGTATTTTTCAGTCGTTACCATTTTGATTCTTAATCGAAGATAGATGTAGTTAGTATATATAAAACAACGTGTAATTACCGAGTGGATTAAAAGTCCACATGAAAAGTCCATTGGTTTATAGTTTTATTTGAAAGAAAAAGTACGATAATAAATGCATATCCTGTATATTGTAAACTTCACTTTACAATAATACGTCTATTTTGAGTATTTAAATTAGACGTATATTGTGAAATAAAGCGCACGACGTTCGATGTTCAATGTCTGGACCGATATGACAAGTTCAATCGTGTTTACGTTCAAAGACAAATTTACTATAAACGACAGGTTCAAAGCAAACCACGTTTCGTTTTAAGCCACACAACGTGACACAAGTCTGCTTCTGAAACAGACGGTATCTGTTGTTACGCTCACTGAATTGATATTATACAGCAAAGACAAGCGTTCAAATGCGTCATTTAGAAAACATTTTGTTTTGAATTCGAACAAATTATTGAAACACAATAAATAAATAAAATATTTTGTAACAGTAAAGTGACAGACCAAATACACTCTACAACTGGAGACAAGCCTCCCCTCATTTTTAAGACGGATTCAAATCAAAGAAGGGTCTTCGTAAAGTTTTCTAATTTCCTAGACATGCAGTTTTCTCAGGGTGTTTTTCTTCACATGTTTCATCTACTGTGTCTTAACATTTGAAATACAAGCGACGCGGAGACAGAAACATAGTTTGTAACTAAATTAAAACGTTTTGGCCACTTTGGGCACACCAAGGCGTTTCGGCTGGCTTTCGGAGATCCAACTGTTAAATGATATTCGCAATATAAATTCGTCTAGTGTATAGCTATTGGTTCGTAATTCATGCTGTGTGCGTAAAGTAAGTAAGTTCGCCGGTGCAAACGATATACCCATGAGTATACATAGAACAGTACATGTCAGTAAGAACGATGGGCCTGGTGCAAGTGCCAGAAGTCTGCTTTATAAATCTGCGGTGAGTCGAGATGAAGAGAAGTTGGACTAGCTTGTAGGAACTGAAGACTGCAGAAGACGATTCGCGGAGTAGGTAGGAGTTCTTGAGGATAAAGACGAAGGCTTGAGGTTGTAGTTTGAAGTCTGAACGTTGTTGGTTGCACGTTCACATCGTGTCGGGGTCACTAATTTGGCCGTGGCAGGAATAGGAGAGATCTCCCACAGCGCATGGTCTTCATCTCGGGAACTTTCAATGCCCTTGTGTTATTTCTGAGCTGATTTGTATATAGTAATGTTACACCGGAACTTTGATAGCATGATTTAGGCTTACGTACGTTTCACTTGAGGGCACGGCGCGTCGGCAGCGCCGCCACACGTACCTACTTATTTAATTATTAGATCGATTTGTATAAGAAAGTCAACGAAGTTCTAAATTTATGTCAATTATTATATTGTTGCGCGCCACAGTTGATGTCTGGTACATGGCAAGAGAAGAGCTTTCTAGAAAACTCCACACTCGAATTTTCTACATCTAGTCGGTCGGGACCAGTATTTGCTGGAATATTCTAGGTGTTTCGGTAGAAAAGGCCTATATAATGCCGTTTAGGGCCACGACTGGGCAGTATTGAATTGGCGATACGAGCGAAGCTTTCGGAGCGAAATAAAGTGAACTAAAGTGTTAACACATTACGTCATATAACACAGTTCACACGATGGGCACACACGCATTCTGTTTTTCTGTGGACATACTTACATGATAAATAAATTTAAGCTCATACACATAATACTTCTTTTTCATTTGCAATTTGATTTAATATCAAACAAACCAATAGACAATAATTCAAATTGTACCTATTTATTAAAAAAAATATATCGTCGGCAAAGTCTTTTATCCAAAAGCTTGTTAAACTAGATCAAAGAAAAAATTTCATGAATACTTTTTGACCTGTATTTCTAAACAAGCGTACGCTTGAAGAATTATACCAAGGTTTTCCGTCGCTTCGAGTATGGCTGATATAAGGGTTTCATAGGGACCAACTAATTTGGACCCACTTTACAATTTAAAAGAGATGTATTATTTGAGTAGTATAGAGTATTAATATTATTTTTAAATACTCTCTGTTGCGTAGCAAATTATTAAAGTAACATCCTACATGCATCTATCCAGCCTGGATACAGATCTAATGTTTATGAGACGGTTTAGAGCAATTAATAATAAAGAAGGTATCGCGCTGGCCCTAATATATTAAAAAATTATTTACTATAACTTCATTGTAACCGGATAAATTAACGGAATAACTGATCACATAAGAGACGAACAATGAAACATTTTTTTATATTTATAAAAAAATTAAGGATCTCCACAGGATACTAGCGTAAAATAGTAGCTTAATGCTGCTGTGTTTCGTATAGTTAGTGTAGAGAACCGGAGACCCTTTTTACTGGAAACAAGGCATTCCGTCTTAGCCCTCACGGGTGACAACGCATCTGCATTTTGATTCGTAATCGAGGATAGATGATATATATCCTCTCAACAGCGGATGTCCAAAACTTGGGCACGAAAATATCTCCGTTGGCTGCGGGCGTCCAAGTGTTTTTTTTACCCGCTCTTTTAATGAAGAAACAAAGCATTATGTGCTATTTCTAACTCATTCTACCATATTTCAATGAATACAGGATAAAAAAGGCTAGCATAAATACCCCACAGCTTATACACTTTAGTAGTATATTTTATTTAAATCATTCTCGTCCGTTCCTTGAGTCAGCCATTAGTGTGATTGACGCGCGCCAACAACGAAGTTGTTTGTAATTATTTTGTATTAATTTATATTTATTGTGTGGTGAATCGTGTTAAAACAATGTCTGGGTAAGTAATCTTTTTATTTGTAATCTCATTTTGTGTTTTATCTTATTAAGTACGTGTAAAATCGTTTTTTGATATGTATGAAGCAAACTGCGATCTTAAAACTAACATGCAGGTTGAGGAAAGTTGACTTGAAATGTACGTAAAATTTTAGTGTTGACTGTCAGTTTTCTGTTAAAATATGTATAATTGTTCATCGTTCACAGTTTAAGTACATCAAAATGTGGATGAAGTGCAATATTTTCAAAATTTTAATGTATATACGCAATAGGTGCAATAGTGTCCATTTTTGAGACGTCCGTAGAAGTGAATTCTAGTTCTCTGTTTTGCGGGTGGCGAAAAAAGGAACTAAAGTTTGCCATACTGCATCTGGTTCAAATTCAGTTGAATAGTTAGAATGGTAAAGAATCTAGCGCCCTCGAGCAGAGAAATGGAGCTTGGTTGACTCCACGATTATTCGATGATTTATAAAAAATTGAATGTGGCATTTGGATATGTCATGTATGTTAACACAAGACTTCAGAATTTTTTAAACAATTTATTAAATTAGAAAGTTAGATAGTATTTACATAATATGCTTTTTAATATTTTTATTTTAATATCATTTAATATTTAATATTTTTATTTTTTTAATTTAATATGAACAGGTTGTGGTTTTTAAGGTCACCTCAGACACATATTTCTTATACTGGTTTTTTTTAATGTACATTTTATCTGTATGTACTTTGCAAATCGTGTAACGTTGCGTTATGTTTCAACCTAGAGCAAGATTGCTGCTACCTACAGTACCATTCGTAAATGAATTGTACTATAGATACAGTAAATCCAACTAGTACCAGGAGCCTTTTAAAGAAATTAGTACCTATGTTATATATTTATTCAATTTTATACTTATGTCCATCCATCCATTTAGTTTTTATTGTTGCCTAGCTATAATTTGTTCTGCTAATTATTTCAGACTATCATCGTCGAAATTGTTAAGTTAGTTAAGTTACACAGCCTATTTCCGTCCCACTGCTGGGCCTTCCCTCACTTCTGAAAGGGTTTTACGGCAAAGAAGTACCCACCGCGCTGCCCATATGCGTGTTGGCGAACTGCACATGCCTTGGAAATATTTTTTTTTTATTTCTCAGACGTGTCAGACTTCCTCATGATGTTTTTCTTCACCGCCGAGCAAGAGGTAAATCAGCACTTAAAATTGCAATTAATAATTGCATTGATGCCGGCGGGGATCGAACCCGGTGTGCTAGCGTACTGTGAAATTTAACGCGAGAGCTAACAATCTGAGCTACCAAGGCTCTCTCATCGTCGAAATGAATACTTAAATTAGTTAAGTTACAGCCTTTTTACGCCCCACAGCTGGGCAAAGGCAAAGAAGTTTCCGTCGCGCTGCCCCAATGGGTGTTGGCGAACTTCACATGTCTTCGAAATATTTTTTTTCTTATTTCACAGACGTGCAGGTTTCCTCACAATGTCTTTCTTCACCGCCGAGCACGTGGTAGATCAGCACTTAAAATTGGAATTAACAATTTCATTATTCATATTTCAGCGACAGCTAACCATCCGAGCTACCACGGCTCTTCTGAGCCACCACGGCTCTCATCGTTGAAATGAATACACCTCTTTATTTTGTATGTTTTTTTTCTATAGGATAGGGTGACAAACGATCACGCAGTCCACCTGTGGTGGTTGCTGCGGCCCATAGACATCTACATCTGTGAGACGTTCTGTGTCTGGGTGTAATTTATCTATAATATTTATGTATTTAGAAATATATAAGTATGTTTCATCAGTTGTCTAGTACCCATAGCACAAGCTCTGCTTAGCTTGGGACTAGATGTCGTTGTGTGATAGTTGTGGAATATTATTTAATTATTTATTTATTTATCTATCTATCCTCGATTACAAATCAAAATGCAAAAATGCGTGTCACCCGTGAGGACTAAGATGGAACGTCTCGTTTCCAGCAAAAAGGCTCTCCGGTTCTCTACACTCACCATACGAAACACAGAAGCATTAAGCTATTATTTCACGCTGGTATTCTGTGAGAGCGTGGTCCTTCCCCGGTCGAGCCGACCTATTCGTGCTACAACTATACTGCTAATATAACTGCAGCATGGCTCTACCACGTATAAAAATGTTTTAATGAACTAGTACATGATGGACAAAAAAGTGCAGAATCGAACTTTAATTGTGGCATATTTTTGTATAATGCATAAGAAGTGGGTTCTTTAAAAATATACATAAATAATATTATTTTTATTTCAGAAAGAGATATATTTATATTTAATATTATTATTTCGTAGCTATTATTTGTGTTAAAGAAATATGTTACCTTTTGGAGAAATAATGTTATTGGTTATTGGAAATGTAACATAACCGCTGCGCACCTCGCGGCGCCTCTGTCATTCGACACATTATGGTGCATTGGGTATTATTTACAAAAACGTTATTTATAACTCTACATCAGCGGGAGTGACTCTTGAGTGGTTTTATGGTTTTTAAAGGAATGAATGAATCTTTATTTCTGTACAAGTGCTGTTAAAGTTTGTTTGCTCAAATAAAGTAATTAATTTTTCAATAAATATGGCACTTACGACTAAAATTTTGATATCGGCATTAAGAGTACTTATGAAATTCTTTATCGGATTTCTAAAACTTAGCAAGACCTATTGAAAGATGACTGAATCATGTAAAGAAAAAGAGAGATTCAAGACTGAATCATTGTAATGTAATAAAAAAAAAAACTATTTTTATTGACTAAAGCATTACGCCGCATTATACCGCATCTGGTCCGAACTACATACTACATCGGTGTAAATTGATTGTGGGTTCTTGTAAGCTTATTATTAATGCATTTTACAATAAAAAATTGTATTGTAGCTTATGATTTTGCACATAAAATATTGTAAACAATAGACGTAAGATTAAAATAAAATAAAGTTAAACTATAAAAAACTTTGTGTCATTGAGAAATATGATAGTTTTGATTTTATTCAATATTTAGTTATACTAACTACTTTAAACTTTATTAAATATATGTACTCGTTTATAGGAAATTTCATAGAGAATTCAGAAATGTATACATATTATAGTATTCTATACACCAAAATCAAGATATTTGCGTTTAAACGGATTGGCCCCAATCAGCCGTCCATTTTATTAAACAGCTCCGCAGTCAACGGAGTATTACGGTTAGAGTCTCCGCAGATGAAAGGATATCGTAATCAAAGATAGATGATAGATGTCTATGGGCCACAGAAACCACTTACCATCAGGTGGACTAAGTGCTCGTTTGTCACTCTATCCTAGAAAAAAAAACAAAGCTTAAGTAGCCTAGTAGTGCGGTAGTACGGGCCACAAACTCAAAGGCCGCTGGTGCAAATCTGCCATTTGACTACTCCTGTGGATTCATCATCATCATCATCATCATTACAGCCCTTTACAAGTCCACTGCTGAACATAGGCCTCCCCCAAGTAATGCCACAAAGCACGGTCCTGAGCCACCTGCATCCATCGACTTCCTGCATGTCTTACCAGGTCGTCACTCCATCTAGTGGGGGGTCGCCCTACACTACGCCTACCGGTACGAGGCTGCCACTTGAGAACCTTTCTTCCCCATCGGTTATCGGTTCTTTGAGCTATATGGCCGGCCCATTGCCACTTCAGCTTACTAATCCGTTGGGCTATGTCGGTCACTCTGGTTTTACTGTAGATATCCTCATTTCTGAGTCTATCACGCAGTGAAACTCCGCGCATAGCCCTCTCCATAGCTCGCTGAGTGACCTTGAGCGTCCTCATACGGCCAGCAGTGAAGGACCACGTCTCAGATCCGTAAGTCATCACTGGCAACACGCACTGGTTATACACTTTAGTTTTCAGAGATTGAGGTATACCTGACGAGAAGATTTGTCGTAATTTCCCGAACGCTGCCCAGCCGAGTTGAATCCGTCGATTGACCTCTCGGTCGAAGTTGGACTTACCTAGTCGGACTATTTGTCCCAGGTAAACTCGTCAACAACTTCGAGCATATTGCTCCCAACAACTACCGGCATAGGTGTGACATGGACATTAAACATGAGCTTTGTTTTGTCCATGTTCACCTTAAGACCTATCCGTTGGGAGACACCATTGAAGTCATTGAGCATAGTGCTAAGGTCCTCCAGCGATTCTGCCATAAGGACTATATCGTCGGCAAATCGAAGGTGAGTGATGTACTCGCCATTGATGTTAATACCGCATCCTTTCCAGTCCAGTAGCTTGAAAACGTCTTCCAACGCAGCGGTGAAGAGTTTCGGGGATATAACGTCACCCTGTCTTACATCTCTCTGCAGTTGGATAGGTTTCGAACTCCGGTTCTGTACTCGGATAGCCATCGTAACCCTACTATACAAACACTTCGATATACTGACAGTCAATTTGGTACCACTGAATGGACTGTAGCACCGCCCAAATTTCGACGAAATCAAAGGCTTTCACATAGTCCACATATGCCAGGCAAAGTGGCAGATTGTACTCTTCGGTCTTCTGTACAATCTGACGCAGGGTATGTATGTGGTCTATGGTACTGAAGCCTTTTCGGAAACCGGCTTGTTCGGGAGGCTGGAAGTCGTCGAGTCTGCTATGGATTGGTTAAAGGGAATGTAAGCAATGTTAATAGCATTTTTAATTGACTTGATTACATCAGAGCTAAATACTTTGAGCTTTCATTGGCCAGCCAGTTTATTCCATTTAGTCTATTCTTAGTTTTATTTAACATGATAAAACAACCAATAGAGAAACAAAACCCACTATAAAATGCTAAAAACGTAAGAAATATTTTAGTTTGAAATGTCTCTTATCTGTAGGATCGTATTACGCATAATAACAGCGGCAGGATTTAAACTGATTGAGAGACTGTGCTCGAAGTTCCATCGAACCACGGTACTACGTTAAGCATAAAGTGTGATAAGTAATTAAGTATTAGTTTTCACATACTTTTTTTGTAAAATTCATGTATGTTTATGTGAAAAATCATTGGTATAAATTCTTTTATTTTACCTATCTTTTATATCTCTCATACCAAATATTAAAAAGATACTTCATTGTATTATTGAATAATTTAATCTTCTTTATTAAATATAAGCAATGTTCGTTTTACCATAAAGTTGAAAATTCAATTTTAACAGCAACTCAGTTAGTGACGGTTGAGTGTAACCGCAGAGCTGTTCGAAGTTAGAACGGTTGTTTATGAACAGGCGCCGGTAAAATGAAGCTGGTGTGTTTAAAGGAAATCTGTGTTTTGTACTACATTGTCCACAGGTTACAATTAAACTTTCATTGCATATAACAGTGGTGTCTAAAATTAAATTGATATTAAATTTAATTTCTCGATATAAGATATTAAAATTTCGATCCAAAATGGACATATTACTGAAAATTATTGTACGTTTTCTTTTAATTACAGTTACGGTTGCAGCCTATCAAAAGTCCAATATTGGGCTCGTCCATAATAATAAAATTGCCTCATAATTCGCACATTCACAGTTAGTGGGTTTTTTCGCCAGTAGCAGTCCTGATATGGCGGAAGTTGACAGTATTTCACTCTCGTGCCACGTTTCCGTGCTTTCGCAAGTAAAGCCGTAGGTCCTGTGCCTGGTTTCTCTTCGTCGTCTCTCGTCTCTTTGATCGACCTTCGAATCGGATTACCGTCTAGTCGGACTTTGAAAGTTAGACATTAAATTGCACCTTTGCTTGCGCTTATACCCAAGCATTATAATCCTGTCCTGCGACTGGTCTCCGTTGAGACTTACCGCCATGACCGAAATTCGGTCTGAAAGATATTATTTCATAAACACTAATTTAAAATATCCAACTTTCACAGAATACCAGTCGGAGCATAATGCTCCTGTGTTTTGTATGATTAGTGACTGGGACCTCTTTTACAAGTAGAAAGGCAATCCATCTTAGTCCTTAAATGACACGCATTTGCATTTTGATTCTTAACAGGGGATAGCTACAGAAACATAAATTTGGCTAAAGGATTCACCAAGACGGAGTCCTTGTTACTTTTACTTCTATGAAAAAATAAAAAGGTGGTAGAGGTGTGATAATAAAACTTGATATTTAGATTTATTAACTGCTCGGCAGTGAAGGAAAACAACATGTAAATACAGCCACTGATAGCGGTTTATTGCAGCGGTACCCACTTCAAAACCCTCTCAGTAATGAGGGAACAGAGACCAACAGTAGATAGACGGAGCGCTGCGTACATTTCTAGTAGTATCGAATAAAAATAAACTATAAATACACGTGCTTACGCAGATATATTTCTTCTTCTTACTTTAAAAGCACGCAAAATTCCACTGCTGGATGCACATCAAAGGTAGATCATATTTTCATCATGAGAGGGTGTATAATGAAAATATGATATTAGAACTTATGTTCTCGTTATCGATGGCTTCTTACGTTTATTTTATCGAATTTTTTGTCACTACTAATCATAGATGGCGCTGGCTGTATGTTGCTTCACGCGGTGTAAAGGTTTTTCGATAAATATATATAATGACCCTCGGGCTCATACGGCTCACAATAAAGAAAACTAATTGGTTTATTAGTACTGTATATTGAAGTTTAATTTCAAATACATACCTACCTCGTCATACCTATGTACTGGATTATACATATTGTTAGTCCTTCGAGCCGGATGTGGATCGGTCGGTTAGTTTGGCAAGTTGTTCAGTTTTTGGAAGAGGTTTTGGCTGGGCAAGTGGATCGCTTGCGCAAACTAGCCAAGTTCAGCAGCGGTGGTTGCAAGGAGGCTACTACCTACTGCAGACGGTGCCGGGAGTGACGGTGCCTGTCAGGAAGCAAAGCGGAACCACTTCAAGCGGAGGAAAGGGGAGTGCGGGGCGCAACGCGCCTTGTAAGTCATCAACTACAGTCCATCAGTCCATTGAGGTGATACCGGGATAAATTGTAAGTGATTTGAACCTTATTTACATGCAAGAATTAACTTTGAAAATATTAAATCAAGTGCAGTGTTTACAATTAAGTGGTGCAAATTCGAACTTTATTTCTTAGAAGATTGAAACTTAGTAAAATTTTGGACATTACTTGGAGTTAGAATAATCTAGTAGTTTGTTCACATTAACTTAGTTAGATTTTAAGGAAATTTGACAAAGACGGGGAACCTATGCCGGATTTTTTGGAAACATAACAAATGCAAAAACACTTGTAATTTTTTAGGATTTTTCTGTAACTTATGTTTCTTGCATAGTAAAAAAGAATTATATTTGTATTGACGTTAAATAATAGTTTGATTCAAAATGGAAGATTTAGTTAACTTGCAGGTTGATTCTTATTACAGTATGAAAAAAGCTTTAATAAATTGTAAAAAGAGTCCTAAAGAGAGAATAACACAGCAAGATGTACAAATCAGATTAGATTCTCTAAATGAACTTTGGTCTAAGTCTAATGATACACACGACAAGATTGTGAGAGCATCTACTGATAGAAAATTTGCTTATTTTAAAGATAACATGTATGAGTTAGTTGAAGAGTTGTATGTGGAATATAATACAGTTTTAAAACAAGTGCTGGACACCTTTGAAAAAACAGTTAAGGTTGTTTCAAATGTGTTGGATTCAAATAGTTCACAGACTCAGAGTACAAAAATTCAATTGCCACGAATTGTAATACCTACCTTTACAGGGCAGTATTCAGAATGGACCACATTCCGAGATCTGTTTGTATCGTTAGTGCATAGTAATTCTCGGTTAGATAATGTGCAGAAAATGCACTATTTAAAGGGTTATTTGTCTGGTGAATCGGAACAACTTCTTAGGCAGATTCCAATTGCTGATTCAAATTATACGAGATGTTAGACATTATTAAATTCGAGATACAACAATAAGAAATTCTTGTGTCATTCTATTCTCAAAAAATTGTTAAGTCAAAAAAATATTGTCGGTGAGTCTGCGCAAATGTTGAAGGGATTGATTGACACCACTACTGACTATTTAAGTGCGTTAACAAACATAGGAGTCGATGTGTGCTCCTGGGATATACTTATTAACTTGTTAACCCTTAAACTTGACGTAGATTCCAGAAAAGAGTGGGAAATCTATATAAGCAACAACAGTGAACTTGACGAACTTCCTAAGTTCACTAATTTAAAGACTTTTTAACGAAACGTTATCGTGCTTTAGAGTTTCTGGAACCTAAGTCATCAGTATCACACAAGGCTCAAAGAATTCAGTCACAAAATGTTTATAAACCTAAGGTTTTTCACGCAACTGAACTTAAATGTGAATTCTGTTCTGACAATCACAAAATTGGGAACTGTAAAAAGTTCGCTAAGGAAGATATTGATAAACGTAGAAGTTTTATTGAGAAGAACCGTCTGTGTTTTAATTGTTTTGGTCATCATGTAGCCAAGATATGCCAAAGTACTTTAAGCTGTAGAATTTGTAAACGTAAACATCATTCGATGCTACATCCTAAAATGTCTCATGATGAAGGTTCAGGTAGGTCTGGTGATGTGCCTAGTGGTTCTGCTAGTGCTCAAGGGTCTAGTAAGGTTTTCGTTTCTTTGTCTGGTGAGGATGTTAAGCGTTCATCCACTAAAAATATGGTGGCGTCATCCAGCTCAATAGAAAGCGACCCTGTTATCACGTGCTATTCATCGAATCAGTTGCTGGTTCAAAGTCAGATTCTGTTAGCCACAGCTCTGGTTAAGGCAGTGTCATCCAACGGAGAGCGTTATTTAATCCGAGCGCTGCTTGGTCAAGGCTCCCAAGCCTCCTTTGTCACGGAAGCAGTTGCTCAGTACTTGGGTCTTAAGAAGATGGTTGTACAGGGGCGTATATCTGGATTGAAGGGTAACAACAACATTGCTGTTAAATATATGGTATATTTGAAGGTTGATCCTAGGTTTGATTCCACCACAGTGATAACCGTTCAAGCTTACATTCTCAAGTCTATTACCTCTTTTCTTCCTAGTAAAAAGGTTGTTGAATTAGAGTAGGTAAATAAAAGTGGCATATGCTTAGCTGACCCACAATACCACACTCCTAACAAAATTGGTGTTTTGTTGGGTGCAGAGGTATACGGACAAGTCATACAAGGTAAAATCAAAAGGGGATCAGAAGGATCATTAGTAGCTCAAAGTACCTCTCTGGGTTGGATAATTTCAGGTACTACACAACAGATCCGAAGCAACCACGTCGCTGTAATGCATGCTTTGACGGATGATTACCTCAAGGTATTTTGGGAAATGGAAGCTGAACCCAAGAATCAATCAAAAATATTATCGCAAGAAGAAGAAGATTGTGAAAGGTTTTATGCACAAACAACGTGCAGAGACTCGCAGGGCCGTTATATAGTGCGACTTCCATTTAAACACCAAAATGTCGAGTTTGAGAGTTTTAAATTGATTGCAGAGAAAAGGCTCAGATCATTAGAATCTAGATTCAATAAGAATGAATCTTTGAAAAGGAACTACGCTAAGGTAATCAAAGAATACGCAGACTTAAATCATTTGGAGATCGTTCCAAAGATGGAACAAAGCGGAAACAAATCTTTTTTTCTTCCACATCACGCTGTCATTAGAGATGACAAAAAACACGACCAAGATTCGAGTCGTATTCGATGCATCCTCTAAAGATCAAAATGGTAACTCCCTAAATCAAAGGCAAGTATACAGGAATATCGTTTATTGCGACTAACATTCGGAACCGCTTCAGCGCCCTATTTGGCAGTAAAGACTCTGCATCAATTGGCTCGTAACGAAGGTGCGCTGTATCCTGAAACAGCTAAAAAAATAGTTAGTGATTTTTATGTGAATGACTTGCCATCGGGCTTTCAAACAGTGGAAAAAAGATTACAGATTTATAGAGAATTGAACATAATGCTAAAAAATGGAGGGTGTGAACTTCAAAAGTGGATGAAAAATGACAGTAAACTACTGGAAAAGTTAAAAAAGGAGGAAGAAGGAAAGGATATAGGAGAAGGGATTAACTTAAAAACAGATGAGATAGTTAAACTTTTACGACTTACCTGGAATTGACGATCCGACGAATTTCAGTACACGGTGACACTTCTGCCGCAGGCAGCACCTGTAACAAAAAGAAAGGTTTTGTCAGACATAGCTAAATTATACGACCCCCTAGGTTGGCTTGCGCCGTGCATAATCAAAGCAAAGATTGTAATCCAAAAATTGTGGCTGGCAGGAATAAATTGGGATGAAGAACTTCCAAACTCAATACTCAAGGAATGGATTACTTACCGGAACGAGTTATAAAATTTGAAACAATTCAAGTTGCCTCGTTGGATGAAAACCAAAGCTGACGATGAAGTGGTAGAACTCCATGGATTTGCAGATGCTTCGAATGCTGCGTATAGTGCAGTAGTGTATTTGCAAGTTGTTGATTTGGATGGAAATATTTACGTCAGCTTGGTTACCTGCAAAACAAGGGTAGCACCAATTAAACAAATATCAATTCCTAAAATGGAGTTGTGTGGAGCAACATTATTAAGTAAGCTTCTGAAGGAGGTGTCTGAAGTGTTGAACATTGAAAGGTCTCATATTCATGCTTGGTCAGATTCAGAAGTGGTTTTGGCCTGGTTGAGAGGACATCCAAGCAAATGGCAGACATTTGTTTGAAATCGTGTCTCAGAAATTCTGAACACACTTGATTCTAATCAATGGTCACATATTCCATCCAGCCAGAATCCTGCCGATTGCGCATCGAGAGGGCTAAATCCATCAGATTTGTTGAAAAATACTTTGTGGTTTTATGGTCCACCGCTTCTTCAGGAAAAGACCGTAAAATATTCTAAACCAAAAAATGATGAAACTCAGTTGGAAATAAGAAAGGTTCACTTTACTGAAATGGATAAATTCATTTGGGACAAATACTCTTCATGGACTAAGCTGGTAAGAGTGGTGGCTTATTGCAGGCGATTCCTGTGTGGTAAAAATAACTCTGAACGCCGTCATAATTACCTTACAGCTCAAGAGTTAAAACATGCTACTGACACCTGTATTAGAAAATGCCAACGGGAACATTTTAAAAGGAAATTTGAACTTTTGAAAGCTAATGAACCTAATAAAATAAAGGGTCCTCTTAAACCTTTAAATCCGTTTGTAGATGAATCAGGACTGCTACGAGTGGGAGGACGTCTGGAAAAATCCCAATTGGACGCAAACAAAAAGCATCCGATTCTGCTTCCTAAAAAATCGCCTATAACGGATTTAATTGTCGCTGATGCCCACACAAAAACACTACACGGAGGTCCGCAGCTTATGCTTACATATTTGCAATCCAAATACTGGATTTTAGGCTCCAAACTGTTGACAAAATCACATGTCAGAAAATGTGTGACATGTTTTAAGTACAGGGCAAAATCTGCCACGCCTTTATTGGGCCAGCTTCCAGCTACCAGAGTAACACCTTCTAAAACATTTAAATGCTGTGGAATAGATTACGCTGGATCCATCAACGTACGGACACGTACTCACTGAACGTAAACTAAGTATAACTCATCTAGAAAGCTCCCAATATTTCCTTGGATATTTGTTAACATATTTAGGTACGTTAAGAAATTATGAAAGTACTCGAGGGTACTTTTAACATAAATCGAACAAAATAGTTAAAATTTTGTATTAAGACTTTTCACTTTCACTCTATACTTTAAAGATAAACTTTATATCGTAATTAGTATAGCGAATTTCATTAAAAATTTTACATAAAAACAATGGCATCATCGCTAAGCGAATTATGATCTTTCACAAACGTAATAACCCCCTTACTATTTAAAACTAAAATGTAGTCTAAATTAGAGACTTTATCCTATGTGAGCGATCACAGGGAATTTATCCCAAGAGAGCGATAGCAGGGAATTTATCCCATAAAAATTAAATGTGGGCAACAACGGCGACTTTACCTCATAAAAATTAAATGTGGTCAATAACGGGTATGCGAGCGATAACAAAGTTTATCCCATAAAAATTAAATGTGGGCAAAAAACGGGGACTTTATCCCACTTCTGATCTAAGGTACTTAAATAGAATTATTTTACAATTACAAAATACACGGATCAACTGCAAATTGTACTGACACTAATTTAATAGCGGATAATAATAATGAATTCGTTTCCACGAATTAATTATCCGAATAATCTAGGATGAGCTAGTAGCGGGATACAACAAGTGAATTGTGCCACGCCAGAGTCATGACTGCCTTAACGGCGGCCACTCTATCCGTTTTATACAATCGAGACAAGTAGCTACCCGAGCGCCATTCAGGTACAATGCGCGGTACAGGTGTTGTTTACAATAATTCCGACTAGCCACAGAGGCGCTACTGCACGTGCAATGGTGCAGGTACCGACATGTATATATCCCATTCCCATCCCATTTGTATTATTTATTTATTTATTTATTTATTTACACTTTATTGCACCTTAATAAAAAGGATTACGCGTAACCTGTAGAGTGTTTGAAATTGAATATGTCACTACACACTAGTAAATTTATGAACAATTCTTTTACTATACAGGCCATTCGTTTATGAAATGAACTCAGATTTGCAGTTAAACGAGCACCATCTCTACCGGTATTTAAAAACCTATTAAAGAATCATTACCACGAACTTGGAATTGTAGCTTCGCTCTCATTTAGTATAATATATGTATAATATTGATTTAATTAAATAATTAAATATATATTTATTTTAAATTTTCCTATGTATTTATGTTTGTAGTGTAGGTATGTTTATTATTTATTTATAAAATATGTATTATTTTTTATCACACCAATTTGCGCTACTAGTATAATCTTGTCCATTCATTAGTTTTCTGGAAGAAATTGCTATCAACAATAAGAACGCCTACTGCATACTTCTTTTGTATATTTAATCTGTATATTTTGTATCATCATCGTCATTACAGCCCTTCACAAATCCACTGCTGAACATAGGCCTCCCCCAAATAATGTCACAAAGCACGGTCCTGAGCCACCTGCCTCCATCGACTTCCTGCATATCTTACCAGGTTGTCACTCCATCTAGGTGGGGGTCACCCTACACTACGCCTACCGGTACAAGGCTGCCACTCGTGAACCTTTCTTCCCCATCGGTTATCGTTTCTTCGAGCTATATGGCTGGCCCATTGCCACTTCAGCTTACTAACCCGTTGGGCTATGTCGGTCACTCTGGTTTTACTGCGGATATACTCATTTCTGAGTCTATCACGCAGAGAAACTCCGAGCATAGCCCTCTCCATAGCTCGCTGAGCGACCTTGAGCATCCTCATACGACCAGCGGTGAAGGACCACGTCTCAGATCCATAGGTCGTCACTAGCAACACGCACTGATTGTACAATCTACTTTTCAGAGATTGAGGTATACCTGACGAGAAGATGTGCCGTAATTTCCAGGATGCTGCCCAGCCGAGTTGAATCCGTCGATTGACCTCTCGGTCGAAGTTAGTTGCTTACCTAGTCGGACTATTTGTCCCAGGTAAACGTATTCGTCAACAACTTCGAGCGTAGTGCTCCCAACAACTACCGGCATAGGTGTGACATGGACATTAAACATGATCTTTGTTTTGTCCATGTTCATCTTAAGACCTATCCGTTGCGAGACACCATTAAGGTCATTGAGCATAGTGCTTAGTTCCTCCAGTGATTCTGCCATAAGGACTATATCGTCGGCAAATCGAAGGTGAGTAATGTACTCGCCATTGATGTCAATACCGTATTCTTTCCAGTCCAGTAGCGTAAAAACGTCTTCCAACGCAGCGGTGAAGAGTTACGGGGATATAACGTCACCCTATCTTACACCTTACACTACCACCACCCACTCTGTAGTTGGATAGGTTTCGAACTCTTGTTCTGTACTTGGATAGCCATCGTAACCCTACTGTACAAACACTTCAGCACTTCGATATACCGACAGTCAACTTGGCTCCGCTGAAGGGACTGCTGTAGCACCGCCCAAATTTCGACGGAATCAAAAGCTTTCTCATAGTCCACATACGACAGGCAAAGTGGCAGATTGTACTCTTTGGTCTTCTGTACAATCTGCCCCTGGGTATGTATGTGGTCTATGGTACTGAAGCCTTTTCGGAAACCGGCTTGTTCGGGAGGCTGGAAGTCATCGAGTCTGCGTGCGAGACGATTCGTAATGACTCTCGAAAATAGCACTGGACGTGGCTCAGAAGGGAAATCGGTCTGTAGTTCTTCAAGAGAGCATTGACGCCTTTCTTAAAGAACAAGACCACCGCACTTCTGCTCCACGCCTCCGGAGTAGTGCCACCATGGAGGACGGAATTGAAGAGCTTCTGAAGGACTTCAAGTACCGGTGTTCCACCCGCTTTCAGAAGCTCCGCTATAATTCCATCCTCGCCTGGGGTCCTGCCATTTTTAAGGTGCTGGAGAGCCATTCTAATCTCACTCAGACTGACGTCCGGGATATCATCGGAATAGTGTCGGATAAGACTTGCCCTGGGATCGTTACTCACACTTGCGTGTGGCTCCAACGATAATGTGTACAGCTGCTCGTAGAACCTTTCAATCTCACTCAAAATCTCAGGTGTCCCGGAAACGATACTACACTCAGTCTTCAGCTTTGACAGTTGGCTCAGACAGATCTCTGGCAAAGACTTTGGAGCCCTGGTTCCGCTCGATCGCTTCTTTAATACGAGCAGTATTAAAGTTGCGTAAGTCTCGCCGCATGCATTTAGAGATCTGTCAGTTCAGTTGCCTGTATGCTGTCAAATCTGTTGACGATTGCGGCCTCATCTCCCGTCTAACAGCCATGAGATTAAGAGTGTGATCGGAGAGTTTTTGTGTTCTTCTACGGCGGGTCTTGCAGAACTTAGCTCCGACCACATGGACAGTTTCCACGAGCTTATCATTCATATCGCCCACTGTATTGCAATCTTCTAGGCACTGAAAGCGGTTACGTAACTCGAGCTGAAAGGTTTCGGGATTCTGGATTAGAGCACGAGGGGGACGGAGCGTTGACTTCATTAGACGAGACCTCTCCAACTTAACGTTTAGGTTCAGTGTGCCTCTAACCATTCGGTGATCGCTGCCAGTTTTCACCCTTGCGATCACTGAGACATCACTGAACAGTTGGCGTCTGGTCGTTATAATGAAGTCAATCTCGTTTTTTGTCGAACCGTCGGGGCTCGACCAGTCTACTTTCTGCGGGGCCGCTTCTGGAAGAAAGAGTTTACCATAAAAAGACCCTCTTTCTCCATGAAGTCGGCCAGCTGCTGGCCACTTGGGTTCCTTTGCCCTATCCCAAATTTCCCTACCTTCAGCTCACCGTTCTTTCTTGTGCCCAGTTTTGAGTTGAAGTCTCCCATTAACAACGTATAGTGAGTTTTGGAGGAATGCATGGCTTTAGAAATTTCCTCATACATTTCCTCCACCTCCTCATCGGGATGTTCCGACGTTGGCGCGGAATCCTGTATGACCTTCAGCGAATACCGTTTGGTGATTCTGAGTATAAGGTACGCATCCCTCGTTGATACACTCCCAATCTTTAAAACGTTGTTAACGAGAGACTTGTGGACGATAAATCCAACACCTCCTTGGGACAGATGATCGCCCTCCCGGTGATAGAACAAGTTGCCGGATTCGAGAATCACCCTCTCTTCGGACCTCGGATAATCTTATAATATTCCAGCGCAATTTGTTTATCTCTTCTTCCAGCTTCACGATTCTCGTCAGTCCTCAGGGTGCGTGCGTTAAATGTTGCTAGGTCGAGTCGTCGTAGGTGGCAACCGAACCTCCACCGGAGATTCTTAGCACCCATTGCCCTGCCGTTACTATGGTTGCCACCGTAGCCAGGAATAGCGGGGCTGCCGAGGACTGGGGGCCGTCTATTTGTGTAATTCTTCATGGGGGTATATTGCCATAGTTGCCACGCTTGGCGAGCGGGTTGGCAACCGCAGTTTTTTGTTGTATAGTTGCTATAATCAGGAAGATGCTGCTGCCCATCTCCTGCCTGTTTCCCTCCGTCGCCTTTTACGACACCCACGGGAAGATATGGGGTAGTGGATATTCTTAACCGCCACTACACGGCGCTATTTTTGTATGGTGTGTAATAAAGCGTATTAAATAAAACATACAAAGGGCGGACTTAATGGCTTTTGGTATTCTCTCCCAGTCAACCTAGTGCGTGTGGAAAATAGGACGATAGGTGACAAAAACAAAGATGAACAATAAAATAAATCGGGGTAAAAACTACTAATAAACTCAAAAACTTGTATGATCATATACAATAAAGTAATATATGAATGCCTTCACTCAACATATATTTACATACAAATACATACATATTTTAATATATATATATATATATATATATATATATATATATATATATATATATATATATATATATATATATATATATATATATATATATATATATATAACATAAATCTATAAATAAAATAACAACTAAGGTAAACAAATTCAGCAAACTAACTTTTATAGGATAGGATAACAAACGAGCACACAGTCCACCTGTCTGCAGGTGGACTACCTGATGGTAAGTGGTTGCTGTGGTACATAGATATCTACATCTGTTCTCGATTACGAATGAAAATGCAGATGCGTTGTCATCCGTGAGGACTTAGGTGGAATGCCTCGTTTTCAGTAAAAAGGGTCTCCGGTTCTCTACACTCACCATACGAAACACAGCAGCATTAAGCTACTATTTGACGCTGGTATTCTGTGAGTGCGTGGTCCTTCCCCGGTCGAGCCGACCCATTCATGCTACAACTATACTACTAATATAAATAAAAAATAATAATAATAATAGTAATTTATATGAAATCTTCATAAAATGTAAAAGTAAATACATATCTGTTAGACAGTTTTAGTAGATATTTTTCTAATATTCTAATATTATTGTATTTTATCAATACATAAAATGAATTGTTATTAAATACTTATGTACATAAATGAAAAGCTTGTTCACGTACTGCTTAAATCACTTTTCAGTAATATTAAATTTTACAATATTACAAATGAATTTTAATACTGAATAAACTGTTTTCGACGAAATGTTAATGAGAAATGCGAGTTTTATTTTAACGATATCGATAGCACAGTGCCGTTTAATGAAAACGCTTCACCGAACTCTCGCTATTTGTTTTGTGAATCGGCGATAATTTCATCATTATCAGAAAATAGCTCATATTGTTTGCAATTTGTTCAGGGCGTTAACTTAATAGATAACTTAATAGAGGAATGTGAAATTAAAGGTCTCCGTTTGAATGCTAATAAAACTAAGGTTCTGGTTTTTGAAAAGGACGAAGAGAGAACGAATTGTGAAATATGGGTAAATCAGGAATGTCTGGAACAGGTAAACGAAATTGTATACTTGGGGAGTGCTTTCAGCCGGGATGGAAGATGTGATTTAGAAGTGGATAGGCGTGTCGCTGCCGGAAACAAAGTCAATGGTGCCCTGAATGTATTAGTAAAAATGCAAGGCGTGGTGAAGAGTGCACGCCTTGCAATACATAACGCAGTGTTGGTACCGACTTTGTTATATGGCAGTGAAACCTGGGTATGCCAGAAGAAGCATAAAAGCAAGTTGAGTGCAGTGGAGATGCGATCTCTTCGTAAAATGTGTGGCGTTACCATAGCCGACCGAAAGCGAAACGAAGAGATTCGCAATATGGCAGGATTGAAAGATGACCTTATCACAAAAATTGATAGGGGCGTACTCCAATGGTTTGGGCACGTTGAACGAATGAGTGAAACCGAATGGTGAAGAAAATATATAGAGCGAAAGTAAATATTAAAAGGTGTCGAGGTAGACCGAGACTAACTTTCGAAGACCATGTGAGCAAATTGCTCGAAGAGGGGAGGGTCATGAGTACTCGGATACCTAGACGTGCATGTATGAAGAAGTTAATGAACCTGAAAGAAGCGAAAGAGGTATGTAAGGATCGTGACACTTGGTGATCTGTTCTCTCTGGCTACCCCGTTAGGGATTGTGCGTGAAGATAAGTAAGTAAGTAAGTAAGCGTTAACTTAAAATCTTTGACCACAACATTTGATATTACTATATCGATACCTCCCACGTAAGTTGTTGTATGCCACAAAAATGGCGTTTGGCGTTTTTACAAAAAAACTATCCTAATTTGCATTATTTAATGCATTCAAAGTGAAAAAAAAACCAAAATACGATTTTTGAGGATTTTACAGACGTATAATGTTGTAACTTTGAAACGAGAGCGGACTACAGCATTGTATAGACCTTTACAATAGCTTACGCGGGGTGCAGGGCGGGGAGAATCACGCGCCCGCGTCTCGTATTGGTCACATACAACAGACCACGTCGGACTTTCAACCGGCCGCACGCATGATGTAGGAACGGTTTAAGTTTTTTCAAAAAAAACTTTATATGTAATTGAATTACTTCAAATATCCTCTCAGCTGCGGAGACTCTAACCGTAATACTCCGTTGACTGCGGAGCTGTTTAATAAAATGGACGGCTGATTGGGCCCAATCCGTTTAAACGCAAATATCTTGATTTTGTTATATAGAATACTATAATATGTATACATTTCTGAATTCTCTATGAAATTTCCTATAAACGAGTACATATATTTAATACAGTTTAAAGTAGTAAGTATAACTAAATATTGAATAAAGTCAAAACTATCATATTTCTCAATGACACAAAGTTTTTTAATAGTTCAATTATATTTTATTTTAATCTTACGTCTATTGTTTACAATATTTTATGTGCAAAATCATAGGCTACAATACATTTTTTTATCGTAAAACGCATTAATAATAAGCTTACAAGAATCCACAATCAATTTACACCGATGTAGTATGTAGTTCGGACCAGATGCGGCATAATGCGGCGTAATGCTTTAGTCAATAAAAATAGTTTTTTTTTTTATTACATTACAATGATTCAGTCTTGAATCTCTCTTTTTCTTTACATGATTCAGTCATTTTTCAATAGGTTTTAGAAATCTCATAAAGTATTTCATAAGTACTCTTAATGCCGATATCAAAATTTTAGTCGTAAGTGCCATATTTATTGAAAAATTAATTACTTTATTAGAGCAAACAAACTTTAACAGCACTTGTACAGAAATAAAGATTCATTCATTCCTTTAAAGACCATAAAACCACTCAAGAGTCACTCCCGCTGATGTGGAGTTATAAATAACGTTTTTTGTAAACAATATTTACCCAATGCACCATAATATGTGTCGAGTGACAGAGGCGCCGCGAGGTGCGCAGCGGTTATGTTACATTTCCAATAACCAATAACATTCTTTCTCCAAAAGGTAACATATTTCCTTTAACACAAATAATAGCTACGAAATAACAAAATTGAAAAAAAAATATATCTCATTCTGAAATTAAAAAAATATTATTTATGTATATTTTTAAAGAACCCACTTCTTATGCATTATACAAAAATATGCCACAATTAAAGTTCGATTCTGCACTTTTTTGTGCATTATGTACTAGTTCATTAAAACATTTTTTATACTATGCATGGTAGAGCCATGCTGCAGTTATATTAGTAGTATAGTTGTAGCACGAATAGGTCGGCTCGACCGGGGAAGGACCACGCTCTCACAGAATACCAGCGTGAAATAATAGCTTAATGCTTCTGTGTTTCGTATGGTGAGTGTAGAGAACCGGAGAGCCTTTTTGCTGGAAACGAGGCGTTCCATCTTAGTCCTCACGGGTGACACGCATTTTTGCATTTTGATTTGTAATCGAGGATAGATGTAGATGTCTATGGGCCGCCGCAACCACCACAGGTGGACTGCGTGCTCGTTTGTCACCCTATCCTATAGAAAAAAAACATACAAAATAAACTTTAATAAAGAGGTGTATTCATTACAACGATGAGAGCCGTGGTGGCTCAGAAGAGCCGTGGTAGCTCAGATGGTTAGCTGTCGCTGTAAATTTCACAGTACGCTAGCAAGCCGGGTTCGACCCCCCCTAGCAATAATGAAATTGTTAATTGCAATTTTAAGTGCTGATCTACCACGGGCTCGGCGGTGAAGAAAGACATTGTGAGGAAACCTGCACGTCTGTGAAATAAGAAAAAAAAATATTTCGAAGACATGTGAAGTTCGCCAACACGCATTGGGGCAGCGCGACGGAAACTTCTTTGCCTTTGCCCAGCTGTGGGGCGTAAAAAGGCTGTAACTTAACTAACTTTACTTAAGTTAGTCATTTCGACGATGAGAGAGCCCTGGTAGCTCAGATTGTTAGCTCTTGCGTTAAATTTCACAGTACGATAGCACACCGGGTTCGATCCCCGCCGGCATCAATGAAATTATTAATTGTAATTTTAAGTGCTGATTTATCTCTTGCTCGGCGGTGAAGAAAAATATCATGAGGAAGTCTGACACGTCTGAGAAATAAAAAAAAAATATTTCCAAGGCATGTGCAGTTCGCCAACACGCATATGGGCAGCGCGGTGGATACTTCTTTGCCGTAAAACCCTTTCAGAAGTGAGGGAAGGCCCAGCAGTGGGACGGAAATAGGCCGTGTAACTTAACTAACTTAACAATTTCGACGATGATAGTCTGAAATAATTAGCTGAGCAAATTATAGCTAGACAACAATAAAAACTAAATGGATGGATGGACATAAGTATAAAATTGAATAAATATATAACATAGGTACTTATTTCTTTAAAAGGCTCCTGGTACTTGTTGGATTTACTGTATCTACAGTACAATTCATTTACGAATGGTACTGTAGGTAGCAGCAATCTTGCTCTAGGTTGAAACATAACGCAACGTTACACGATTTGCAAAGTACATACAGATAAAATGTACATTAAAAAAACCAGTATAAGAAATATGTGTCTGAGGTGACCTTAAAAACCACAACCTGTTCATATTAAATTAAAAAAATAAAAATTTCAAATATCAAATATTAAAAAATATTAAATTAAAAATATTAAAAAGCATATTATGTAAATACTATCTAACTTTCTGTTTTAATAAATTGTTTAAAAAATTCCGAAGTCTTGTGTTAACATACATGACATATCCAAATGCCACATTCAATTTTTTATAAATCATCGAATAATCGTGGAGTCAACCAAGCTCCATTTCTCTGCTCGAGGGCGCAAGATTCTTTACCATTCTAACCATTCAACCGAATTTGAACTTGATGCAGTATTGCAAACTTTAGTTCCTTTTTTCGCCACCCGCAAAACAGAGAACTAGAATTCACTTCTACGGACGTCTCAAAAATGGACACTATTGCACCTATTGCGTATATACATTAAAATTTTGAAAATATTGCACTTTATCCACATTTTGATGTACTAAAACTGTGAACGATGAACAATTATACATATTTTAATACAAAACTGACAGTCAACACTAAAATTTTACGTACATTTCAAGTCAACTTTCCTCAACCAGCATGTTAGTTTTAAGATAGCAGTTTGCTTCATACATATTAAAAAACGATTTTAGACGTACTTAATAAGTTAAAACACAAAGTGAGATTACAAATAAGAAGGTTACTTACCCAGGCATTGTTTTAACACAATTCACCACACAATAAATATAAATTAATACAAAATAATTACAAACAACTTCGTTGTTAGCGCGCGTCAATCACACTAACGGCTGACTCAAGGAACGGACGACATTTAAGAATGATTTAAATAAAATATACTACTAAAGTGTATAAGCTGTGGAATTTTTATGCTAGCCTTTTTTATCCTGTACAAATTGACATATGGTAGAATGAGTTAGAAATAGGGCATAATGCTTTGTTTCTTCATTAAAAGAGCGGGTAAAAAATGTCTAACACTTGGACGCCCGCAGTCAACGGAGATATTTTCGTGTCCAAGTCTTGGACATCCGCAGTTGAGAGGTTAAATAACAATGAATCGTACAAGGATAATAACGAGAGGACGTAGACTATGTGATATGGTCAATAATACGAGTACACAAAATAGAAACTCCGAGACACCCATTGAAAATAACAATGTTTCATTAGATGAAATAGAACTAAACAGCTTTCGTGATTCAAGTCTCCGAAATATCACAGGTATGTTTCTTTTTGTAATATTTTATTAGCATTAATAAGGTTAATGTTACTTTTTTGTCGTGATACCAACCTAAAATGTTGTATAGGTTACTTACAACAGTATACGTCGTTGAGCGTTCATAAAAAAATGTTGTATGTAATACATATAACATTTTACGTTTACATTTTAAATAAAAATATTGTTATACAACAATATTTTACATACGTAACAGATACCACATTTTACTTCGGGAGTTGTTATTCAAAACTTTGTTGTATGGTGACATGCTGTATTTTACTTTGTTATTCCTTTTTCGTTTTCGATGATGTATGTCAAGTCTTTTCTAAAATTGGATCTTGCAACATTATAAAATGCCTTGCCCTGACTGACTGACTTAATGCTTCACTAACGCAGGTCGCACAGGCAACTATGTGTGACCTGCTTTGGTGGATCGTTAAGTCAGTCAGCCAGGGTAAAGCATTTTATATGTTGGAGAGGTAAAAGGTGTATGTCTTCCCTAAACGATGTAGGCATCAGGACATACGCGGGTTGCAATCAAATTAAAACGTTAATATTGTTTCAGAGTCACCATTGCCAATAAGTTTTAATGAATCTGAAATGAATGAGTTGGCAAATATAATAGATGGAAACATCTTTGACAACTTAGAAGTAGCAACAGATTCTGATACTACAAATCTTGAGGCACCGCACCCTTCCCCTTCTTGTAGTATCAATCACTTGGACTACGACTGTGATAATGATTTCTGCCCATATTATATACAAAAAGAAAATTTATCAGCATTCGATATTATACCTCAACCCTCACCAGCATGGATTTCTAGCTGCTCGACGTATACAACCATGAACAATAGTCCGCTGTCGGATATTTCGAAAAATAGTCCCACCACAAGTGACCGCCGCCGTCGTCCATCAAGGAAAGATAAAGGTAATGTAAGAAAAAGACATTATAAAGAATGGATAGATAATAAAAGAAAGTATTTACGTAATTTGGGAAAAGAACATATTTCGAGAAAAGGTAAAATACAAGCAAGCAGAAAGATGGACCCACCATGTCTCTGCCGCAAGAAGTGCTTTGACAAATTAAGCGAAGAACAAAGAAAGAAGTTTTTGGAGCTTAGGCAATCGAGAAAAGCAATGGATGTATGTGGCTAATTTAGTAAAAAAGCAAAATAAACGTAGAGTCTACACAGATACAGTTTCAAGACGTAAGTACGCGTTAAAATACTTAATACCAGTAGGTCATGACAATGATAATATTAATTATGTGGATGTGTGCAAAAAACACTTTTTAAGCACTTTGTCTGTCAGTGATCAGGTTATTTATAAGGCTCTAGAAAAGATGGATACGACAACGGGAGTACTAGTCCCAGATAAAAGAGGTAGACATTCAAACCATCCCGTAAAAAAACAGATTCGGTTATAACCAGTGTGTGTGATCGATCACATCAAGAGCTTGCAGTCGGTTGAGTCACATTATATGAGGCAAGGGTCAAACAAATTATATTTGGATGAAGATTTAAATTTTCTTAAATTATTTGAAATGTACTATGAGTGGCTTCAGGTTAACACACAATATGAAGAGAAAGCTGAAACCGAACGTCAATATCGAGATATTGTAAATGAAAATTTTAAGCTCAGTTTTTACGTGCCTAAGAAAGATCAATGCGATCAATGTCACATTTTTAGAAATATTGACGGTCCTACTGAATAACAAATCGCAGATCATGAAAATCATGTCACAAACAAGAAGTTATCCCGACAAATCATAAAATCTGATAAAAATGACAGCAAATCTTCACAAGGTAAAATCGTCGCAGCTACTTTTGATTTTCAAAAGATTCTTAATGCACCTTATGGCCAATTGAGTACTTTATATTACAATCGGAAGTTGTCGGTTTTTAATTTTACTGTGTTTGATCTAGCAAATAAAGAGGGACATTGTTATATGTGGCACGAAGGAGAAGCTAAGCGTGGTTCTAATGAGGTATCAAGCTGTCTTTCTCATTTTATACAAAAAATGCATGAACAGGGTGCAAAAGAATTCAGATTCTGGTCTGACAATTGTGCCGGTCAGAACCGTAATCGCGTTGTTTTTGCGTTTTATGTGTATATTGCTCATAAACTTAACATTACTATAAAACATACCTTTCTCGAAAAAGGTCATACCCAAGCAGATGGTGACAGTGTACACGCTTTAATAGAAAGATCATCTAAAAATAAACTTATATATACACCTCTGGAATGGTTTAGCTTGGTTAGATGGGCTAAACAGGATGGAAAATCATATAACGTCATAGAAATGAAGCACACCGATTTTTATAACTTTAAACAACTTTTGGACGGGCGTAATTGGTCACAAAATATAAGTGAAGAGGTAGTTAAATGGAACAAAATAAAAGAAGTGCGGGTATGTGCAGAAGATCCTTTTAAAATTGAATATCGGTACAATTTGGCAAACAGTAATGCTATGACGATTGCCATTAATACCAATACCCGAAGACGCCAGAGAAATAGTATGGCTGAGCTATGCCCCCTCTATTCCAACCACCTTCCCTTAACAAAGGCAAAATATGATGACTTAATGAGTCTCTGTCATAATGGAATTATTCCAGCCACATATCATGACTTTTTCAAGAGTCTATCTTTTGTTACTGGCTCTCATAATGTTGAATTTTCTGATTCAGAATAGTACTTATAAAAGTCTTTTCTTTTTTAAATCATTGAAATTTCTTTAAATTTCATCTTCGTTTTATCATTGTGTTTTCAAAATAATAATAGTTTTCACAGCTCCAATAAAACCAAAAATTTGGTTTGTTTAATTAAAAATAACTCAACTGTTTTCTATTACTTATGTATAATTTCTAATAAAAAAAATATTCCTCTAAAGCCAGAGATAGTTACTATGCCAATAACTATAAATGGTTACCTGATTTCTAGTTATCTTGATTTCAAGTTGATCTCATAGAAATTATTAAGTAAGTCATAATTATTTTTGTTATTTTATGATGATTTTTTATGATTCTATTTTCACAATCCTAAGAAAAGTTTGTTATATTATTAAAATATAACATAAAGAGTGTGCTATGTTTTCATTTATGTCCTTTTTATTTTGTTTCTAAATAACCTAAGTTTGATAATATTATAAGCTGTTTTTTTTATATTCATTCATTCATCATTTTAATGCCAATTTATAAATATTAGGTAAGTACTTTTATTTCAATGTTTATAGAAATGTTCCTAAAAATATAAAAGTGGTAAGTATTTGTGTTGTTCCTATTAAAAATAAAGAAATTTATCCTTGACAATATGTTTTTTTTTTATTTTTTAACCTAGTATCTGTTTACATATATTAATACAAACCTAATATTTTAACCGATGTAAATTGTTATTGCCACATACAGTGGAATGAGACTTATATTTTTCAATGTATATTGTTGTAACTATTATATGAAATCTAAACTCCGCGGTATAATATTGTAAGTATGAGATACGACAAATGTCGCAGCCTGTACTCCGCAGTAAAATGTTGTATGAACAATATCTCAGAAAATATACATTTTTTTTTAATTTATCTTTCAACTTTAATCAAGAATACTATAAATTACATTCATATACCAAATTTCACAAAAATACAATCATAAATGCAGTTTTTAGTCCAATTTGAATCTTTAAAATGCTCTATTGTAAAATTGCAGTTTTGGGGATACAACAACTTACGAGGGAGATATCGATATATTCAATGTAACATGTACATAAATACAAATATTTAGGATCATTAAATAGGTAGTCATGTACAATTAGTTCAGTGCCATAAGAACTTTTAGACCCCGAGACTAATCAAATACAAAGAAAATTCGCATTTTTTCACCTCACATCTGTGTGTTATATAACTATGTCAAAATGAAATCATAAATGGGAAACACTTACTAAGTGCCACGTCTGTACGTGGATCACAGTTATATAACTATCTCAAAATGAAATCATATATGTAAAACACTTACTAAGTGTCACTTCGGTTTGTGAAACGGTCAGTCTTATGATAATACCGTTATCTTCATGAATTTTTTTTGTAAAAAATTGTGGAGGACAAAAGTAACTTTCGTCTCCTTATTTCAACGTGTAAATTCCATGGTAAATTAACACTTATTGCGTTTAACTGTTTCAATACCGGTAACCTTTTTTACCGAATAAGGGTGACCAACGAGCACACAGTCCATTTGATGGTAATTGAATGCTGTAGCTGACATCAATCCTAGATTAAGAATCAAAATGTAGATTGTTGCTACCCCTTTTTTTTTGCGGATGGAAAATCATCTAATGACGCCTTTCGCTCTGGATGGAGCGTAAGCGACTGTCAGACTTTTACTGACTAAAAACCATCCGTGTTCCTTCAGTGCCCTTACGTTCCGGAGCCGCGGTATCTCTTTCGAATAGCCCGCAGCCCCGGCAGGCGTCGGCCCTTGCGGGCCCCTTCACACTGCTGACAGCTCTTTGAGGTGCGCGTGGAACAAAACGCGCCGTCGACACGGCCTGTCGTCGTTAGACGGAAGGACGGCGAGCTACCCATTGCTCGCCGTCCACAGGCCCGCGCCTACGGTGGCCGGGGGCCACGACGTAGCCCCCGACGCCCGAGGCGTCTCCCGCGACGGCCGGGGAGGAAAGCTGCTGCTCTCTCCTTCTCCCGCTCCGCCACCTCCTTCGCTAGCATCACTGCTTCGCAGAAGGTGGTGACGGCGTCCCATTCCGTCTCGCTCCGGACCATGGCTTTGACCAGGGCCGGACGCGAGAGGTCGCCGCTGCCTATCGCCGCTACGAGGACACGTCGGTGCTCCGCCCAAGCAGGGCACACCTATACGGTGTGTTCCACCGTGTCCTCCGGTCCATCCTCGCAGTGGGAGCACCCGGGCGTTTCCTCCCGCCCGATTCGGTGCAGGAACCTCCCGAAAACACCGTGTTCGGTGAGGACCTGCGTCAGGCGGAAGGTGAGGATGCCGTGGCGTCTCTCAAGCCACTCTTCAAAGAGGGGTCTTATCGCGCCATATCTTATCTTATCTTATCTTATCTTATCTTAGTGGCGTACCCAGCACGGGGTTGCGACAGTCGCTCTCTCCATGTCGCCATGAGATCGTGCCGGATGTCAGTCCGCTGCGCGACAACTTGCCGCGGCAGCGGGGTTTCCCCCCGGTATAGTGCCTCCGCGCGCCATTTGTGCAGGCACGCAAGGACTATCGCCTCCAGATCCCATGGTGGCAATCCGGCAAGGAGGCTCGCCGCCTCGCGGGAGATTGTGCGGTAGCCGCGAACCATTTTAACGGCAACCACCCTTTGGGGCGCGTTCAGGTGGTGGACGGCAAGCCGCGCCAAACCACGCGCCCACACCGGGGCCCCGTAAAGGGCCATGGATCGCACGATCCCCGCGTAGAGCCTCCGGCAGGAGGCGTTTGGCCTCCCCAGGTTCGGCAGGGGCCGCCTGAAGGCAGCCCTGATCCGTTCCAGTTTGGGAGCCAAACATCGGAAGTGCTCAATGAAGTTCCATCGGCCGTCGAGGACGAGTCCTAGGTACTTCCCAACGCGGACCACTCGGGGCCTGTTGGACTGGCGCGCTCGAGGGCTGGGTGGAGACGTCAAACCGGATGTACCGGTGGTCGGAGTGGGTCTCCACCCCCTTCATGACACCTTCAAGGGTCGGGGTACCGGCGGCGGCCGAAGAGATGATGGCAACTGAGCCGTTAAGGTCCGCCACCCAGTCCTACCTAGGCCAGACAAAATACGGCTCAGCGACCACAGCGATGTTAATCGACCACTGCACCATGCTCTGGAGCAACAGATCCTGAGCGCAGGCGCAGTGGTTGATATTCGCCTGGAGGAAGCTTAATGGGGCCGTTATAGGCATTCCATTTCAGCTTCCTCCACGGGGGGCCCCTCTGCGGGCGTCGGTGTCGCAGAGGCGGCGGCGGCGATAGTGACAGCGGTGGCAGCGGCAGTTGCGGCTGCGGCGGAGGCCACAGAGGCGGTGGCGGCGGAGGGCCCTCCCCTACCCGCGGCATTGACCTTGGCGGGTGGCACGTAGGCCTTGCTTCCAGCCCGGTGATCGACTGGGTTGCCGGTCACCGCACATGCATCACAGTGCGGCGTGGCGGAGCAGGTCGCCGATATGTGTCCGGGCTGACAGCAGCGGAAGCAAAGGCCACTGCGGTCAACCTCCGAGGCGCATCTCACTGATACGTGGTGCCCCACGAGACAGCGATAGCACCTCAGAGGTCTGGGCTCCAGCAGCTTAACCTGCGCTGAGACCCAGCCCACCAGAAGCCTTCGGCCCTCCACTATGGTTTTGGCCGCCATAACAGGGCAGTACACCGTGGCGGCATGCGTACCCTGTTGGTCCGGGCGCCTGACCTGACCTGGTCCGTAGTGCACCCCCCGGACCTGGCGACGGCGGCCACCAACTCCTCCTCCGATACCAGATTCTAGAGCTGAAATAGAAAGAGCGGCCAAATCTGCACTGGAGCTGGTATCGTCGTGGGGAGAGCAGAACCGGTTATCCTTCTCCTCCGCGAAGTCATGTACTATGACCATCAAAGGGAAGTTCCAGCGACCACCTGTCATAAAGATGGGGACGGAGTCTATAAGAAGCGTAATGTCGACTAAGGTATTAGGTGTCACGCTAGACTCAAGTCTATTTTTCATCCAGCACGCCAAGGACATGGGAGCGAGGGCTGGGAGATGTTTCGGGAAGATGTCGCGAGTTTCGGCATCTTCTTGGGGCATGCGCTACCCGGCCCTCCGTGTTCTATATAAGGGAACATATGTTCCGATAGTGACTTACGCAGCAGCTGTTTGGGTTGATCGTGTGGGGAATTACACAGTGCGCACGGCACTGCTGAGATCGCAGAGATCCTCGCTCGTGTTGTTGACGAAGGGTTATAGGATGATAAGTACTGCGGCGCTTCCGGTATTGGCCGGCGTCCTTCCGGCCGATCTGGAGGTAACTCGTCTTGGTAGGATTGACCAGATGCGTAGAAACGCTGAGAATGGGGAGTTGAGCAGGCGTAAGCGCGAAATTTGGGCTGAAGTTGTGAATGTATGGCAGGAACGATGGAAGAACGAGACGAATGGCAGGGAGTTGTTCTGCTTTTTCCCGGACGTGGCGGCGCGACTCAATGCAAATTGGGTCGTACCGGACTATCAAGTCTCACAAATTCTCAGTGGGCATGGATGCTTTAGGAAGAGACTGTATGATATGAAACTGGCTGAATCGAGTATGTGTGAGTGTGGAGCAGCCTACGAGGATAGGCACCACGTTCTGTGGGAGTGCATGCTCTATGACGACCTGCGGTGTAAGATGATGGATGGAATAGTACGCGGAAGGATTGGCCCGGTCTACTACCCGGAACTTGTTGACGGGCGGGAGAACTTTGGCCGGCTGCGCGAGTTCGCGCACGGATGGTATGCAAGGAGGACTGCTCTGGTTAGGAGCCATTCAGGTGAAGAGCAGCCCGTAACCGAAGACGTGGAGTGTTCGTCCAGCCCAGAATGGGAGAGTGGAAACATGGGACAAGGAGTAGATTAAATAACTTGTAGAGAGTCAAGAAAGTGCGCGCGGGAAAGAGCCCTGAGCAAGTACCGCGTGCACCTCTCGTGATTCGGCCCGTATAACCGCAAGGTTGGTGGGGCCATGGGAGGTGGAGGGTTGTCCTCCTCCGATACCGAGTCGTCCAGACCCATGATGCGCAGGTCTGCGCATCTGACGGGCCTGGACACTCGGGCCTCGTCCGCGTCCAAAGACGCTCTGTGCTTCGCAGCCAGAGCGTCCGCGGTCGCGCCACTGGATTCCCCGGGGACCTCCAGCATACGGGCCCCCGTCTGGGTGACTTTGAGCCGGAGGCCCCCGGTGATCCCGAGCTCCCCGAGATCCACCGCCTCCTTCGCCTTCGTGAGCAGGTCGCTGTAGGTAACGCCCTTCTTTTCCGCATCCGGCTGTAGTGTAATTACTACAGCTGCGGTCTTCGGGGTGCGGAGCCTAGCCGCGATCTTGCGCGCCCTGAACTGGCGCTGCCGCTCCTGCTCCTTAGCCTTTTTGGCTGCCTTCTTCCCCTTCTTTTTGTCCCCAACCACCTGCCAACCGGCTTCAGCCGCGGGAGGTGTAGGGAGCTGGGGGGGCGGTGACGGCGGCGGCAGTTGGCTTGCCGCTGGCGCTGGCACATTCGCCGCAGGCACTGGGGCTGGTGCAGCCACCATCTGTGCTGCCGCCCTGCCCTTTTTCGCCTTCGTCTTGCCTCTCTTTCCCGTCGCCGGCTTAGCCGGAGCCGGTTCAGCCGGTACCGGTTTTGCCGGAGCCGGCCTTTCAGGGGGGGAGGGACAACTGCAGCTCCGCCCGAGGGCTGGCTGGACGGCCCCGGCCTAGATGCGGCAGCCGTGGCCGCCGCGTACGAGACCGTTGCCGGCCTCGCCACCGTCTTGTTTGCCCCTAGGGGGGGGGGGCGCAGGACGATACCCTCCAGCACGAAGAACCGGTGTTGGAAGGCAGCCAGCTTCTGCCGGACCAGGTTCAGAACCTGTTTCTCCACCGGCACGGGCTGGCTTGGGCGCTGCGTCTGGGGCGCCGCGCGAGAGGCAGGCTCACGTAGACTGGCCAGGTCTGCGCGGAGCTTCTCGTTCTCCTTCTGGAGAGTCTCCATGGCGGACGTCAGGCGGGCCATGTCCGCCCGCAGCTTCGCCACCTCGTCAAAGTTGGCCTCCGCAGCCGCCATGATGGAGGCGGAGGCCCCGAGAATGGCCTTAAACTTCGAGGAGGGCTTTTGCTTGTAGGCCACGACTTTGATCGCGGCCTCCACCTCCTTTACGAATCTGGCCTTACGCTCCACCTCGGAGCCGCCAGTCGCACTCGTCTCTTCGCCTGATACCCGAGCCGTATCGCCCGGGTGGCGCCCCTCCTCGGCAAGCTTTCCTGCTCGTTCAGCCCTCTGATTGGCAGAGAGCCCCCTCCCTTTGCCTTTCAGCCCGCCCCAACTGTTGGTGGGGATTTTCCGGGCCGAAACCTCCTCTTCACCGGATGACGGCCCCTGGTCGCCATCCCGCCTGGACCGCTTGCGGAAGAACTTACTGGTCTCCGCGGTCCCAGGCCCTACGCGTCGGGAGCTCTCTGTGCCTCCCACGCTGCTCGATGCGGCGTCGGACTCTGTCCCCGCATCATTCCTCCTCTCCTCTACGTTGCCGTTGCCGGCGGTTTTGGTTTTTTTTTGTTCCATTTTTGTACTCACGAGTATGGGGGAATTAAAGGTCCACCTTGGCAGAGACCCCTGTACCAAGGTAAGCAGATTTAGAGGATTTATTACTCGTCAGGGGGTCTGCAGGTACCCTGGCGAGGAGCGCACTAGCGACTGATTTGTTCATGGAACCCCGTCAGCCATCCATCCCCTCGCGGTGTGTCGCCACTTGGGATTCGGAGTAACTTTTTATAGAGGTTTTCTCCCTCGCGGTCCGGGCGATTAAGCCAAGATCCTCGGTCCCTATCAAAGCCGCGAGACATGATCCACGACACTTCGATACTGGGATTACGAGACCGGCGGTGACAGCAAAGGATGAATCCTTCACTGTCTGCCCGGAGGCAGGGTAAGTGCACACCGAGCCCGCCCTCACTCCTCTGCTATGCCCTCTGCTGATCAGAGGGTCACGCAGAGGAACGCACTGTTGGTCCAGGACGGACTCCCCCCCCCCCCCCATGTCAGAACAATTAGCCGCGGCAGCAACATTCCCCAAGGAATAAGAATTTCTTCTCATTTCTCGAGGAAGATTACCGCCGCGCCCAGGGTGCACCGGCCCAGTAGCTGCTCTTCCCTCCAGACGTATCGAGAGGAACCCGCAACTACCAGGCACACGTGGAGGACTTCTGACTTCGCACCCCAGATTGTTGCTACCCCTGAGGACTAAGATGGAATGCCTCGTTTTCATTGAAATGCTATTTTACGCTATGATCCTATTCCAATCTAACCGATCCGCTTGTATTACAACCATAATATAGCTGCAGTAATTTTGTAGTTAAATATGGAAAGGTAACATTTATTTAAGACAAAATTCATAAAAAATATAGGGGTCCTAATGTATATTAATAGTTCTTCTCCTCTTCTTTCGCCTTCGCGCTCTCTCAAACTTTTTCTATACACTCCCACATACATAATACAAAGAGCATCGCCGCCATGTAAAACTCAATGTCTATTATAGCGGTCCTCATTACCTCAATTATTTTAATTTTATCTATATAATCTTCTTCTTATCTATATAAGCTTCTTTATAATCATTATCGTAGCAACATTTTATAACAATTTATAATTGATAAAGACCATGTTAATTTATCCACTAAAGTGTGGGATACTAGAATATTTGTAACCATTTCTCTAAGCCGACACCCACAACATTTTCGTAATTATGTATGGTGATTGATGCTGAGTCAGCTGTAGTCCATTACTGGACATAAAGCTCTCTCTGAACCGCCACTTATCTCGGTAATCGAGTTCACGCACGCAACTGCGTACTTCGTCGCTCCATTTATTCAGGGGCTTCTCACACTATGTTTGTCTAGGCGCTGTCTCAAATCTATGAATTCCTAGAATACTTTACCGGTTATCACTACTACGACAAATATATCCTTGTCAATTTAACAATCACCTAATCCTATACAATTAAACGAACAATTCTTGTATATATATATATATAATCGGGATCTCGGAAACGGCTCCAACGATTTTCGTAAAATTTAGTGTCCAGAGAGTTTCGGGGATAATAAATCGATCTAGCTAGGATTTATTTTTAGAAAATGTCTTTTTGTCCGTGTTTTTAGGCAATGAAAAACTGCTACAATATCGTTAGAATAAGAAGGTAAATTTTGACGGATTATTAGTGATTATAAATAGCTTAATTGGTATAATGGTCGGTCACAGAATCGTAAAACCCCGGTTCGAACCCAGACGAGAAAAAAAGTTTAAAAAAAGTCGGTCGGTCGACCGACTTTTTTTTAACTTTTTTTTCATTTTCCTTTCTTTTTTGAGAAAATCTATTGTTTCGAGCCCTTTTTTTAGTATTTTAAAAAAAACACGAAAATTTAAATTAAACAAATTGCACTCATGATTTTTTATTCAAATAATCAGTTCAGTTTTTTATTATGTCGCTAAGATCAAAAAATATTATTCGTATTTCATCAGTATGTAATTTGTATCTAAATGTAATTTCCAAAACACACGAATTAAAAAAAAACCGAGCCAAAAATACCGAGCAAAGCTCGGTCAACCGGGTACTGCTATATTAATATATATCGTGGCTTAAATAGTTATAATAGTAATGTAAGCTCTCTAGTATTATTATTCCAAGGATCCATTATATCCATTACAGCTTGTAAAATAAAAGTCCACAGCTCAATCTAGGCCTCCCTAGTAGATTGGCTCAAAGAAAGGATTTCGCCGTGACTGCCAGGCGTTTATCAGGGATATACTATCCTAATTTAGTTTCTCACAATCGCCTATAAAGACATCCATAGAACAATATGGGGTATTGGACATTCATACACAGCCACAACACGGTAGTTTTTTAAGTGTAATGATATAATATCATGAGTTTTCAGAAAGCTTATATAGCTTTTATCTTAAAACATTATTTTATACGTGAAAATGTAATAAATAAAACGTAAATAAACATAATATTGGAATTAAGCTTAAAGCTCGCCACGTAACAACTTAAGCTCCATAACGTACGTATGTACATACAACTGGTAACGAAACGAAACGAAACTATTAAGTGAGGATAAGGCGTATCCTCACTAAACATTTCCATGTAGCTCTGCAGATAGGAAATATATTACTGGTTAGAAATTATTCTCGAAATTATTTAAATAAAAGAATTAAACAAATTTCCAAGTAATGACATTACGTAATAAAACATTCATGAAACACAATAAGCAGTTAGACGTAAATACTAGCTCCCATCAAAACAATAAATGCGAAAGGGGACAAAGTTTGGTGCAAACGACGTACGCGGTTGTCAGCTACGCCGATAAAAGTCTTAAGATCTAAACGGGTACTAAGCTCTATAGCTGTTGCTTAAATTAGGACCACTTTAATAGGTCACACTTGTTATCACTCAGTGTTGGTGACGCGGGATAAAAATCATTCATTTTTTTCTGAAGATAAATGTCGAATTCATGATAATTTTATAAAATGATAATTTCTGAGAGAAATAAAGATATTTGTATTATCTGAGAGTCATGTATTACATAGCAATCGGTTATGTAATGCGAATTAAATTTTAAAAGTATTTTCATTTATTTTTAATTAATTCATGTTTTAATCACTGATAAGACGCATCAGTAATAGATAAGATAAGGAAAGTTTAATGCTAGAATGAAATTATGTATATATACGACCGGGATAAGTATAAATATTAGAGGAATGGCAAGACCTCCTCTTTGTTTTAATATTGCTAAAACAGATATGTTAAATCAGTAACTAGAATTATATTATAAAGTTTATATTGAAAATTTTAAGGGTTATGACTGAAAGAAATTCATTGTAAAATTATGATACTTCGTTTAATATTATATTAATGCTTAAAGTAATGTCAATGTATTAATTATTTTTACAGTTTGTTCTATCTGCTCATTTTGTGTTCAGTGTGTTCTGTGTGAAATATGATTGTTTTGTTAAGATGTCTTGGGTAATAAATATATGGGATAATATACGGAAATGTGATAGTAAAAATTATCGATTAATGTAATTCAATACGACTCTGCGCGCGCGGTTTTCTTTACGGCTTAGTGAGGCTCCTAATTTTCAATTTGTTCGGGAATTCCTAGAAATGCGAGACCAGCTATAACTTCCATCTATAAAACAAGAAATTAGGAAAAGTAAAATGAAAGTAGTGAACGTTCAGTATCACATTTCCAAAGGGCATTTACGAACAATTGCCTTTTTATTTCGTCATTGTTCACCCTAAAAGTAGGGAATCAAGAAGATATACAGTCTACGACGTAAAAAACTGACGTCAGGGCCGTGACCACTCCTTCAGGACCCGTATTCTTAGTCGTCAACCCAATGGAGTTACACGTCTAGGGTCACGCCCACCTTGTTGTCCCGAACCCAACGTGGTGCCTCATAAGTCCGATGTGGCAGGGCTTTCGCGACCGGTTTAAGGAGCTAGCCGAAGAAAGAAAGCCAAGTCAAGGCTAGATAGAAGGCCTGCATCGGCAGAGTATAAGCTCCATAGTGAGGTGACATGCTTAGTTTTCGATGAAATTGAATGAAGAGACTTGAATGTGCGTAACGTAGGAAGTGGTATTTTAAGAAGTCATCGACTTAGAAAGAGGAAGTAAAAAAAATGCAAATTGTGAATTGCACGACATAGTCCCAAAGAACATCCTTATATCCAATCAAGAGGGGTTTTGTGCAAATCCAGCACGATTTCAACTTTTATATAAAAAGTAAAGTAAATTAAAATTGCAGCCAGTATACGTCTTACTGCTGGGTAGAGGCATGGCACTTCTCTGCGAGAGTTTTAGGGCAAGGAAATGTTCACTGCGCCAGCCCAATGCGTGTTGGCAAACTTCCCATGTCGTTAAAATATTTATTTTCTTATTTCTCAGACATGCCGGTTTCCTCATGATGTTTTCCTTTCCCGCGAGCACGTGGTAAATCAGCATTTAAAATTACAATTTCATTGGTGCCCGCGGGGATCGAACCTGGGTCTTTCGCGTACTTAACATTTACAGTGGTTGCTTAGCCCCTGAGCTACCAAAGCTGTAATACACTGTGTAACTTGAGAGGTGAAATAAAAAAATAAAAATAATAGTAATTTTATTCAAAATCGAAGGTTTTTTATTTTTTTATTTTTATAAATCTAAGACTCTGTTTGGTTTAAAGGTACAAACGACCTTCTGTTTATTTTGTTAAAATATCACGGTCACAGTCCTAATAGTTTGGCTACAACTGCGAAGCTTAAGCTAAAGTCTGATTTTGGCAAATTTTTTATTAAAGTTTTAATAACTTTTGAACCACTGAATATCACATTACTTACAGGGAGTTTAAATCTATCGATAGGTACTGAGGTCTTCTACCCCCAGCTACCGATGATCTAACTCTCAAATTACACGGTGTATAACTTTGAAGTAATTATTCCGTGCCTAGATGTTTACTCATAAGCAATTTATGCACGCAAAACGCCCACAGTACCTAGACAATACAAGAGAAAATCCTTACACATAAAAATCAATATCAATATACGAAATACTTAAAGTTACTCTTTTGTGTTTCACTGAATGTTTAAATATACAGTCAGATGTAGATAATTGATATTTTATACATTATGTACACGATATCCAACAAAAAATGCCACTTTTTTATTCGTCATCTGTTTTAGAAGCTTGAACAGTAATGTAAACAAGCGTCAGTCGCTTTATTTTCTTGCACATGTTCAGAAAATTGCAAACTCGAAACAACTGCGTTTAATTATTTCCGTATCGAAAAATAATGAAGCACTTTTATGCTCTGTTTTACACTAGTTCCACGAGAAAATAATTACAAAGACCGTACAATAGAATTTGATTTTAATGCTACATATTCGAGGAAAAATTACATATATATATATATATATATATATATATATATATATATATATATATATATATATATATATTACTCAACCGTCTCAATAAACCCAGACCGATTACTACAGCGATTTTAAATATAAAGTTCTCAAGGATTCAACTGTATTTAGGTCATTTATTCATCTTTCGTTTAATATAGTCTTTTAAAGTCTGCTGCAGAACACAAAAACATTAATTTCTCCCATAATCTAGTATTATCATGCCTGAAATAACGCTTAATATCTGTTTGTCGTATCTATGTCATCACAACAGTTAATAAGATATCTATGATATCAAACAGTTGATACGCGATATTTTGTTGGTTGTAATAATTATCACAAAAAGTTTTATGCATATGAAAACACTCAATTTTACCAAATTTTCATTCCATTACATCTATTACAGTCTAAAAATATCTATTGCTACATAGGCCTCCCCTATAAATTTCCCTGGGGGATTGATGCTCAGAAATTGTGTTACTGAACGTATATTATAATATGTTACTTTACTTCTTTAAAACATTTTGTACTTTTGTGAATGCTCAGGTTCTTCATTCGTAATGTACTTAACGTACGCACGTTACCATCCATGTCATCTAAATGCTTAGTGGTCCACTGCTGTGCAATTTACTAGGATTTTTCTACCTTGCGTGACTCGTTTGCCCCCTTTTCTATAAAAAAAGTTAATACTGTTTACTGTACTGCTAAGACCAGTAAATAAGAAGCAGTACATAGATTTGTATAAAAGTAATATGCTACTTATCCTCTGATTTATTTATTCCCTTAAACAGCCAAGGGTGTAACAAAATGACTTTCGAGTACTGACTGACGCTAAATTATGCATTTTTAGAACCATTTTCTTCTATGAGGACGTAAGCTAGTATACCATAAAATACCACTATCTCAAATTTATAAATTTTCTTGTGATCCGGCCCCGGTTTTGCACGGGTGATTTCTGGATCGCGATAACAGCACCACTTACCGAGTTCAAGTGTGAATATAAACCATCTAGCTAGGCACTCGTTCAAACACAAAAATTTCGTCAAAATCGGTCTTGTGATTTTTGTGCTCGATTTTTTATAAAATTTTATATGCCAAGCGGTATATTGCGAACCATAGCAAGAGGCCTGGTGGAATGACACTCATACTATGAATAAATGGGTGCTCATTGGTATGGGATGCAACTTGTGTGGACACAATAGCGTCATCACATCTTGCGGCGACTGCTCAGAAGGCAGGCGCGGCTGCTGCTGTTGCAAAGTCTAACAAGCGGCGCAAATATGCAGCCCTCGGAGAGGGATATATGTTTGTGCTGTTTGGTGTAGAAACGCTAGGGCCGTAGGGTCCTGAACAAAGATATCTCCTCACGCCTTGACAATGTCTGTGGCAACCCAAAAGCTAGAAGATATTTTGGTCAGAGGATCAGCCTCGCAATACAACGATTCAACTCAGCCAGTCTTCTAGGCACACTATCAACAGACGACTGCGACTTAGCAAATATTTTTGATTTAAGTTAAGCTTTTTATGCTGTATAATTTTGTAAAACGCTGTTTTCCTTTTATTTGTTTATTATGTCAATTGAAAGTATTTATGTTTTAATATCTTTTTTTTATAAATATAAAGAATAATATACTTATTATTTAATGATTCTTTTAAATAAATCTATAGCTTGCCATTACTACTAATAACAATTTATAGGTTACAGACCATCGGCAATCAAACTGTGGGCAGTTTCTGCTGGCGGGCTGAAAATTTTCATTTTTGTGTATCAGTCTGTTTTTTTTTAAATATTTTGAGTAAAAAAGAAATAAAAAACAGAGGAATTGTAGGTCATTTAAGAAGTAGCAAGTTCTATTTTTAAATGTTTTGGTTTTCTCCCTAGGTCAAGAAACTGGGTCGAAAAACTGCTGATTGTAAAAGAAGAAATTTTGCATGGATTTATTCCCCACTCTTGTACTTCTTATTCTTTTCCCTCGCAATGTGATAGCGGCGCAATTTTAATAATAATAATAATAATAAATAAATCATTTATTTCGGACATCTTGTACATCCATATTGTGTTAGCAAAAATGGCTTACAAAATATGTTAGTATTTTATTAATTAGGATTGAAAATTATACTCATTACAATAATAATAATAAATTAATTACCTACAGTTATATTTGTTACTATAAGTGACCATCAGGGGAAAGGGTATGTTCCCGTGATCGTCACTCTTTGCACAAAGCATTTCCAAATTGGAGAAGTAAATCGGTTTGCTAATGTCTTCAGGATGCTATTGGAACTATTCCTCACTCTGCTAATCAGGGAGCTCGTTTTTTTTACCAATGATGGCATCGAAGCCATCAGTTTGGTATTCCACAAACATTCCTGATGCACTGCAAAACCGCGGCAGGCCCAACATCATCCTGAAGACATTGTTATACTGGATTCGAAGAGTGTCTAGCGATTTCTTGGTATGTTTGACCCACAGATTTCCCGTGTACATGCTTTGGCAGTATGCCTTAAATAGCGTCACTTTAACCTCTTCTGTACAGCGAGAAAATCTGCGAGTCAACATGTTACCTCTAACCGCCAGAGCCCTTCGCTCCCTTTCAATATCATCATCGTCTTTGAGGCTGCTAGTAATGACATGCCCCAGATATTTAAACTCAGTCACACGTTTGATGTTCACGCCATTAAGGGTGATATTTGTTGTATTATTGGGACATTTACCAGCAGCCTCAAAGATCGTGTATTCCGTCTTTTTTACATTGTATGTAAGCCTGTGCCTAGCAGCATACGTGTCACAGACATTCAGCATCTCCCTCGGACCACCCACCGTGGGGCTAAGCAGCACCATATCGTCTGCGTAGCTTATGCTGTTTATACTGACGCCATCAATCTGACACCCAACAAGCATGCTACTCAGCCTCACCATGAGATCGTTTAGATATACGTTGAAGAGCCCAGGAGACGTCAATCCCCCCTGTCTCATCCCGCACTCCAACACATACGATTCCGAAAAAGAGTCTGCCCATCTTACAAGGTTGGTCTGATTGGCATACCAATACTTTAATATATTTAGAACTCCAAACGGTACACCCCTATCACCAAGCTTCCTCCAAAGCAAGTCAAGAGGTCCAGGAAACAGGCATACACCGGGGTTAAAAAAAAAGTCTTGCTTGGCAAAATTTTGTTTTATACGTGTTGTAAGAGGCAACTAGTACAAATCCAAAACATATCTTACTCGTATAGCTTCCGATTGACCGTCGTCGCCTTAGCCAGAAGTTTTTCATATTTATTATTATATTATTATGTATATACATTATTTTTTGTTATAGCATGAACGGATCGGCTCGACCATTGTAAGATCACGCTCTCATAGAATAACAACGTTAAATGTGTTTCGTATTGTTAGTGTCGGGAACCGGACACACTTTTTACTCCAAACAGAGAATTCCATATAAGTCCTCAGGGATTATAACGCATCTGCATTTTGATTTTTAACCCTTCAAGCGCCATAAAAATCCCATGCAATTGCATGCACCCGGCAAATCCCGAGCTGTCGCATGGGAACGCACCCACCCACAGCACTTAAATCCATTAAAACTTATATTTAGAGACTACTTTTCTATAAAGAAGTTTAGCCTTATAAAATTTGTACAAAATTCTCTATCTTTTGTTCTAAGCAAAAGTCAGGTTTTACTTCATTACAAAAGATTTTATTGTATTTTTATAACAAAAAAAAACATACCAAGCGAATGGCGGCAGCGTGAAAATCACAGTTATTTCAATATATATATTACTTACTACTATTTACGTAAAAGGATAAAATATATTAACAGAAAAACTTTCATTACAATTTTATTATAAAACACTATACTAAAACACTAATAAAACACTAGAAAAATCCAAAAATCAACACAATAACATTCATGCGAAAATGGCGTACGAAATAAACGTAGATTATAAATAAATATTCATAGGATAACAGTTTTTTATTACAGTAAAGGATAGAGTATTTCATATTGATTCTATAATAATAACAATAATAATAATAATAATTTATTTTCAGACTTTGTCCATAAAGATGTTAGTAGAACAATAACTACTTAGAACTAATATTAGTATTTAACTTTTTTTTTAAACTTAAAAAATTAAATATTGCTCCTACGTTGCAAATATCTTAATTATTCAATTTTATATGTAGGCTCAACCAGTGCTTCATAATGGCAGAATCCCACCTATCAGCAAGTGTATTCAGGATGCTGTTGGTAGAGATACGTAGTCGATTCATTAATGAAGCGGACCTTTTACGTATTATGGCATGAAAGCCATCCGTGTGTGCCTCGACGAACATGGCAGAGGCACTACAATAACGCGGCAATCTTAACAGCACCCTGAACGCATTATTGTATTGTACACGCAGGACATTGTATGTCTGCTGCGTGTTTCTGACCCACAAGTTGCATGTGTAAAAGCACTGACAATAAGCTTTAAAAAGCGTAACTTTAACTTCTTTAGTACATTGTGCAAACATGCGGGACAGCATATTACAGCGAACAGACAACGCCCTGCGTTGCCTTTCTATATCCAAGTCATCCTCTAAGTCCTCTGTTACCCAGTGGCCTAAGTACTTAAATTTGACGACTCTGTTCAAAGGACTATCACAGAGCATAACAGTAGGCATGGTGAGCTGCCTTTTAGTGCCTGAATTAAAAACCATGAGCTCGCTCTTCGTTACATTATACTTGAGCCCATGGGTCTTTGCGTAGGATTCACAGATCCCTAGCAGCTTTCTGAGTGCACCTATCGTGGGGCTCAGCAGCACCATGTCATCTGCATAGCTTATGTTATTTATGCTATATATAACATATATGACTATAACTCCGTCTATAGAACAACCGACCTTAGTGCTGTTAGTGTGCTGCCTTAGTTTATGTATAAGTTGAAAAGCGTAGGCGAACTCAACCCTCCTTGTCTCACCCCGGATTCCAGCCCATACCCCTCAGAAAAGCTGCTACCCCATCGAACATAGTTTATTTGGTTACTATACCAATATTTAAATACGGAGACAATTTCCTGGGGCAAGTCAGTTTCCTCCTGTAACTTTCGCCACAAAATGTCATAAGAGACTAGATCAAAAGCTTTTGATAGATCTAAAAAACAGGCATACACCGGCGTTTTCTATCTGTGTAGTACCTAACAGTCTGCTTAAGACACAAAATTGCACTCTCTGTGGATAATCCAGATCTGAACCCAAATTGAGCATCATGCAGATGAATGAGCTTTCTCAATTTCCTGTCAAGCAGACCGTCCAGCACCTTTGGCCGGTAATTATTTAAATCTGATATATCTCCTGTTCTGTCCTTAATGATAGGCACCACAATTGTCTTCGTGAGATCAGTCGGAAGATATTGATGAGCTATACATAAACTTAGAAACATAGCCAACACTCTTGGCAGATGGGCACCAGCATGTACCAGATGTTCAATGCTAAGCCCATCATGCGCTGGTGATTTACCTCTAGTCATAGAATTTATTACTTCAAAAACTTCTTTGGCAGAGATTCTTACAAACGATCCACCTGCAAAACCTCCACCATCGATTAATCTCGAAGATGGAACCCGCGGTGACTCTACTTTAAAATGCTCTTTAAATAGCTTGGCTATGTCTCCAGGCTGGTTGTGACCCTGAATATTAGCCGGAAGGCTCGACTTGGGATTCGGTTTATTCGTAAGTTTCCAAAATTCTTTAAATTTCTTTTGCGAATGACTTGATGCGATCTTATCCATTTTTAATTGCTCTGCGTGATTTTGACACCATTTTAACTTTGACTTGAAATTCCGTCTTGTTTCGAACCGAAGATGGCTTACCGTATAAGACCCACGTTTGAAAGGCAAGTCGAGCCTCCCCGTGGGCGTCTCTAACGTATTTATTCCACCCCACAACATATTTCTTATTCCTTTTGTTATTACAACTGGCCTGAGCTGATTCTCTAAGAATAGTAACAATATTACTGTACATATTATCTAAAATTAATTTGTGATTATCATTAAAACATATATTATTACAACAATTCATAAACTCCTGTGGAAAATTTACGTCTTTTAATTTAGAGTGACACAATTTTTTATAAGTTTCTATTTGGTTATTATTTCTGACACCCCAAATTATTTTATTTTTACAGAAATAGCTTACCACATTTTTTGATCTTAATAAGTTAATATTGCACTCGATCAGCAATGGAACATGATCCGACCAGTAGGTATCATACAGTACAGTGACATCTATGACTGAGCGCCTTGCGGCCTCAGTTACAATGCAATGATCCAACCAGCGCCGACAACCATGCGAATCACTAGTGTAAGTATAGCTGCCCGCTGGGAGGACCTCCAAATCAACACAAATCAACTGGTATTCGTGCTACAGCTACAACAATATAGCTGCAGCATGGCTCTACCAAGTATAAAATACGTATTTGTCACTCCAATATATTAGTCATTGGTTATATTTCTTCTATTTGTAATATTATATTTATAGAAAGTCTTAAACAAAATTATTTGCAATAAATTTAACGCATTTTTGAATTTATGCAAAAGCTTAGTGGTCATTAATTCGCCACAAAAGGGATGAAATCGGACTAAAGGCCTTCTGACAAATGGTAGTAACGATCCCATATCTTCACAAGATTATAATTTCATACTTATTAAAACTCATGAAGGTCCGTAATAGTTAATTGGTTTATGGTTCGTAAATCAGCTTAACTAAACATCAGTGTCACCAAAACGGTTTTAGGTTCCCTTTGAAACACTATTTTAATGAAAGGGCCTTAAAATTACTTCTTTTATATAAAGTTTGGTGCAAATTTAAATAGTTTCTATGTGACCCAAGTCCAATATATCAAGAGGTCATAGCAACTTTCTGTTACTTATTGTGATTTTTTGGTAAGTAGCTTCTGCAGTCAGTGGACAACTTCTGCCAACTTTTAACAAAAAAGGCCACAGATGATTCACTTAATAAGGGCTAAGATGGAATACCTCACAGCCTGTTATTATTCTGGCTCTCTATAACCCACAAACCGGAACACAGCGGTGTGTTACTGCTAGTTGGCAACAGAAATAGGTAAGAATGTGATGTGATACCTACCCAGATGAACTTCCAGGTAAAAAAGGAGTCCAACCAGTTGCCTAAATTGAACTAATAAAATAATAATACATTTTTTTAGATTAGTTATACGTAAACTTTCTCTAAAATATCCAGCAACGAAACAAACAGATCAAATCGAAGCGAGATATGCGACATAATATCCAAATATCACGTATATTCAAATTCAATTTCTCTGGAAGGATTTGTATAGACACAAAGTGAACGGTTCCACTTTAAGAACTGCGACCAGACTGTGCTGGTTTATTGCTGAAACATGCACCGTTGCATATTACCTTTACTGAATTTAATATTTTCATCAAGTTTATGAGAAAATTTGTACGCCGCCGCTTTACATATTTGTTATAATAATATATAGTTTTTTTTTTACTTATATTTTATTTATATTTTACTTACTCATTGTTTTATAAATCAGTTAGCTAAAGTAGTAAGACACCGGCCATATAGCCAGAACTAACAACCAATTGGCTAGAAAGGGTTTCGAATGGCTGTTGTACCGGTAAGCGAAGTGTAGGGCTGCCCCCCGCTAGACGTCCTTCTAAGACATGTAGGAACACGGATGAATGCAGGTGATATAATGTTTAGTAGTGATCTTTTGCAGTCGTGTCATTATGATGATGACGATTACAGCAGGCATGGCGGTAGTTCCTGATGCCAGTTGATTCTAAATTGCCATACCTTCTGTAAAAAGATCTTTCCTGTGACTACAGTCGGCAACAACCAATCCAACGGACCAAAGTCCGTGCAATGTCGGAGGCAAAACATTTTGATCACTTCGTCTGTTTTCAAAAACAAAGAATGGTTGGATTTCTTGGCATCAGTCTGTATTCTGTTAAAGAGGTCCATTCTGTTACCAAACTATTTCTGAAGTGGAAATTTACCAAGATTCAGTATAAAAGTCATCTGGTCATAGATCTGAATGGAAATTTGGAAACTTTCTCATGGGCTAGTTGTTGAAGACATCGCACAGCCAAATAAGGTGCCGATGAGGTGCCAGAGATAACTCGCAAAAAGCGAATCATGCTGAAATTCAGCAAACTTTCGCGCCAAAATATGTACTGAAAATCAATGTCCTCACCAGTTACTTTTATTAGCACGTACATCTTGATGATGTCAGCTACCAAAGCGATAAAGTAGCATCGCCATCGCATAACAATATGACGAAGTTCCGGTTGAAGCGCGGGGCCTACTCCAACTCATTGTTAAAGGATACCCTATTTGAATCTGTACAAGATGCGTCCATAACCATGCGCACTTTTGTTGTTGTCTTGTTATTACGTACTATGGCGTGATGTGGAGAGTATAGTGAATTCTTTGCAAGTTCCTTAAAGCTTACTGCTTCCATAAGGTCGGAACTTATATACTCATTAACCACTCATATAAACTTTGAGTATGCGACCTTAAGTTCTGGGTCTTTCAATAAACGCCTTTCCAAATACAGAAAACGTTTGAACGCTATATCCTTTAGATTACCATGTGGATATAGTGAATCTCCCTTTTTAAATCGTAATTGTACGATATGCCTTTTTCTCATTACGCCTTATAGATTAAGTAAAGGATTCCTCACATCTGTACTCTTCTTAAGACAAACGGTTGCACATGCCAAGAGATGGTTCGGACTCTAATTCCCAAAATCTAAATATAAAAAATACTCACATTGTATTCGGACATAGTAGGTGATAGTAAGCCAAGGAGACTGACAGATTAGGTGCTACTTTCTCCTCTTTTACTATTTCTGTAGCGCTTGCAGTACTTTATTCTGGTCTGAAGGATAACGGTAACAAGTATTATTGCATGCTGTATGATATTCCATCTTATTTCTCAGAGGTGACAACATATTTCTGTAGCCTTCTTTAGTTTAATTTAGACTTCATCGGTCTATAATAATGAGGGAATAGCACTAGTACTTGCGCATACTTGGATATTATAATCATGTCCTGTTCAAACGGCTAGTCTCCGTTGTATGAGCGTGGGTTGCAAAAACTTTACTTTTACCTTTGTTTTCAATTGTTCCTTGTCATGTATCTCCCCTGATGTCTGTTGCTTGGTTGTATTTAGAAGCACCATTACAAACAGACAGACAGTATCCCACTGCTGACCAGAACTTGTGTTTTGTTCAACTTCAAAAAGATCTCCCAGTTTTTTTTTTCAGCTACTAAATTTCACCTTAGTACAAATAGACTAAATTGGCTGCATGGAGTTATTATTGTTGAATAAGAATATTGATTCCAACGCAAGTGATATATTTAGTTCTTAAAATGATAATAAGCAAGGTGAAAGAGCTGCATTTAGCAGCGAAGAGCACTTTTTTTGTCATTATTGACGTCGCTTCAGCTGTAGGTTATCTCTAATCCAAAATTTACATATTGACATGTTGTAGACATTTACGATCACAGTATTAAACATCTCGCACCTTTGACGCTGCAGTCTGTCAAGTTGGTTATATGTATATATGCATAAATGCTGTTTTTATATATTGTGGTAATGTCGGAACCACGCACATTAAAAAAATATGATAATTAATAGAATCAAGCGTTACTTTACAGAAATTCATTATAAAGGAAGTATTTAAGACACATAATTTTATTTTATGATGCGAATCTCAGCTTAAATTTTTTACATCATAAAAAAATTCACAGAAGATATTAACTAGTGAAAATTGTGTTTTAATAAAATTAATTATATTTCCAGACCAAGACAGGTCTTAATCATAATTAAAAAAATACATACGAAATTATTTTATCTTCATTCATAATCATAATCTATTAAGTTAGAGTATAGTTCTTCCGCGGTCAAGACGACCCATTCTTTTTACAACCACAATATAGCCCTAGTATGGCTCTATCACTATATTTGCGCTTTTAATACCTTTTCGTGATATTATATATTCATAACGAAATACATTAAAATTAATTGCTACACCTGTAGACATTCCTATGCTGGGCTGTATATAGGTGTAACTTTTACTTAGTACTTTATTTATTAGGGGCCTCCTTCCATAGCTTTTATGTATATAACAACTCACTATCTTATTCTCTATCATAGCAGATAATATCTCAATAAGACCATTAATTTTACGCGATTTTGCGGACCAATACGATTTATTTACCTTCAAAACACGGGCTTACTCCTTTTCAAATGGCCGGTTATGCACCTGAAATTCTCTTTGTGTTACAGTTGTGGAAGTTAATGGAAAACACTCGTACTACTACTGCGGCCAAGTGATTGACACGCTTGTTTATAGAGCAATTAACGCGTCTATTTTAGAATTGCTTTGTGTTTTATTAGCCGTGTTGTAAGTGCTTGCACACATTTTCTTATAGAATAAGGGTGACAAACAATCACATAGTCAGTAAGTGGATGCTTTGGCCCAGACACTTACATCCCGAGAGCCGAGGCCGTCCCTGAGAACTAAGATGGAATACCTAGTTTTACAGTGAAAAAGTTATCCGGTTTTCTACACTCACATAAATAAAAAATACGGCAGCATTGAGCTGCTATTTTACGCCGGTATTCTGTGAGAGCGTGGTCCTTTCCCGGTCGAGACGTACCGCTTGACATGATACTAAGCGTTTTTAATTTAAAGTGTTACACAATATAGGTGTTATCTTGTGCACTCAAAACTCTTATAAGTAGACATCGTTACGTAAGTAACGTTGGAAAAAATATATTATCACACTTATTTTTTTTATGGATTTGAGTACAATAAAGAAAAGCCAAAAAGGCTAACAGCAATAATATCACAGAAACTAGGAAAACTAGATGCAGGCTGTGTGACAACACATCTGAAGCCGTCTTTAAATTTGTTGAAAGTGTCCATGGGCTGCAGTGACTACTTACTCGTGAACTGTAATTGTGTATCTGCACTTGTGTAATAGGTGGATTGTAACTTTGTCGATTCTATATTTTTTTAAACTAGCTAGCGAAAGTAATGATATCCGTAAGAAATTCTTTGTTCTTTCACCGACAGTCAAACATATTCATAAAATAATACTGTTTTTGCACAAATATTGCCTTTGCTCGCACAATGCCAATTTATTCCGCGTCAATAAATACCGCGCAGGGTTCAATCTGTCGTGTCGATGATTTTCCAACCACGTGCTTAAGCAAATATCATACACGGTATACGAATCAAATGTACCGTGAAACATAAAATGTTTTGTGATTCATGCTAAATTAAGCCTCATATGTTATCGAAATATGGTATTTTGTTCATAATGGTGAACAATCAAGCTGACGGTAAATGAATATTACAGCCCTTAGAACACTTACAATACATCAATTATGGCAAATGTCTGTCTCATCATCATCATCATTACAGCCCTTCACAAGTCCACTGCTGAACATAGGCCTCCCACAAGCAATGCCACAAAGCACGGTCCTGAGCCACCTGCATACATCGACTTCCTGCATATCTTACCAGGTCGTCACTCCATTTAGTGGGGGGTCGCCCTACACTACGCCTACCGGTACAAGGCTGCCACTCGAGAACCTTTCTTCCCCATCGGTTATCGGTTCTTCGAGTTATATGGCCGGCCCATTGCCACTTCAGCTTACTAATCCGTTGGGCTATGTCGGTCACTCTGGTTTTACCGCGGATACAACTCCGAGCGTAGCCCTCTCCATAGCTCGCTGAGTGACCTTGAGCGTCCTCATACGGCCAGCAGTGAAGGACCACGTCTGTCTCTTATGTATGAAAAAATATTCTTTAATGATATAAATATACAATTTTCTTCAGATTATTACAAATAATAAAGTAATTAGACGGTGTAGCGGCGGTGTAAGAATATCCACTAGCCCATATCATCCCGTGGGTGTTGTAAGAGACGTCAGAGGGAAACAGATCAGGAGCTGGGCAGCAGCATCCTCCTAATAACGACTAAAAATAAAAATCGTGTGGTAGATTTGTGTAAAAAGTCTGTGTTAAGCAATGTACTTTAATAGGCTGTAACTATAATGGTATTTATGTGACAGACAAATGAAGTAAAAATATTAATAGTTACTCTGAAATTATCCGCTCAATTAAATACAACGATGTGTCTTACTTAGGTTGAAGAGCACCTCCCGCCCTCCCTCAATTGCGTGCACTAATCCCGTCGCCACTAATTCTCCCAACACCACTATTCTAGGAAAAACACACCATCGACGATAATACGACACGTGTTTCGCCTCTACACGAGGCATCTTCAGGTGATGTAGACTCCACGACGGCTGACCGCTAAGTCAGCCGCCGTATAGTATACTTGAGAGTAGTGGTGCTGGGATTAGTGGTGGCGGGATTACTGCACGCAATTGAGGGAGGGCGGGAGGTGCTCCTCAATCTAAGTAAGATACATCATTGTATTTAATTGAGCGGATGGTTGCAAAGTAACTATTAATATCTTTATTATAATGGATTTCCGCAAAGTAACGCCTGATTCTATCAATTATAGACAAATGAAGATTATCAAAAAGAAAACTACGTTATGCACTAATTGTATTTAATTTTATAACAAATAATATGACGATGACAATGTGGGTCAATTACACTGAACTGCAAATAATTTAAATCTAACAAAAATATTCCCAAAATTTTGATGATATTGGCCGTAAAATATTACATTCTATTTTATTACCGAATTTTCGTCAGCTATTAATATCACGCAATATTGGCTTGCGGTTGAAAATTTGCATGTTATGATAGCTATTTGTTATACTTGTTTATTTTTGTAATAAAGTACAAAATACAATTTTGTGGTTCCGTAATAATTATAATAACTTTTTAAAGCACAGTGTTACACACTGGAAGCTGTCGTAAAAATATATTTTCGCAATTTTAAATACTGGCATACTAAAATTCATCATGTAAAAAAATCATTAAATGTATGAGAAACAAGTAGTATATGTAGAGTTCTCTCTACTCCATTAAATCCCTTAAATGGGGCAAACTATTTGACTCAAAATATATGTCAATATTACAGGTTATTTTATAAAATTCGTCTATTATTTTCAACCCAATACCCTGTGTAATACACTTACTTCACTACAACTATAATAGCTAATCACAATCCCAGTGCTGGGCATAGGTTTTCATCATAAATTGCCACAAAGCACGATCTTGAGCTACCTATATTCATCGAATTACTATATTACGTTTCCACAGGACTTCATTCCATCTACCAACCTAACCATCTTCATCGACACACCTTTACTCGATTTTTATATACGAGTAATAAGGCTTACAAACGAGTAGTCGCTCATCCTGATGTTGGTTTGATACTATAGTCCAAATGGGGACTAAACTCTTGGGGACTAAGATAGAAAGTCTTGTAATTTTGAAATATGACAATAGCGTCGTGATAAAAACAATAAAATTAAAATTCTTATTCCGATCCATAAGCACAACGCTTATTTAGAAAGCACGGTTGGCACATGCACCAAAAACATGGAATGTGTGGAAGATCTACGCTCGTGTATGTGTTAAAAGGGCTATAGGATGTGTAATATTTGCAGGACACAAAGCGTCAATGCAAGTGCTTTGTCTCCCCTAAGGACTTATAGGGAATGCTTCGTTATTAATAAAAAGGGTTTTCAGTTCTCGTCGTGAGCATTATTGTATTTTGGCTATATGGCAGATTAACTAAACATCGAATGTGGTGATGCAGTCTGTTAGTTCAAATGCCGCACGAAACAACTATTTGTGTGGCTTATAAACCAGTTGTGGATGATTGTTCGTGTGCATTTCTATTTTATTAAATAACAATAGTAATCTGTACGAATAAATAAAATTGAAGTTTCTGTTTGTAATGTCAAAATAATAGCTTTTTACTAAATGCATATGAAACTATATACGATACTTATAACAAAAAAAATTAACATTTTTGTCTGTCTGTTCCAACTAATCTTCGAAAAGGCTTAATTGATTTTTACGAGACTTTCAATGCAGATAACTAATTATACATATTATTGCGAGCCTAAGTTGACGTCCGGCACTAGCGCCATCTGTGTCGGGTAACGGAGCGAGGAGAGCTTTCCAGAAAATGACATCACTAATCTCTCAACCCACAGCGCCATCTAGTATCGAAACGAAGAACCAAGCTTCTAAAAGCCCGACACTCGAACTTTCGGCGCCTAGTCGATTGGCGCGCGTATTTACCTGAACATTCTGGATGTTTCGGTGATAATGCGTATTTAAGGGCGCTGCTAGATGCGAGCGGGGAAGTATTGAACAAGCGAACGTTTTAATTAGTGTAACGAGAATTAAAGAGTTAATTTTGGTAATTCAATCGGCAGTTTTTATTGTCACAAACCTCAAGCTCGTAACATTATTTATATGGAATAACTAAGGCTACTTTTATTTTTGAAGAAAACTCAAAAACAAAAACCCCTGAAACCCAATCGTAATAAAATCTACGCAGTTGAATCAAATATAATTAATGAATAACATTTAAATATTCTTTGTGACGTCATTTAAGCAAATAATTGCGCTTACCATTTTGCTTGCTTACACAACAGCGCAAGCACTGATGTTCTGGCCTGAAGGGAATATCTAGAGAGCCAATATAATTATATAGGCTGTAAGTCATTTAGAGGTGACAACATACTTGAGCCTTCTTTGGTTAAATTTAGTTGCAGGTGTGCATGGACTGCAGTAGCTCCTTGCGGGTTGGTGGACTTCGACAGCCGCTAGTGTATGTGTATTGCTTTGTACGGATCTAATTACATGTACACGAACACGATCGTTATAATTTCGGGTGCAAATGTTCGTCATTACTTGAGTAAAAATGGATAAAAAAGACGTTGATCTATTGTTTACGCGTAGAATCTCGTCCTATATTATTGTTCAATGAAGACAAATACAATCACAGGGATATAAATGCTACGTAAAAGTTTATGTATATATATATATATATATATATATATATATATATATATATATATATATATATATATATATATATATATATATATATATATATATATATATATATATATATATATGGTTGGCACAGGCAACAAAAGAAGGGAATGTGTGGAGGATTTCCACATGTGTAAGTGTGAAAAGGGCCATAGGATTATTTACTATTTGTTAAAACATCAAATGTAAATACAAACAGAAAATGAAATTAAGATGCCTTATACAAAGAGTCTGCTGTGTGATGAACCAGTTAGAACAACTGTGTAACGAACATATGATTATATTAAAAATATATCATTTTGTTAGATTTAAAATTTCATGAAATATTAGGTTGGGAAAGAAGTTTCTTTTTATTTTTTATCCGGTGTTTGTGAAATGCTCCTGAAAATAAAGACCGAAGATAGTACTAACGATACCTTTGATGATGGAACAAAAAGAAAATCGATCCCGATGAAAAAAATACATTTTTAAAACGTTCAATTAGCTCTATTCACACACTATCATGTTAGTACAGCTAATGAAACGATAATTTCTCAAAATTTTATGAAAATACTTAAACATAAAACCAGCAGTAAAACTTAAATTTTTTATATTAGCTTTATATACATCTTTTTTTAAATTTATTTTTCTTAATAATTTTTTTATCGGAGGCTAACAGATATTTTTGACCAATAACATCACACAAAGAAATGTAACGTACTATTTAGTGATGTAGCAGCATATGTATGGCGTTATTTTCTTTACAAAAATTGTAAAAAAAAACGCATAATAACTGCAATAAATTAAAGAATAACTGTTACTACACTTATAGGTAATACTACTAGTGTTACAGTGAAATTATAGTAACATATTGTTAAAAAATAAAATGTCGACCAAGAAATGATATGATATGTATGAATGACCAAGATATGTATGAAATTGTGTGCTTAGCATCGTTCATAACTGTTGTACATGCGTAGATGAAAAATCGATAAATTATAAGCACAAATAAATGGTTTTACTTCTGTAATACATGGTATAATCATAAAAACATTTTTTTAACTGAAACCTAATGCTTTTAGTATAGCAAAAATGAAACGTTTTTAATTTTTAATTAATATTTTTGCATGTCTTCATTTCATTGGGACCATTGGTTTCAGTGGGACCTTCGTTTTTATATGATTTTTTCTTCACAATATGTTTAAAATTATGCGTAAGGTTGCGAAGTTTTTGGGAGATTTTGATGACAGCTTATCCCAGCGGACAGTGGACGCTCGAGACGCTCATTCAAGTTTATAAGGCGCTTAAGCGATCAGAAAATCTTGAAGTTTATATCAACACCGAAGCAAGTATTTCGTCTTTTTCTCTAGTTAGTTAACATGCGAAATTCACTTCAAACCATTATTTAAACGATAAAACAGGAGCGACAATACATCAACGGTTAAGGTCCCGCTAAAACCACCATGTTTTAAAAAAATCTGCATTTTGTCTATGTTGATAGATAATGAGGGGGGCTATTTTTAACCTTCATTATTAAAAAAAGTATGGATACACAAAGGCGAATTTGTAGAGATAGATATTAAATAAAAGAAATATATTTAGAAAAGCGATTGAATAGGCTATGTTATTAAACTAAAATACATTTGAATATTATTTGATACGACTGAATACGTTATGCTCGTTATGTTCTGAAGAAGACTTGGCTTGGTAACTTCGAGTTTCAGGTTTCAAAATCTCATGCGAATTTGACATTGTGGCTGTGTTTGTGGATAGATTTCGTGTTTTTACTTTCGCGGATTTATTTAATTTGACCCTTGGCTTTTCTTTCAGATTATACAGGACAGTAGGTTGTTGCACCTACATAATGATAACCGTGTTGTACTTGGGTAATGAGAGGAATAGAATAGATAACGTACAGCCTCCGCCTGCTTTTCTAGATAACGTTTTATAACCGGAGACCTTTTTTACTGGAAACGAGGCATTCCATCTTAGTCCTCACGGGTGACAACCCATCTGCATTTTGATTCGTAATCGGGGATATATGTAGATGTCTATGGGTAACAGCAACCACTTACTCTCAGGTGGACTGTGTGCTCATTTGTTACCTTATCCTATAAAAAAATTTATAGCTGAAAACAATTAAACAAGTAAAATAGGTTGAGTTTGATTTTACTTTTAATTAATAATGACTACAAAACTACATTCTTTTGTGTCCTTCTCAATTTATTATCAACTTACCACAAACAACTTATCACAGGATCGAGTGACTTTACTATATAATCTACAAATCATAAAATAAAAACAAAACCTTAGGTCCAGCGAAAATACGATTTATTGACGTAAAGATCAAAAAAGACATATTTGAACTTTGTTCACGCCGGGCCCAAGCTTGTGTGGAAACAAGTTAATCTCTTTTAAATTAGTAGGATGAAAAACAAACTAATGGAATTTTTAACTTCATAGAAGTATATAAAATATTTTTTGATTGAATTAATTATTGTCATAGTGAGCTTGAAAAGCTGAAAACACGTACGAACAGCTTGCCACTTGTGTAGCCACTTTGGTTTGAGCAAACACAATATGTATCTGTTTCTGTCGCAGGCGACTCGAATTTGCACAGTACATTATAAATTGAAATTGATTTGTCCGCTTACGATATCTGGTTGCAACTTATTCCTCTAGAATAAATTATAAAAGGAAAAGTGTGATTTAATGAACTAAAAATTTAATTATTCGTGATCATTGCATACCTACCTTCCCATCTGACATTTTAGTCGCATCATTAGTATTATCATCATTACAGCCCATTACAAGTCCACTGCATTTTATATAGCTCGCAGCCTCTCAGGCCACACGCTCTGGGCCCGATGAAGCTGTAAAATTCAACAAGCATACAGCACTAACATCACACAAAATAGAGAGCACTATTTGGAAGAAGTCTATGTTCAGCAGTGAACTTGTAATGGGATGTAATGTTGGTACTGATGGTGATGATACCACGAGTTTGGCGTAAGCAAACTAATATTCCAATAAAATATGAATAATATTTAGTTGTAAAAAATTAAAAAAAATATTAGAGTTTAAAAAATATCTTTTTTGTTTACGCTTTTATTTCTTCCATCTACTGTTAAGTTTATAACGCCGTTTATTGTAATCCCAGGAAAGTTTGTAAGGAAAATGAGGGTAAATTAAAAGTAACTATGTTAAATAAAGTACGCTTTTTAATGTGGTAATTGTACATTATGGCGGTCACATCGTTCTTCGGCTCTAGAAAATCGAAAAATCATCCGATTTCGATGAAATTTTTTAAATCTTCATTATTACGGCGGATTTATGAAAAAATAACAAGAATGATAAAAAAATATTTATATTGGTTTCAAGGCTTTAAAGGTTCATAAAATAATTGTTGATAACTTTTTTAACCCCTTAATCCCCTAGCGGTCTCATGAGACCGTCGCGCTATTCCATCAAATACCTAGCGTTCTCATGAGACCTCACCCACCCACAGCACTTTAAACCATAAAATTTATATTTAGAGACTACTTTTCTATGAAAAGGTTTAGCATTATAGAATCTATACAAAATTCACTATCCTGTGGTTTAAACAAAAGTTAGTAACTTTATGTATTTTTATTTTTATTCTACTGTCAATTTACGCCATTTGCCAACCATACGAAAATAACGCAATTTTACGGTAGATTGAAAATAAAAATCCATAGAGAGATTTGTTTAGACCACAGGATAGATAATTTCGTATGTATTCTATAGTGCCAAACTTTTTCATAGAAAAGTAGTCTCTAAAAATAAGATTTTATGGTGCAAAATGCTGTGGGTAGGCGCATTCGCATGTGACTTTTAATAAATGAAAATCCATTGAATAACTGACTTCCGCTTCACTAAAAAATTATTAAATAAACGTTATTATGTGATTATTTTTCAAAAATTTTTGCAAATTTTTAATGTGCATTAATTAGAAAAAGATTGTTACAAGATCGAATCACTGTCAAAAATTACAAATTTTTTTTTTATTTTGTTACAAGATTTTTATGAGGATAATATAAGTTATTGATTTGTTTTTGAACATAATACATAGTTAATTCTTTTCGTTTTGGTCTTTTCCGTAAAAACGAAGATTTAAAAAAAAACTCATCAAAATCGGATGATTTTTCGATTTTCTAGAGCATTTATGATAACATTTAAAGTTAAAAAGATAAAAAATTAATAAACAAACATTATCAATGCTTTTATTAATGTTTGTTTTTTATGTAGATTAACAATAAAAATACACAAACTTCGTTTAACGCTTTGCAAAAAAGTTATAAATGACTACATTCGAGGAAGTGCGTTTATAATCTCATTTAGACTCATAAAGCTATATAAAATCTTGAGGTGAGATAATGGTAAGTGGATTAGGGTAGTACGAACCAGATACGTACTGAGTGTTTAAGTATCTCGTATGGTTAATAGGACGAAGCACAGTGGTGAAGCTACAGCTCCAAACTAGGGCAAGCCCAAGATATAAATTGATAAAAATATAGATTGTTGTTTTTAGCAGTTTTATAAAAATACACCGATCTTCATCTGTCTCTACGCTTCAGTTTCATATTCAGTGCTGTATTTAACAAAGCACACAGAAGGCATACTACTGCTAGATAGATTTTATTTTTATTACATATCAGAAATTACATAGCTTCGGTGGCTTTGAAGAAGGCCATTTGAGTTCGTTTAAGTGAAAGAAAAAAATGTATACATCCAATACAATACATGAACAAAAGTAAAAGAACAAAGTACAAACAAACTATGTACAAAATAAAAAACAACAAATTATTTACATTCTAATGGATAAGAGATAAGATAAATGGAATCGTCTCGCTTACTTAAGGAAAGATTTTATTACGTCCACGTAAAATGTTGGTGAACGTTTTAATTGTACCAATAACTGTTTTTTAATTGCGATAATTGATAAGTCTGAAATACACTCTTGACCTTGTATATTATCTCAACAATGTTTAAAGATTTTACCTTTTCCTCGCCGATTAGTTCTTTAACACATTTAAAAATCTTTAAAAAAAGCATAGATTTTAAACTCGCAATACATTTGCTCAAGCTCAACACACAATGCACAAAGTACTTTTTAATTTTTGACACAATGTAAACGCTAAACATTGAAATGTGACGTGAACTGTTAGCAACATATCGTCGGCTCGTCGGCGTCGGCCGCATGCCTCCTCTCTCGACTAACTTCATACCTAACGTGACCATACGTCCCACTTTAGGCGGGACGTTCCGGATTTAAAGGTTGTATCGCGCTATCCCTAAAATACGTAAAAATGTCCCGCTTTGACAAATAAAAGCGTGACAATCATGCAAACCCATGTACACCTAAATCATGTCACCAGTGCCATCATTATGACACCGCGCGTACCAAGTTTGCATAGCTTGTCTAGTTACGTGATTATTCCGAAAAGCTACACTTTTGAATTTAAAGTTACTAAGTGACAATTTTTAATTAATCTACAATAAATTATCAAATAACATAATATATTTCCAATTAGTATTTATTTGATGTTCAGAATTCACTTTTGATCGTTAAAAGACTCAAACAACTACGTGTTTTATTTATAAAACTATATTAAAAAGGATTCCAGATTGAATTTTGGTAACGGCATAAGTATAATACTAACATATACAATAAGTGTAGTACTACTGCTACTGAAAATTGTGTGACGGAAAAACCCAATAAATGATTCTTGACCCGACTCGGGTTTCGAACTTGGGACCACATGATCAGCAATTACGTTTACAACCCTTAGACCAAGAAGACAGTCAAAAGTGTTAGAACTATAATAATTTTAAAGGCGTCCTGCTCTGAGGAAAAAATTAATGGTCACTAAAAAGCCGGGCTTTTTATCTCCATATTAATTGCTATTTATACAATCGTAGTTATATTTCATTATAGAACATTTTGCCACATGTTAGAAAGGGAGCGATTGCCTTTTCGAAAGCCCGGTAAAAAGCCCACGTATGCGAGGGAGACAACCAATAACTTAATTCGACTGTCCTTATATGTACGACAGCAGTATTCGTAAGGCTACGAGGTCGAACAGAGTGCGCGGGAAATTTGAAATAGTTTAAAACAGTTTACGAGTTATTTTATTACTTGCTATAATTGATTGATTCATCTTAATGAGGCAAGCCTTGCTTTTGGGCATGTATAGAAGCTTCGCCACTGACGAAGCATTTCTTAGTCTTCAGGGGTGACAACACATCTGGATCTTTTGTTTGTTGAGGACAGATGTTAGGCCAATGTAGGCCGTAGAATCCACTTACCATAAGATGGTGAAAAATTTATAAAAGAGGACAAACACATAAAACCAAATCCTTGCTCAATTTAACACTGGTGAATGGGACACATCTATACTCTCACTGCTCTAAGACGGAGCGCTGCATACATTTCAAGTGACATCGAAAATACGCCGAAACCATGTTCAACTTATTGTCAGAACACGCACTTACTCACACATTATCGTTGCCACCTATCAAAAGTCCACTGCTTAAAATCAGCCTCACCCATTAATCTATTATAGGGATATTTTCCATAGTTGCCCCGCTTGGCAGGTGGATTGGCAAACTCAGTTTATTTTATTTTGTGGTTGTTTTTGGGAAGAAGCTTCTGCCCTTGCTCCTGGCTTGTTTTCCACTGTCACCTCCTACGACACCCATGAGACGTAGTGGGGTAGTAGATATTCTTACATCGCGACTACATGGTAGCTTTAGGTGCATATGTGTGTAGTGGACTTTTATGGACTTTTAAACAAAGACAAAAGAACGATATGTGCGTGAGTGTCAAGAAGCTGAGCATGGTTTCAGCGTCACATGCGTTCGTTGTTATTCTAACTTTACAATTTGAAAAAAATATTTGTGTTTACACCCAACCCTTTATAGCTTTATAAAAATATTATGCCTGGAAACCACAAATGTAAGAATTTTAGATTTTATTATTCACATGAAATAATTTTTTGCCGCGTTTTCATTAACTTCCTTTCGTGAAGTCTGTTCGAGTCGAATTTAGTAATCGAATTTAACTTAACTTCCCGATGAGCTAGAGAAGTAATAATTATTACTGTACGTAATCATTAATTTTAGATTGAATCAAACGACAACACTTAGATGAAATCAAAAAAATCATTGAGAGTATTTCCAAAATTCAATTGTAGCTTTTTCACAAAACCCACATGAGTGTGTCATTTATTCATGTGTCGATAGAGGCCGCAGAGATAATGTCCAATTTGTCGCTTCAATGCTTTTTCCATCACCAAGCCGAACAATTTCAATACGTCACAAACAAATTAAATGTTGTTCACATTATGTTCTGACACAAAATTGTATTATTGTATTTGTTTAAATTACCTTCATGATATACATAATTTTACGTGGTAGAGCGTATCGCAGCTAAATTGTGGTTGTAACTTGAGTAGGTCAGCTCGACCGGGAAAAGGCTACCTTTTAACAGAATACCTGCGTAAAATATATGTTTTGTATAGTGAGTTTATTAAACCGGTGAACCTTTTTCTCTGAACACCTGATTATTTATAAAACAAGACAAACTTAACGTCTCAATTTCTGGTGCGCACAACGAGTGGTTGGTTGTAATTCTCTACCTGCGTCATTCTTTACCGTTCCTGATCGTTACAACTTAAGAGATTTCCAGTTAAAATGATTGATAAATAAGCAATTTCTTAGTTTACATGTTTTCCGATCAAGGATAATATTCCTACAAAACATTTAAGTGTGATTTTGGTCAAACCTTTACCTATTCATTATTGAAAAAAATTAAATAAATTGTCGCCAAGAATTATTATGCTGAGCTAAACTCAGCAACTTTCGAAGGATATTTAATTTATTAACATTAAAGCTCACGCTTTCAGTTTCCGTCTAGACTTGCTTATGTGGCGAGTAATAATACAGTTCGGGCGCGTACCGGAAATTACACCACTTGTTGTAACAAATTAAGCAATCGGCAAAGTCACCAAAAGCAGTTGCTGATTTGATAGTTTGAGCTGGGTATACAATAGGTATATAAGCAATAAAAGAGTACCGAAATTAACATTTACATTGTTTACACTTGGGTTTCAACTGTTCAAGCTAAATATGACCAGTTCAAACCCAAGTGTGAACTACAAATTATAATGATCTCTTATATTTACGCGAACACTACACATGATTAAAACTACTTTTACGGATTTTATCGCGTTTATTTTTACTTTTTATTTTTAATTCCCGACGTTTCGGGCGCTTTCCAGCACCCATGGTCACAATAATTAAAAAAGCTGAAGGTACTCCGGGTTTAACAATGACATCGGGACGTCAGTCATCTCAGTCCCCCGTGACCATGGGTGGTGGAAAGCGCCCGAAACGTCGGGAATTAAAAATAAAAAGTAAAAATAAACGCGATAAAATCCGTAAAAGTAGTTTTAATCATACAAATTATAAATCAAATAGAATTACAGTCATACTCATTTATTACATTACGTGGACAAACATTATAAAACAAAACAAATGTACAATATGAAAAACAAGAAATCGAATATTAATTGAGTTTTCCATCAAACGTTATTATTTAACACAATAAATGCTCATTACATTGACTTTGGTAAATTAATTAACTTTATTGAAACTTTCCTCAACAAAGAGATTTTTATCTTTGTTCTTGTAAGTAGTCTTCCAATAAAAAATATCAGTAGTTTTTGAGCGTTTCATATTCCATTAAATTAATTAAGTATTCTATATCTTCATTAGAAATATTGACATTCCTTATTATTTCAGTGTTAGATAGTCTATTAAATTAAAGCTTCATTTCTTACGCTATGGCTATCTATGTTCAAATAACATGAACACATATAACGTGTAAGTTTGTTTTTAAGAAATTAGTTGAATACTTATGCCTTGTAAGGTGTCGAAATACTTAATACAGTTATTTTTCAAATAGTAGCCAAATTTTACGTTGAAGTTCAAGTTACTATATAGTGACATTATTTTTTTTAAATACGAATTACTATAGCGTATTTAAAATATTATAAATATAATTATTAAACTATTAAGAATTAAATTACCCAAGTATAGTCCCAATATCTGATTATAGTGCTTCAAAATGATTTCTTATATTTACGCGAACACTACACATTGAAATAATACTAGTTTTTACGGAATTTATCGCGTATATTTAACTTTTTAAATACCCGACGTTTCGAACGCTTTACAGCACTCATGGTCACGGGCGGGACTGAGATGTTCAACGTCCATATGTCATAGTTAACCGCGGTTACCATAGATTAAAATTTAACTTTTGTTCCACATACTGCATAGATCGGAACAAAAGTTAAATTTTAATCTATGGTAACCGTAGCTGTAAAGCGTTCGAAACGTCGGGTATTTAAAAAGTTAAATATACGCGATAAATTCCGTAAAAACTAGTATTATTTCAATGTATAGTGCTCCAAAATCGAATCTGAACGAAAATGATATCTGGCTTCGGACTATAGTATCGACTAGTGAGAGGAGAAAATCCGAACTGGTTGCTTCTGCGTCGGAGGCTTCCGAAGATTGCCGAACGGTCACGGATCAACGGGCCACATTCTTTACGCATAGACGATCAAGTTTTTTTTTTTTTTTTTTTATATATATATATATATAGAAGAGGGGGCAAACGAGCATGCGGCTCACCTGATGTTAAGTGACTACCGCCGCCCATGATCAACCGCAATACCAGGAGAATTGCGGGTGCGTTGCCGGCCCTTTAGAAAGGAGTAAGCTCTTTTCTTGAAGGTCCCCAGGTCGTATCGGTCCGGAAAAATCGCCGGTGGTAAACTATTCCACAGAGAGGTTGTACGTGGAAGAAAACTCCTTGTGAATCGTACAGTGGTGGACCGCCAAGCATCCAGATGGTGTGGATGGTATCGGGACGTTTGCCGTGTAGTGCGTCCACGAAATTTGGCGGCTGGGATTAATCCGAACAATTCCTCAGAGCACTCCCCGTGATAGATGCGTTAAAATACGCAAAGAGATGCAACATCTCTTCGCAGCGCCAGTGAATCGAGCCGATCGGAAAGCACTCGGTCGTCGACGATTCGAGCCGCTCTGCGCTGGATGCGGTCAAGTGGAAGGAGCTGGTACTGGGGAGCCCCAGCCCAGAGATGGGAACAGTATTCCATGTGCGGCCGAACCTGCGCCTTGTAAAGTTGCAGGCGGTGTGCCGGCATGAAATACTGTCCCGCTCTGCTGAGCACGCCAAGCTTTTTAGAGGCCAATTTGGCCTTCCCTTCCAAGTGACCACGAAACTGCACGTCACTCGATATGTCGACGCCGAGGATTCCGATACTGGCTGAGGCAACAAGGGAAGTGCCTTGAAACTGAGGGGATACGACAAAGGGGTTCTTTTTAGCGGTTAACGCGCAAACTTGTGTCTTCTGGGGGTTAAACTGGACTAGATTTAGTCATCCCCAATCCGAGACTCTGTTCAGCAAAGACTCGACTTCAGACACAAGTTTGTCCCGGCACTCGGAGACGTTTTCCCGAGAAATATTGGCTCGGCCGGTGTAAAGAGCATCACCAGTGCTGTCATCCGCATAGCAATGAATGCTACGGGTATGCAACATATCATTGATATGCAGAAGAAACAGCGTTGGTGATAGCACGCAGCCCTGTGGAACACCAGCATTAATAGGCTTGCAATCGGAGCTTGCACCATCTACAACGACCTTGATGCTCCGATCTGCAAGAAAGCTGGTGATCCAATCGCATAATTTCTCGGGAAGCCCATAGGAAGGGAGCTTCGAAAGAAGCGCTTTGTGCCAAACCCGATCGAAGGCCTTCGCAATGTCCAAAATAACGGCCAATGCCTCCCCCTTGAACTCTACTGCCTCCGCCCATCTGTGAGTGAGGTAGACCAGAAGATCACCAGCTGACCGACCACGGCGAAAACCGTATTGGCGGTCACTAATCAGCTGGTGATCCTCAAGATACCTCATGAGCTGGCAGTTTACAATGGACTCCATTGTTTTGGAGAACAAGGAGGTGATGGCGATTGGCCGGTAGTTGGACGGGTCTGAGCGGTCGCCTTTTTCAGGGATCGGGTGGACAAAAGCCGTCTTCCATGATTTTGGGACTACGCCTAGGGAGTAGGAGTACCGGAAAAGACGCGTTAAAACCGGTGCCAACTCTGGAGCACACGTCCTCAGCACAATGGGGGGGATTCCGTCAGGCCCACTCGACTTGTGGATATCCAGGGAGAGGAGTGCTTTGCGAACCGAGCGCTGTGTGAACTGCACTTCCGGCATGGAGCACTCACACCGCGGGATGGTCGGCGCCGTACTCCCCCCGTCATCGAGAGTCGAGTTAGACGCAAAGAAAGAGCCTAGAAGATCGGCTTTCTCCTTTGCAGTATGGGCCAGTGAGTCGTCCTCCCTGTGCAGAGATGGAAGAGATGGCTGACAGAAATTCCCCTGGACAGCCTTGGCGAGAGACCAGAATGCACGGGTTCCAGAAGGAAGGCGAACTAGTTTTTCGCCAATTCTGCCTATGTGCTCTGACTTTGCCTTGGCAATGACTCTTTTGAAGGACCTAGAGGCGGAATTATACTTCTTTTTTAGAGCGCTGGTGTTTACATCCCGGGACGCTGATGCATCAACCCAGGCTTGGTAGCACTCCTGCTTATAGCATGACGCTATTTTACAGGAGCGACCAAACCATGGCTGAGATTTGCCTCCAATGGGCACCACAGAGGAAGGAATAAAAAGTTCCATACCCTGAAGTACCACATCAGTAACAGAATCCGCAACAACGTTGGGATCATCCGGCGAGAAGCAAACCCGCCCCCAAGGGTAGGATGCAAAGAAAGACCGCATCCCATCCCAATCGGCTGACCTATAGTGCCAAACACGGCGGCAGCCTGCAGAATGCAACCGCGATTTCAGCGTGAGTGGCACAACACTCCGGACCAGACAATGGTCCGAGGAGCCTAAAGGGGCGTCGACGGAAATCTGATATCCGTCCGGGTGAGAGGTCAGCAGAAGGTCCAACAGGGAAGGTGCATGATCCTCCACATCTGGAATCCGCGTAGGCGAAGTAACCAGTTGTGTCAGACCATATGCCAAGGCAAAATCATGAACAGATCTCCCCGCATGATCGGTTAAACGTGAACCAAGCCATTCGGCGTGATGGGCGTTAAAGTCGCCCAGGATCACGACCTCTGCGGAGGGGATCTGCTGTAGCAACGAATCTGCAGCCATTTGGACGTGGTCGAAGAGTCGGTCTGTTTCGGCATTACCGCTATGGGACCTATAGAGGCACCCATAGACGCGCGGATGGTCGTCGCTGTCTACGCGTAGCCAAAGGATGGACAGGTCCGAACCTTCAAGTCTGCCGAGGCGTCGAGAACAGATGTCCTCTCTGACGTAAACGCAAACTCCAGCCCGAGGCACAAAGGAGTGTTCCAGTTTGTACCCCGGGTAGGAGAGATACGAGACATCAGCCGGAGAGGACACCTGCGTCTCGGTCAGAAAGAGCAGAGCCGGCCTCGCCGTCTCGAGATGGTAGTGGACGGCGTTTAGGTTAGAGTGAAGTCCCCTGATATTGCAGAAATTCACGGACAGCGTGGCAGGGGTCGGCTTGGTTTTGTTGCTCCGTTTGCCCCGAGCAGTTGTAGTCTTGAGCGGAATTTTGCCCCCCCCCCCAGAATACGCGGGGCAGCCTGAGCACCCACGCTCAGAAGTGGAGAAACATGGTCGTGGATGCTCAGCGAGGGATTCTCCAGGGGTGCTGGTACCCTCCTGGGGTAGTCTATCATTATTTAATTCCGCTACCATGTTGATGGGGCGGGGGGGGGGGGGTTTGGGCCTCCGGCCACCTGCACTCACCAGACGAAACGCGGAAGCAGAGCTTCCACTTCACGCCGGTATTCTGTGAGGTCGTGGTACCACCCCGGTTTGAGCCGGCCCATACGTGCAACAGCAAAGCTGCCGCGTGGCTCTACCACTGTTAAAGTTTTGTTAAAATATGTTCTACCACTGTTAAAGTTTTGTTAAAATATGTTCTTAAACCTTTTCTTGAGCGTAATTGAGGTCATTGAGCATAGTGCTTAAGTCCTCCAGCGATTCTGCTATAAGGACTATATCGTCGGCAAATCGAAGTGAGTGATGAACTCGCCATTGATGATAATACCGTATCCTTTCCAGTAGCTTGAAAACGTCTTCCAATGCAGCAGTGAAGGGTTTCGGGGAAATAACGTCACCCTGTCTTACACCTCTCTGCAGTTGGATAGGTTTCGAACTCTGGTTCTGTACTCGGAAAGCCATCGTCCGTACAAATACTTCAGCACTTCAATATACCGACAGTCAACTTGGCACTGCTGAAGAGACTGTAGCACTGCCCAAATTTCGATGGAATCAAAGGCTTTCTCATAGTCCACATACGCCAGGCAAAGTGGCAGATTGTACTCTTCGGACTTATTTACAATTTGCCGATGGGTATATATGTGGTCTATGGTACTAAAGCCTTTTCGGAAACTGGCTTGTTCGGGAGGCTGGAAGTCGTCGAGTCTGCGTGCGAGACGATTCATAATGACTCTCGAAAACAGCACGTAGACGCGGCTCAGAAGGGATATCGGTCTGTAGTTCTTCAAGAGGGCGTTGTCACCTTTCTTGAAGAACAAGACCACCGCACTTCTGCTCCACGCCTCCGGAGTAGTACCACTATGGAGGACGGAATTAAAGAGCCTCTGAAGGATTTCAAGTATCGGTTTTCAACCCGCTTTCAAAAGCTCCGCTATAACTCCATCCTCGCCCGAGGACTTGCCGTTTTTAAGGTGCTGGAGAGCCATTCTAATCTCGCTCAGACTGACGTCCGGGATTTTATCGGAATAGTGTCAGATAAAACTTACTCTTGGATCGTTACTCACACTTGCGTGTGGCTCCAACGATGATGTGTACAGCTGCCCATAGAACCTCTCAATCTCACTCAGAATCTCAGGTGTCCAGGAAACGATGCTGCCACACTCAGTATTCAGCTTTGACAGTTGGCTCTTACTGGCAGACAGATCTCTGGCAAAGACTTTGGAGCCCTGGTTCCGCTCGATCGCTTCTTCAATAAGATAAGATCAATATTGAAGTTACGTAAGTCTCGCCGCATGAATTTGGAGATCTGTCTGTTCAGTTGCCTGTACGCTGTCAAATCTGTTGACGATTGCAGCCTCATCTCCGGTCTAACAGCCATGAGATTAAGAGTCTGATCGGAGAGTTTTTGTGTTCTTCTGCGGCGGGTCTTGCAGAACTTAGCACCGACCGCATGGACAGTTTCCACGAGCTTGTCATTCATATCGTCCACCGCATTGCAATCTTCTAGGCACTGAAAGCGGTTATGTAACTCAAACTGAAAGATTTAGGGATTCTGGATTAGAGCACGAGGGGGACGGAGCGTTGACTTCATTAGACAAGACCTAATAACTCTACGTCTTGTCTATTAATTGTGTATTAAAGTTATTAGAGTTATTAGAGCTAATAGTGTCATAGTGGAGCCGTGGTAGCTCAGTGGTTAACGCTCGCTGTAAATATAACAGAACGCGAGTAACCCGGGTTTAACCCTCGCGGGCACCAATGAAATTGTTAATTGCAATTTCAAGTGCTGATTTACCACGTGCTCGGCGGTGAAGGAAAACATCGTGAGGAAACCTGCATTTCTGAGGAATAAGAAAAAAATATTTCGAAGATAGGTGAAGTTCGTCAACACGCATTTGGGCAGCGCGGCGGAAACTTCCTTGCCCAAAACCCTCTCAGAAATGAGGGGAGGCCTGAGCCCAGCAGTGGGACGTATATAGGCTGTAACTTTACTTTACTTTACTTTAAATTTGTCATTAGGAATATGCTGCTGGCCATTTCCTGTTTTATTTCCCTCTGTCTCTTATGACATCAACGTGATGATGTCATAAGGGTAGTAGCAAGTACTCTGATATCACTACGGCGGCGAAAAAATATCGATAGATATTTAATTTGATCAGATTCAATAAGTAAATGTATAGTCAGTGATACTATAGAATATTTAATCCAATTTAAAGTTGTTTTACAAAATCTAAATTCGATACATGGTAGTAATGAACGACTTAATTAAAGCACTGCAGTTTATTTACTAATGCAAGCACGCGACGGCTACTGATAATCTGATTCGCGCTCCAGAAATTACAATTTCACGGTGCCATGCTTACCAATATTTCTTGTTGGAGCTTCATTTGCTAATTTTGAAGAATTAATTGCTTCTCAAGAACGAACGAAATGATTTAGTAACTTAATAAATATACTGCTAAAAGTTTCTATTTTTGCATTTCCTACGTTACGACAGCTATGTTATTAAATAAAACATTTAAAAAACTACTTTAAAGTGTTTTGTCTCAAACAATTACAAAAAATCTCACAGAATACCAGCGTCAACTAGTAGCTTAATGCTGCTGTGTTTCGTATAGTGAGTGTAGAGAACCGGAGACCCTATTTACTGGAAACGAGGCATTCCGTCTTAGTCCTCACAGGTGTCAGCGCATCTGCGCTTTGATTCGTAATCGAGGATATATGTAGATGTCTATGGGCCACAGCGACCACTTACCATCGGGTGCACTGTGTGCTCGTTTGTCACCCTTCTCCTATAGAAAGAAAAACTTATATTCCACTTTATGGTAAGACTACTGGAACCACCTGCATCTAAAACCAACTTCAAACAATTATTTGTTTTGCTAGAGATGCACTGTCACATATAAGAACTAAGGTGGAATTACCTGGAACATAGTAGTGTTATTTACTATCTGAAATCATAACACAGTTACATGTAAATTAAAAAAGGGCTGAAAAATATATACAGAAAGGCGATGGCTACCATTAGAATGTTAACAGTTTGTTGAGATGTTTTTTGTTAATTTAAATTATATGCTTTTTTACGGGATCTCTTTTACATATATTTGCTAAAAATTCTATTAAATTTGCAAAAAATTCTATTCTATTTTATTTATTTTAAAAAATATAAAAAATTAAAGAACACGCACTCCTCGCGAATGGTGTGTTGTTTCTATGCCTTGTGCAATACTTACTCATATCGGGGGGCACGGCAGTGCCCCCGCCAAGTCGAGCGCGAAGCAAACACTGCCGTACCATCCTTTACTGGAACCATTTCGCCGCATTTTCAGGCCCCTATTTGAGAAGCTCTGGATAATAAAATTTTCGTCATCCAGTAAACTATAATCACATACTTAAAATCCAAAATTTCAAGTCTGTAGGTCATTTAGTTCCGAAGTTAAGCGAAAGCAAAGTTTCGCATTTTAGACACTCACTCACTCACTCATGATCATCAGAATAGAACTAGTACTTCCCATAAACTCAGAGAGCTGAAATTTGGTACAGAGTTAGGGTTTAATAGCCACATAAAGGGAAAACTATAAAAACTAGGATAATCGAACATCTGGAGTACCTGGTGACCCTGATTAGAAAACACAAGAGCCCAATCAAACTATTAGAAGAGATCGACATCGCGCCTTTACAAAAAAATATTCAACTTGGTGGGCCGCTTCATTTGATGTCAAAAATCGAAGGTCTAAAGTATCTGATGAAGAACCCTCAGCTGGTCTCAGCTGTATTAGAGATATGGTAATGCCCCCTTCTACCATTGGTACATAAAAATCTACTGTCATTGCAAAAATCCAGCGTAGTGGGACACATCTAATTTAATCTAGCCTATAGCGTCCCACTGCTGGGCGAATGCCTGTCCTTATGCTTTTAATACGCATATAAATAAAATTAAAGGAAAACTCTGGATAACACTAGATTGGCTTTTATACTTATACTTACAAGTTTACAAGAAAAAATAGTCGAACGATTAACTTTATTCTACTCGAACATTACTGAAATTCCTTTAAGGTACCGTGGACATGAATTCATCTCCACGTTGAGTACCGCGGACATGAATTCATGTCCGCATTACGTGCTGCTATATTCTTCATTAATTGATATTAAAATACGGTATATTTTCAATTGAACACTATTTCAGTCAATTCTGAACGAACTAAAGAGTATTCTGAAGAATTATATTCACTCAAGATTTCTAATAAGATAATAATAGTATATTTCTTATTCGAATACCATAGTAAATACTTTTACTAGGAATTGCTAAATGTTATATCTATATGATTGTATAAGAAAAATAAAGGAAGACGCTATAATATATACACAAAAAGGTTTTGAAAATGAGGTTACAAAGCGCGCGCAAACTGTCTATTGTCGAAATTTTAGGAAATGTTTGCAAGTTAAAAAGTAGAATTATTATAATTATGACATGCAGAATTTCGGTTCATTAAGGAACAATATATTGTATTGATTGTAAGGACATAAAAATAAAATAAAAACTTACGATATTTCATTCATAAAATAAAATTTGTTGTCAGTAAGTACACTTTATCAAGATCCGTTAGAAACAAAGAGCTGTACAAAATAAAATAAACATTTAGATGTTATGGTTATTTTTTCTACTTATCGAAAATCTTATCGGCTTTAAATAACTGTAACAAAAACCTCTTTAAACATAAATAAGAAACATAAATGTTTATAACAAGTGCCGCCAGCTGAGGTGACAAAGCTGTTTTTTGTTACGGCGGGCGCAGTAAGAGAAAGGTTAAATAAACAAATTACACTAGACTTACCAGAAGATACTGTTTGTTTACTACCGACTACTATACTATAGAAATATGTGTATGCAGTTAAATAATGCTATGTTAAAAGCGATTCCACACCCCGAGATCAAGTTAGTTGCTAAAGATTCCTTGGATTGTTCAAAATGTATGATAACGAAAGCCCGGGCGTGTTTCCAAAAATATGAAGATAATGCGTCGATGACTGCTGGACTGGAACAAACTATAATCATTAAAGAGGGAGCTAAAGTAATGCTTAGGATAAATATTGATGTTAGTTTAGGTTTAGTGAATGGGTCATTAGGCGTTGTACAAAAAGTGAGGTGGGACCCGGAAGACCAAACAAAGCCTAAACAATTGGTAGTAAAATTCGCTAATAATTTGATTCACGAATTATTGCCTATTAAGTCAAAAGTTGAGATCATACCCCGGGCATACGTGTACAGGGAATAATTCCCAATCTTTGTGGCGTATGCCCTAACAATTCACAAGAGCCAAGGTCTAAGTCTAAAAAATGCCCTCATGAACATTGGCGCCTCCATATTCACTTGTGGCCAAGCCTACGTGGCGCTTTCACGAGTAACCAATCTTCATGGGATGCACCTCATAAATGTTCAGTAAAGCTTCAGCGATCACCGAATACAACCGGCTTAGGCGTAAATACCGTGCCGATCTTTCAGATTTTAAACCGTCTAAACCGTCTAAAAGAATAAATAATGAACGCGAATGGGCAATACGAAAAACTGTTGCTACTGTACAAGAATCGGAACCGGAAAAAAAGAAAAGAAAGATTTGTTATAATAAAAAAATTACTCCTAAAAAGAAAAAGAATGTGTCGAATAAGAAAATCTAATAAAATAAATCAATGTGCCCACGTTTCTACAAAAAGAAGTGAAATCCCACCAAAAACATTCTATAAAAAACTAGCCAAGTCTCGATGGAGCTGCTTGTTTATCTCTAAAAAGTAATGAAATCTAGACAAAGTCGTGCCAAGTCTAAGCTTCCTTACTGCAATTTCTTTATTATTATAGTTAAAGTTGTGTGACTTGGCCGTTGAAGGGTACAGAAGGGTACAAAACCAGGTGCTACATGACACCCTTGCATCAATCTGTCGCCAGAACCGCTACCCATTGACGATAGAAAATTGCCACTTGGAAAACGTTGATTGAATAACCAGTCAATTGTAGGCTTGATAAAGCTGCGTATTTCAATAGTACTTTTGTATAGGCGAGCCTGAAACAAACAGTATAAAAAATTATTTCCAGTACAGGCGGACTTCGAATCATTGATAGAAGTCCGTCTGTACGTCTATTTTATGTTAGATCGGTGGTCGATTTGACGCCTACAATTGACTGGTTATTCAATCAGTGTTTTCCAAGTGGCAATTTTCCATCGTCAATGGATAGCGGTTCTGACGACAGATTGGTGCAAGGGTGTCATGTAGCACCTGATTTTGTACCCTTGTGTACCCTTAAAAGGCCAAGTTAGTTGGTGGGATATTTAATTACTCCATATCCTCCTCATCTTTTCCATCGGTTCAAAAACAATCATTTTAAAAGTAGCTTTACCTAAACTTTCTAATAATCCCTCCCTTTTTCATTTTCATCCCAATACATAGTACTGTCACTGCTTTGCTTATAATAACTGTCGATGTCCTTTGGCCCATGGACAGTAAATCACCATACTTGTTAGATTTTAGCAGTGCTTTTACCTCAGTAGTAGATTAAAAGATACAACCTATTGTACGTCCTTCAGCTAGACATAACGAAATGTGTGAGAAGGCATCAGTAGTACTATAAAAATAACAACGACTTAATCTTGTTTGATGTATTATTACACAATTAAAACCGAATTAATTCTAATACAATAAAACTTACAGAATTTATCTTTAAATGTGTTATCTGCATTCGTCTCATTAATATTAAATTACCCATTACTCACAATGAAATCAGAACGTGATTAAAGTCTTTCATATAACCTGATTGGCTTATGATTTTTTAATATCTACGTTCAACTCAAATCGTTTAAATAAGTTGTATGTTTTGCAGTGCAGTAGTAACGATTAGCTCAAAACTATGTGCACTTGATAATGTTGTCGATCATCTACCATAATAAATATTTAAAAAACCGAATTTTTACGTAAGGTATAACTCACAGAAAAATGAAAAATTCTAATTCTGAGTAAGTAGTTCATTAATTAATTCTAAAAAATTGAAAATGGTTCAAATATTATTCATTATATATATAGTTGCTTAACGACAAAATTAAGACCGAAAACGATAATAACATTGGTCGCAAACAATGGACTTTTCTACATTATTTACATAAAATGCAGTAATAACTTAAGTCTTTAACACATCGAACAAATGAAATACTTTTTATGAGGTCATAAAACGAAAGTTTCGCTAGAAATAGTGGTGGAATGTAATGTGACGATAACATAGTTTTAATAGTCAAATAATTATTTCATACAGACACATGAAAGAGTGTTAGCCAAGTTCCGACGGCGCTTCGGCAATGAGTATATTTACACGAACCATTTCGAGCTACTTTCGGTCTTCTCATAGTTCAAAAACTATTAAGCCTACACCGGCCAGCAGTGAATGACCACGTTTTAGATCCTTAAGTCATCACTGGTAACACGGTTATAGTGTAGCCAACTTGAACCCGTCGATTGATCTCTCGGTCGATGGTGGACTTACCACGTCGGACTGAAATGAAAAAAATACGGTATTAAAACGAATCAATAGAATCACTTAATTTCGATTTACCGACAAACGAGGGGCACGGCAGTGCCCCCGCCAAGTCGAGCGCGAAGCAAACACTGCCGTACCATCCTCTACTGGAACCATTTCGCCGCATTTTCAGACTCCTATTTGAGAACCTCTGGATAATACCAGAACGCAGAAATTTTCGTCATCCAGTAAACTATAATCATATACTTAAAATCCAAAAAATTTCAAGTCTGTAGGTCATTTAGTTCCGAAGTTAAGCGAAAGCAAAGTTTCGCATTTTAGACACTCACTCACTCATGATCATCAGAATAGAACTAGTACTTCCTAAACTCAGAGAGCTGAAATTTGGTACAGAGTTAGGGTTTAATGGCCACATAAAGGGAAAACTGTAAAAACTAGGATAATCGAACATCTGGAGTACCTGGTGACCCTGATTAGAAAACACAAGAGTCCAACCAAACTATTAGAAGAGATCGACATCGCGCCTTTACAAAAAAATATTCAACTTGGTGGGCCGCTTCATTTGATGTCAAAAATCGAAGGTCTAAAGTATCTGATGAAGAACCCTCAGCTGGTCTCAGCTGTATTAGAGATATGGTAATGCCCCCTTCTACCATTGGTACATAAAAATCTACTGTCATTGCAAAAATCCAGCGTAGTGGGACACATCTAATTTAATCTAGCCTATAGCGTCCCACTGCTGGACGAATGCCTCCCCTTCTGCTTTTAATACGCATATAAATAAAATTAAAGGAAAACTCTGGATAACACTAGATTGGCTTTTATACTTATACTTACAAGTTTACAAGAAAAAATAGTCGAACGATTAACTTTATTCTACTCGAACATTACTCAAATTTCTTTAAGGTACCGTGGACATGAATTCATCTCCACGTTGAGTACCGCGGACATGAATTCATGTCCGCATTACGTGCTGCTATTTCATTTCTTCACATTTCTTCATTAATTGATATTAAAATACAGTATATTTTCAATTGAACACTATTTCATTCGATACTGAACGAACTAAAGAGTATTCTGAAGAATTATATTCACTCGGTTACATAGACAAAATCAAATATAACAGCCATTGGCTTTTGTGCTGTTGGTGCTGTTAGTTGCGTAATCGTTGAAGTTTTGTGATTGTGATTTTAGTTGGATTTTCTTTCAAAAAACTGTAAGTAATGTTATTTATCTTTACTACGTAATGTTTTTGAATGATCTAAGTTACAACAACAGTAACTTTTTATGTTTCAATTGATAAAAGAGTAGAATCAAAAAACCTCTACGCGAACAATTCATAACGGTCAAGATTTCTAATAAGATAATAATAGTATGTTTCTTATTCGAATACCATAGTAAATACTTTTACTAGGAATTGCTAAATGTTATATCTATATGATTGTATAAGAAAAATGAAGGAAGACGCTATAATATATACACAAAAAGGTTTTGAAAATGAGGTTACAAAGCGCGCGCCAACTGTCTATTGTCGAATTTATAGCAAATGTTTGCAAGTTAAAAAGTAGAATTATTATAATTATTACATGCATAATATCGGTTCATTTAGGAACAATATGTTGTATTGATTGTAAGGACATAAAAATAAAATAAAAACTCACGATATTTCATTCATAAAATAAAATTTGTGGTCAGTAATTACACTTTATCAAGATCCGTTAGAAACAAAGAGCTGTACAAAATAAAATAAACATTTAGATGTTGTGGTTGTTGTTTCTACTTATCGAAAATCTTATCGGCTTTAAATAACTGTAACAAAAACCTCTTTAAATATAATGGAGAAATGTAAATGTTTATAACAAGTGTCGCCAGCTGAGGTGACAAAGCTGTTTTTTGTTACGGCGGGCGCAGTAAGAGAAAGGTTAAATAAACAAATTACACTAGACTTACCAGAAGATACTGTTTGTTTACTACCGACTAGAAATATGTGTATGCAGTTAAATAATGCTATGTTAAAAGCGATTCCGCACCCCGAGATCGAGTTAGTTGCCAAAGATTCCTTGGATTGTTCAAAATGTTCACGAATTATTGCCTATTAAGTCAAAATTTGAGATCATACCCCAGGCATACGTGTACAGGGAATAATTCTCAATCTGTGTGGCGTATGCCCTAACAATTCACAAGAGTCAAGGTCTAAGTCTAAAAAATGCCCTCATGGACATTGGCGTCTCCATATTCACTTGTGGCCAAGCCTACGTGGCGCTTTCACGAGTAACCAATCTTCATAGGATGCACCTCATAAATGTTGACTTCAAGAGTATAAAAGCTCAAGCTTCAGCGATCACCGAATACAACCGGCGTAGGCGTAAATACCATGCCGATATTTCAGATTTTAGACCGTCTAAACCGTCTAAAAGAATAAATAATGAACGCAAATGGGCAATACAAAAAACTGTTGCTACTGTACAAGAATCAGAACCGGAAAAAAACCTCACTTTTTGTACAACGCCTAATGACCCATTCACTTAACCTAAACTAACATCAATATTTATCCTAAGCATTACTTTAGCTCCCTCTTTAATGATTATAGTTTCTTCCAGTCCAGCAGTCATCGACACATCATCTTCATATTTCTGGAAACACGCCCGGGCTTTCGTTATCATACATTTTGAACAATCCAAGGAATCTTTAGCAACTAACTTGATCTCGGGGTGTGGAATCGCTTTTAACAAAGCATTATTAACTGCATACACATATTTCTAGTCGGTAGTAAACAAACAGTATCTTCTGGTAAGTCTAGTGTAATTTGTTTATTTAACCTTTCTCTTCCTGCGCCCGCCATAACAAAAAACAGCTTTGTCACCTCAGCTGGCAGCACTTGTTATAAACATTTATGTTTCTCACTTATGTTTAAAGAGGTTTTTGTTACAGTTATTTAAAGCCGATAACAATTACACAATACAATTGACTGGTTATTCAATCAACGTTTTCCAAGTGGCAATTTTCTATCGTCAATGGGTAGCGGTTCTGGCGACAGATTGATGCAAGGGTGTCATGTAGCACCTGGTTTTGTACCCTTCTGTACCCTTCAACGGCCAAGTCACACAACTTTAACTATAATAATAAAGAAATTGCAGTAAGGAAGCTTAGACTTGGCACGACTTTGTCTAGATTTCATTACTTTTTAGAGATAAACAAGCAGCTCCATCGAGACTTGGCTAGTTTTTTACAGAATGTTTTTGGTGGGATATAGTTTTACAGGCACTATTCGTAATGACCATAATATACCTAATATGCCAATGTATAGATCTAATAACTTTAATACGCGTGATAAATTTAAACTTGTTGTTCCTAAGCACAGGCTTCATTAAACTAGGGGTTCATTTTTGGTTAGATGTATAATTATTATAATCAAATTCCTATACTGCTTATAATGAAGTTGCATTTGCATTTAGGGCGCTGGTAAAACGCATTCTTATTAAAAAGTTACATTGGATGATAATTTTATAACCACCCTATTCGCAAAGTAACACAATAGTTAAACAATTGAAATGTTCATATATGACTTATGGGACAGTGAAATGGTTAAGAAATAAGAATGATTGGACATAATGAGCTTTCTTAGATTTTCTTGACTCGTATGTATTTCAAAAATTGAAATGGTAACCGTTGGATGAATACTATTCTACTTGTGAGTTTCTTACCACTTCTTTTTACAATTTTTCCGTCAGTACAAACGTTGTTAAAGCGATGGTATAGCATTTTTGACATTCATAAAATAGTTTGTAAGGGCTACATTTGAACAAAATATTTAGACTTTAACTTTGACCTATGTATTTTATGTTATATTTATAAAAATACCAATAAATAAGGTGTATTTTGCACTGTAAAAACATATATTAAAGTATGATATATACCCATTAATCAATTATAAAAATATTTGTCTAACTATAGCACAATCCGACACGCTTAAAAATTATTATCTTGATAAAATATTATAAACCGTTTAGCGATCAGGTCACTTAATTTTACATTAATTTATAAATTTGAGTTCGGTGTGTCTTTTTAATAGATTGTGTACAATAAGGAGTATAAATATCTGAACATAGGCCAACCCCAAGGGTTGCCACAAAGCTTGGTCCTGAGCCTCCTGCATCCATCTACTTCCTATATGTCTTACCAGGCCGTCACTCCATCTAGTGGGAGGACGCCCTACACTTCGCATGCCGGTAGTAGGCTGCCACTCGAAAACCTGTTTTCCCTATCGGTTAACGGCTCTTCGAGCTACATGGCCCGCCCATTGCCACTTCAGCTTACTAATCCGTTGGGCTATGTCGGTCACTACTTCGGATATCCTCATTCCGAAGTTTATCACACAGAGAAACTCGTAACATAGCCCTCTCCATAGCTCGCTGAAGAGCTATGAAGCTGAGCTTCCTAATACGGCCATCAGTGAAGGACTACGTATCAGATCCATAGGAAACACAAAACACACAAACAACACCTGACGAGAAGAAGTGTAGTAATCTCCCAACCGTCGCCCAGCCGATTTGAATCCGTGGATTGACCTCTAGATCAAGGTTGGACTTACTTAGTCGGACTTTGTACATTGTATATTCAAAGTAGTTTAAAAAATATGAACTTATTTTAATATAATATATGTATTACTCTACTATTATATATATATAATAGTAGAGTAATACATATATTATATATATATTATAGACTACTCTGAATATAGAGTACTCAATTTTTCTGTATTAAGTAGAATCAAGAGTTACTTCGCAGCAATTCATATTAGCAAAATATATGAAAATAAACGCACTTATATCCGTGCAAAATGAAATCGTGTATATTGAAAAGTAACTCCCTCGCTTCCGAAACTGAAAAATGTATTTTCCTAGTTTACTAAGTAGAGCGGTGATAAAAGTGGTGGTGGGATAAAGGGCGGTGATTTTGACGGTATTGTTTACATACCATCAGGTGAGCCGTTTGCCACATTTTTATAAAAATAAATTTTAAGTACAAAGCTTTATTTTTCAATTTTATTTTAGGTTTGTAAATGTTTTATCAATACGGTACATGAAAATGTTGAGATTATTTTTATGGCCACTCGGTGTGTGGCCTGGCCATGTGTTCGATGAAAAGGTGTCAATGTTCATACGAGCTCATAGGATTTCGGTACCAATTCATATAATTTTCCTGATGATGGCACAAATTAATCACTTAGTAAAAACAAAGAATCAAGTAAATTTATACCATGTCGGACACCTTTACATGACAATGGGTATGTCAATCATGACAGCTGTAAGTATTATTTCTATTTTATTTTCTATTTTTTCTTTCTTGTAAAAATGTTTTAATTAAAAATGAGCGTACCTTTGTTTTCTGATCTTCCATTTCTCCATCATTTTAAATTCTATTATTTTAATACACCCAATCGGTATTTGACTTCAATAACTCACTAACTAGTATATTTTTAATAATACCATCTTCGTCATAAGCTTGAAGATAGCTTACTGCTGGTGAAAAGTGTTCTAACTATTAAGAAAATGTACATAGAGGTGATCTTATCTGGTGGATCCAAGATTGACCTAATTTCTTTCACAATAAACGCTGACCTACATAAATAAGAAACATAACTTTGAGTTAATCTTTCGTTTTTAAAAATCCACCAGATCTTAGCGGCATTTCCTTCAGTTAACCCTTAGTTAGTTTTTTACGCGGTAGACCCATGTTGCCAGTATATTATGGTTGTATCAAGAATGGGCTGGTTCTACCGGGAAAAAGCCACGCCCTTTTGTATATTTCGACTGTTTATACTGGAAACGAGGCGTTCCATTTTAGACCTCAGGGGTGAAAAAGCATCTGCATTTCGGTTTTGAATCGAGGATAGATGTAGATGGCCTTTGGGCCACTGCATCATCTTATCAAGTGGACTGTGTGTTTGTTTGTTATGCTTATGCTATAAAAATATTTTATATTGTTGAAACACTTCGTTCTAGTTTTGCCACAATACATCATTTCTAGCTTTATCTTAATTGTATGATTTTATATCATAAAAGTAAGGTTGAAAAAATAATTTCCTGGTTTCAATAGCTAACATTTTATCAACAGGTAAGAACGATGGTGCCTAATTTTGATTATTACGGCGTGATCACAAAAAAGTTTACAACAAAATTTCACTTAACTCATCTTAAGTGCACCAAAAATTTTGAAGAGGTAATATATATAAAACCATGAGAGTTATTTTAGGTATCATGTTACGATTTTGTTCATTTAATCCTTTCCAAAAATAAACAAACAATTTACCCCCATACAAATGAAATAAAATTCAATTGAATAGAAAAACTTACATGGTAATTTTGCCATAGGCTCCAAGGTACTGTCACCGCAACGGCCTTTTTAAAAATATGCCAACACTTGAGCAAAAAAACAGTGTTTTTATTAAAAAGTTTATAATTTTTCAATAGTATCATTGGTGTGACAGAGTTACTGTTACATAATGTGTACATTATATTATCCTTTATATTATATTATATAATACATATTACGTTTATTATATTATGATATGAATGCACAAATGATGCGTTGTTCTCTAGTAGTACGTGAGCAAATCAGTCAATGTATCCCATCGCCATCAATGCTTAAATGGTTAAACGCAGTTTTAAAAGCTGATTCATCACGTTATCAGTGTACAAAGTATCGGGGCGTAGCTTTTATATATGAGAATTAAGAAACCTACACACACTGGGCTGATACAGGCATAAAAAATAGAGAATCTAGTGCTTGTGTCAGGGTTAAGAGGGCCTACTCAAGCTGGTTTGGTATCCATAACGGCGTCAGATATGGTATTGTAATTCCCCTTGATTATTATATCTATATTTGGAAAGTTGTTAAAATGGACGAGTTACTCATCAAAATTCCTTTTGAAAATGATTGTTATATTATTAAACATTCTTAAAAAGAAAAAGAAAAAGAAACTAAAGTGAAAACAAGTAAGTTGACAGTGATGTTTTTCAAAAGAGAAGAAAGAAAAACGATACGTGAAATGAGAAGAGAAAGGGAATTAGTTTATAAGTGGATGAGTTTATGTATTTAGGATGTGTGTTTAGCAGGGATGATAGACATGACAAGAATATTAAACGATGAGTGAATACAAGATATACAGGAAATAGGCAATAGTCCTTACCTAAAAGTTGGTAGTATTTTAGGGATCACTCTGCATGACAAGTGAGAAATTTTGTGGTTAGAGAAAAGTGTGGTTTACAAGTTGTTGTTACCAAGAGTGGAACGAATGCTTACATCTAGAAGGAATTATAATAAAAAGAGTGACGTAACAAATTTACGTTGCAAATGTGAATGTCAGTGTCATCAATGGCCGTTCGAGAGGGACGATGAGTATAGTAACGCTAAATAGAGATTAGCTAAATTAAGAGTACTCTTAACCACGAAGCATATACGTATTAATTATATAGACGTGAAGGAGGCGGAAGAAGTGTGTCAGAAACTTGCTCAATGGAAGTCTGTAGTCCCCGTATCTGCCTACCCCTCTGTGTGACATACAAAAGTCGATGCTTTCATTTAGTCTTTGAAAGAGACCTAACCGGAAAAGTACTACGCCGTATAGTAGTACTAATTGAAATTGTTTACTTGCAGGTGAACGCACTCGTCAATAAAATATCAACATTCTTTACCTACTTCATGATATCATTGGCAGTAATAGCAATAATTGGTTTTAATATAACACCCTTTTATAACAATTATAAAGCAGGTGTGTTTAGTTACAGTAGTCAAAATAACGTAACCTACGAATTCTCTATATACTTTAAATATCCTGGATTTGAATTGGAAGATTATTTCACCTTATGCACTATTTATAACGTTTACTTATCTTTCAACTGTGCTATGAGTACTTGTTCTCTTGACTTGTTTTTAATACTAATGATGTTCCAAATAATTGGTCATTTGTACATCTTGCAATCGAGCTTTCAAATGTCCATTAATGACGATGAAGTTGTATTAGAAGAGAAAAATAACGCAAATCATTTAAAACAAATGCCCAAAATGTTTAATGAGGAGGAAAATGAAAAGATACATATTAAGCTAAAAGAGATAGTTGATCACCACAGACTTATTATTGAGTAAGTAAAGAGTTTTCTTATTGTCAACTAAAATTTATTTTAGCTCCGCCGTTTGGTAGCAACGTAGAAGAATTCGTCACTCCTTTTCGCTCACACCCTGGTCCTGCACCGGATTTCTGTTTGGTCTTGGCATACTATGGTACGAGAGCGAAGGAATAGAGAATGCATCTGAGCTTGCGCACACACTCGTGAACTTTAACTCTGTTGTGCGTTAATAGCTAGTCTCCATAGAGACTTGTCGCATTGGCTGAAAGACATTTTATGTATGGTTGTAGCACGAATTGGTCATATCATCTCAGGTGAGACCACGCTCTTACACAATACAAACTTAAATTAGCTGCTTAATGCTACTGTGTTTCGTATCGTGAGTGCAGAGAACCAAAAATCCTTTATGGCATGTCAATCATTCCTGGCAACGAGGCATCCTATCTCAGTTATCAGGCGTGGCAATGTATCTAATCAATGATCCGAGATGTATATTATCGTGTTTGTAATCCAACTACTAAGCAGTACAAAAGACTACATCCACCTCTAATGGACTTTTAACCATAACTGTAATTTGTCTTTCTTACAGTTTTTCAGATGATATATCTTCCTTTTTTGGACCAATGTTAGGCATTAACTATTTATGCCATTTACTCATCTGCTGTTTACTACTTCTGGAATGTTCACAAGGAGTACGTATCAAAACATACCATCATATATAAATTAATTTAAAACAAAACTATCTTCAGCTCTTATTATCTCTATTTAAATTATAAAATCCGTATCGGAAATAAAGTTTAAGTTTCGTTTACATCGCCAAGTTTTACTAAAAGTTAATTTAAATAATTTACTCCTTAATTCATCATATTTTGGCGCTATAAAAGTTAAATATAAAACGTAAGGTTTAATATGGTTAGATATTTTATAACGTGAATTAATTGTGATTCAGCTGATGTGTCTCTCTTTATTATGGGAATGAATTTAACTAAAAATATGGATATGTTAACGATTTTCAAAGAAAAAAACACAATACAAAATATTAAAACAAAAAAAATATTAAACAAATAAATCAATATTTTTTATTAAATACCTATTAAAAATAATTCAAAGAGCCATTGTAGCTTAGGGGCATACGTAAACGCTTACTGTAAATTTTCAACCCGAGTACAATTTAAGAAGGCACCAACAAAATTATTAATTGCAATTTCAAGTGCTGATATACCACATGCTCGGCAGTTAAGGAAAACTGCGAGAAACTACAGCATGTCTGAGAAATAAAAAAAAATCGATGACATCCAACTGCTAGAAATGGTAGACCTGTGCAAAGCAATGAGGCGTATTAAGATAAAGTTACTTTACTTTCACAATGCTTCTCAGGATCTCAAGGAGATGGCTCGGTATGGACCTGTTACAGTAATGGTTTATGGACAACTTATTTTAATATCTGTTGTTTTTGAAGTAGTTGACACAGTGGTAAGTTTTTTTACACAAAAAGTAAAACAAAAATATATCCATATTTTTTGCAGATAGCAGCCAGGTCTACTCGTTATGGTCTTTACTGCAATCAGCTCTCACAGAACACCAAAAGTAGAGGATACCTGCCAAATTATTTTGTCGTTTTTTCTACAGTCAGAGGAACCTGATTTCGAAACGATGGTAGCTTTAGTAGGTTCAGAAATTAATTTTCTTCGTAGTCGAAGAAATAAAGATATATCATTTCTCTTTCGCGTACATCACTATTTAATTTAGGCTGCGAAACTTAGATTAAGACACTCGTTTACTTTTTTAGTGTCTGAATCTTCGATCAACAATACCAACTAGATAACGGGTCACGTACAAAATCATAGCTAAATACTGTCCGCATGAATATAAACTATGAAAAGACATAAATTAAATAACATTTAGTGTGAAATCAACCTTAACTTATAACAAATAAAGTTCTTTTTCCCGTTATTGCCTTGCAAGCTACACTCTCACGTGCAAGAGCTCACGTCTCATGTGCGCTCTTATTTACTGAGATGTATTGTTGATCGAAGGTCTGAATGGTTTCTTAGCTGACTACGAAACCACTCATATCTTATATCACTTTCAGAGGAACAAAACTAGACGATGTTGTCAACCACGATAGTAGACGGTGGCGTCGTCATAGTGTAGTCCACACGCTATTCCAAAGCAACGGAGAACTGTTGTCGTTACCATTACAACCTATTAGAGTCCACTGATGAATATAGATTTTTTTCATTCTTCCGTCATTGTCTCGTAAGGTCGGCAACCGTAGATTTTTTTGTCGTTATTAGGAAGACTTTTTTTATAGAATAAGAGTGACAAATGAGCACACAGTTCACCTGATGGTAAGTGGATTCTCTGGCCCATAGATATCTACATTTATCCTCGATTAAGAATCAAAACGCAGATGCGTTGTCACCTCTGAGGACCAAGATGAAATGCCTTGTTTCAAGTAAAAAAGGGTCTCCGGATCTCTACACTCACCAAACGAAACACAGCAGTACAAAGCTGCTATTTTACGCTGGTATTCTGCTAGAGCGTGTTCCTTCCCTGGTCAAGCCGATCCATTCGTATTACAACCATAATATAGCTGTAGCATGGCTCCACCACGTATAAAAGACTTTGCTATCCATCTCTTGATTTATTTCCCTCTGTCGCCTCTCTCACGACATCCACGGGATGATATAGGGTAGTGGATATTCTTACACCGCAATGAAACCGTAATTCGTCTTAATGCACCCTTAATTATAAATTTTCCAGAGCGAAAAACTAAAAGATGACTTATACTACATACCGTGGGAACGCATGGATAAAAGAAATCGTACCACAGTATATATATTTCTCCAGAGACTGCAAAAACCTATAAGGATAACTGTTATGGGAATAACCACTGTGGGTGTTAAAACTATGGGCAAGGTAACATTTACGCTTCGAAAAACATCATTCAATCATTACAACCTATCAAAAGTCCTGAACATATGTCTTCTGCTTAATTAAACTTTTGAACTTTTAAACTTTTGACACAACTGCCACAGTTGTTATCAGGAAGATGCTGCTGCCCGTTCTCAGTCATCATTGCTGTGCCATGGTAGAAAATGGAGCTATTAAATTATGTAATTCCGTTCCAAAGTTTGTAATTTTTATAGTTATATTTTACTTTTTGCATCTAATATTACACAAATCTGTTTCAGATACTAAAGACAACTTTTTCGTATTTTACGCTTCTAAGATCAATGAACGAAGCCGAATATTCTACGTAATTGCAACGACTTAATTCAAACTTTGTTAAGGCACAAGCAGTTTTTAAAGGAGAAAAGAAAAAAGTACAAGAATGTCAGGAATACATTTAAGAATATTAGGAAGTTTAAAATTATTTTTTTTTTCAAATAAATTTTTATGCATGTATTATATTATAGTATTCCAGGAAATTTATCATAATTTTGTCCGTCCATAACAAAAGTACCTTGACCCTCACAATTTTAGAGTCCCATTCACCCCTATAGAGAGAAATAAGGGCTGTACATATTCAAACAAAATTCTTAATAAAACTTCTAACTTCCTATTTTTTAACGTAATTAAATTAAACGACCGGAGAAGATTGAGGTATAATGAACTAGAAAATGCACCTCAAAGCAAAGTTTTTCGCTGCACAATGCGGTCAAATCGAACATTTAACATTTTCAAAATGCCTTCTTGCGTCGTAAAAGATTAATTTTCAATCATTCTCGGAAAACCAAAGAAGTCAATGTGTGACGTTTCAGCGGTAAGTTCATGAAAAACAACTCATTTTATGCTCTTTTGGATTATTTTTCCCCGAGAATACGCCTTTTTTTCCGAGCCATTTTTTGACGTTTGTTAGTTCTCGCTCATTCTGTGACTCGGCCGCCTCCTCCTGCGCGCCCCGCACTGCCGCACGTGGCACACATATTTTGTTAGCGTCGTTCGTTCTAGTACATTATCGTACATTATACTTCCATGCCGGAGAAGTATCACTCTCTCATAGAATACTAGCGTAAAGTAGCAACTCAATGCTGATGTGTTTCCAATGGTGAGTGTAGATAGCTGGATACCATTAGTCCTCAGGGGTGGCAACGCATTTTGATTTTTAATCAAGGATGGATGTTGATGTCTATCTGACATAGAACCCACTTACCATCAGGTGGACTGTGTCCTCGATTGTCACCCTTATGCTTTAAAAAAATTATATTACTTTGCTCGTTACGAATATGTGCGTGCTTAGAACTTAATAGTTCAAAACAAATATATACAATTAAAAAAAATACAAGCAAATTGTAACAAAACCAAAGAATCCGACTGCAGTGATTTAAATAAACTAACAAGAAATATGTAAAGATCCTGCCTACACAACTCTCAGGTGTAATCTATAAAAAATAATCTCGATTTTGAAAAACCTATTTATCAAAGATACCAATCAGTACGGTGCGCATTTTTTCTCATCTCTACTAATATTTTATTTTAAGATTACCATTTTTATTTTTAAAGAACAACTAAAGCCTCAACTTTAGAAATTATTTTAATATTCTTGTTTCGTTGAAATCGGCTTTTACTTACATTAAAAGTTTAATTTTTTTCACCCCTTTGAGTGGTGTAACAAATATCATAAGCTCAGGTAACAACTAGACTATCGTCTTAATAGTTATACTTAAAAATTTAAACTTAAGAATGGAAAAACAAGGAATATTTTTCCAAATTTTTATGAACAAACCCGTATTTTAAATTGGTTCACAATCTACAAAGATATCGGGGTAACATACAGGATTTGAAACATTAAACATTTTTGAAGTCAGAAAAAATGCTGCTGTTAAGTAAAATCGTCCTGTTAACGCCCACTTAGGGAACATAGACGTATTTTTTATTAATTAAACAGCCGCTTCAGTTACATTCTTGGTTTTCCCTTTGACATTTGTTTTTCGGATTTAATATTATGTAATTAATTCGACTAATAGCGTCATTAAAGCTTGTCTTACTCTTTATACCAGTACATATATGAGTGTACTGGTCTATAGTGCAGTGTAATCTACCAGTGTTTATTCAATTAGTATAATAACAAGCAAAGCACACTACTAACTCTTAGGTTTATTTAAAATGCTATTTTAAAATATTCTTTTGACGTGGTAGACCTATACTATAACATATAATGGGTGCAGCAGGAATGGGTTGGCTCGACCAGGAAAGGACCACGCTCGCATTGAATACGAGACTGAAATAGCAATATAATGCTGCTGTACTTAAAATATGTATTATTATTTTTTATTTTTTTATTATTTATATTGTAATATATTGACTGCCTCGTTGTTCCGGTGATCATAAGCACGGCTGCTGATTATTTGGTCCAAAAATACGGTGGGTTATAATCCCGAGTCATACAAATCGGTTTTGCGGTTACTCTGTCAAGGAGTTTTGTCGGGTAACAGAGCGAGGAGAGCTTTCCAGAAAATGACATAACTAATCTTTTAACCAACAGCGCCATCTATGATCAAATTGAACAACTAAGCTTTCTAGAAGCCTCACACTCGAACTTTCTGCATCTGGTCGGTTGGCGCCCGTATCTAAGGGAATATTCAGGATGTTTCGGCGTAAAAGTGTATTTAAACCCGCTGCATGCCGCAATTGGGGCAGTATTGAATTTGGCGAGACAAGCGAAGCTTCGGAGCAAAATAAAGTGAATCAGTGTGATTAATTATTAGTGTCTTTTAATTAAAGTGAATTAGAGTGTTCATTTTGGTAATTCAATCGGCTGTTTTTATTGTCACAGACCCTAAGCTCGTAACCGTACCAATCAAAGCGGACAATGAGGCAAAAAGAGGTGCAACTATACCTCAGCACATACATATGCACTATAAATTTGTCCGTTGAGACTGGTAACCACCGTGACTGATAGTTTAAGGTGGCATATAAGTGCGTGAGTGCGTGTTCTTACAATAAGTTGCCCATATTTTCGGCGTCACTTGAAATAAACTTAATGTAATTTCTACCTTTTTTGTTGGTATGAGCCTGTACCAGTGAAGGACCACGTCTCGTGGTCCTTCACTGCTGGCCGTATGAGGACGCTTAAGGTCGCTCAGCGAGCTATGGAGAGGGCTATGCTCGGAGTTTCTCTGCGTGATAGACTCAGAAATGAGGATATCCGCAGTAAAACCAGAGTGACCGACATAGCCCAACGGATTAGTAAGCTGAAGTGGCAATGGGCCGGCCATATAGCTCGAAGAACCGATAACCGATGGGGAAGAAAGGTTCTCGAGTGGCAGCCTCGTACCGGTAGGCGTAGTGTAGGGCGACCCCCCACTAGATGGAGTGACGACCTGGTAAGACATGCAGGAAGTCGATGGATGCAGGTGGCTCAGGACCGTGCTTTGTGGCATTACTTGGGGGAGGCCTATGTTCAGCAGTGGACTTGTGAAAGGCTGTAATGATGATGATGATGATGATGAGCCTGTACACAATATGAATCTTCTTAATAAAATCGAAGGCAGTTTAAGAGATAGGATTTAGTTAGTATCAGTAGCACATACAACTTAATCATACTCTGAGTAAACTTTTGCATATTTGTGAGTTTACCATTTGGAAGTATTAGGGTAAGACCTACGTAGAAAGCTGATCATCACGACAAAATAATCTCTTCTTTTTTTAAACGTGCTCGACGTTGAAACAAAACACCGTGAGGAAACCTGTATATCTGGGAATATACATTTTTCGAAAACATATGACATCCACAAATACGCACTGGGGCAGATCTTTGAAAGAATTGCTTTATAATTATATTCTTGAAATGAGAACGAACCACTATATAACTAGTTTATCAACATGTTTTTGGAAACGCAATGAAACTTAAGGATAAGTTATGTATGTATGTAAATTGTATTTATTTTACAACTTAATTGAAGCTAATACACCTTGAACAGCGTTTTACAAGTTGATTAAATCTTTAGTAAAAGGGCTCGATCCTGTGGAAAAAGGCCTCTTTAGTGAGAGCATACATCACCTCATCGTCGCCATCGAATGTAATATCATGTAAAAACTTGAAAATTACTTAGAGCTAAGTCCAGTGAATAAAGTGGGTGTTGTATCAAATGAAACTCAGCAGTTTGATGAAAAAGCGGTTCAGCATGCAATTTTCCTCGACGTTTATTCTCTATTTCTTCGCGTAAATTTCGATTAGTGATGCGTAATAATCACTGATTATTGTCTCCCCTTTTTATATGGTATATCATTATTATAACTTTCGCATTCCTTCTGGGTAGGAATGATGCGAGTTTTTTCATTCCATAAACGAACGTCCGGTACAGTAAAAAACATCTTTATAAATTTACTAGTGTGTAATGGCAAATTAAACTTCACTAAACTTCGTCAAGTTTTCTTGCGTAGCGGCCGTTGTTGAGGCCCCGGAGTGGGTGTTGTTGTTGCACGTTACTGTAGAATAATACGTACACAGGGCATTGTCTGCCAAATTATCGGTAGTCGGGTCATAAATTCTGTCAAAACCTTATTATTTAAAAAAAATTAATTATGACTAGATGAACTAATTTTAAAAGTATAACGTTTGCGCTTGCCGAAAATAAAAGTCATTATTTTCATTCATTTTCAAACATGGAGTGGTCGAAGAAAGACGATAGAGTAGCGCTTATCGCGTTGCACCGCCAAAATTGGTTACGTGCCAAAATAGATTTTCAATATTCTACAAAAATTGAAAATACCTCCACGATTGGTTTATTGCACTATCAAACGATTCAATGAAGATTCAAGCTTTGAAAATCGTAAGAGGACCGGCCGATCTCGTACAGTTAGGACACCCGCGATCATCAAACAGTAAAGGCGCGAATCCAACGAAATCCTGTTCGTAAACAAAAAAATCTTAGCTCTTCAGATGTACCTAAGCAGAACCACGATCAAAATAATGATCAATGAAGACCTAGGCTTACCGTAAGAAAACCAGAAATTTTTTGAACGAGCGTTTGAAAAAAATTAGGCTTTGTGTTACGGTACGGTACGGTAAAATACCACGAAATTTCGTTTTCGGAAAAAATAATTTTTAACGTCTAAGAAAGTTATAACAATCAAATGATAAGCTGTATAGCTACAGCAGTGAAGAAGCCAGCACGCGTATTCCGAGGGTTCAACGAGCACATTATCCTTTGTCATACATGGTTTGGCTTGGAGTCTCATATTGAGGCTTAACTGAGGTGTTTTACTGTGAAAAAGGTGTAAAAACCAGTGCCGAGGTGTACCAAAATACCGTCTTAAAAACCTAGTGGAACCTCTTTCTCAAACAATGTTCATTTTCACATTGCATATTCCAACAGGACTCTGCACCAGCTCATACGGCACGAAACACACAAAACTGGTTGACTGCCCATGGAATTGACTTTATCGGACATGAAGACTGGCCCTCTTCTGGTCCAGATTTAAGCCCACTGGATTATAAGATATGGCAACATTTTGAGAAGAAAATCTGCGCTAAACCTCATCACAATTCGGAATCTCTCCGAGCATCTTTGGCTAAAGCAGCGGCAGAAACAATTATGATTGTGATGCGTGCTGCGATTGATGATTGGCCGATTAATAAGTATGTCAAACTTCACTGATTAAATGACTTATTACCACTATGAAATTTGTTTTCTTTTTTTTTATAAAAGAGAGATTGTTTATAGAAAGAGATTTAGAGCCGTGGTAGATCAGATGGTTAGCGCTCGCTGTAAATTTCACAATACGCGAGTAAACCGGGTTCGATCCCCGCCGGCACCAATGAAATTGTTAATTGCAATTTTAAGTGCTTGCTTACCACGTGCTCGGCGGTAAAGGAAAACATCTTGAGGAAACCTGCATGTCTGAGAAATAAGATAAATAAATATTTCGAAGACATGTGAAGTTCGCCAACACGCATTGGGGCAGCGCGGCGGACTATTCCTTGCCCTTAAACCCTCTCAGAAATGAGAGGAGGCCTGTGCCCAGCAGTGAGACGTATATAGGCTGTAACTTTACTTTACTTTAACTGCAGGTACTTTTACTTTACTGCAGGTGACGGGGACCACGCCCCAGCTCCTCGCCAATCATTTGCAGCAATTTTGAGAATGCCGAAAGAAGTGGCTTCAAAGCCAATGCCGGAGAAGTCTGGCCCGGTCCTTGCATTTTATCCAGCCGGAGAGCAGGAACACCTAAAGACGGCAGAAGACACCAAGGTCGAATTGACAAAAGCAATAAAGCCTTCGGAGATTAATATCCAAGTCTCCAAGCTGAGAAAGGTTGGAAATGCTGGGGTAGTGGTCTAGACCACATCCCAGGAGTCAGTACAAAAACTCAGTACTGCTGCTCCACCAACACTAAGGGTAGCAGAGCCACGACAACGCCAACCAATTGTTGCCTTGCGTGGCTTTGAAGATGATGTCAAGGCGGAAGAAATCCTGCCGGCCCTACACGACCAAAACTTCGATGAAGACGAGAAGTGGACCCTGGAGGAGCTGAAGAAGCAGTGCAAGGTCGCCTTCAAGAAGTCGTGGAACGGAAGCAGAAGGACCACGGTGGTGCTACAATGCAGGTCCGTGCTACGAGATGCACTGACAGCAAAGTATAGGTTGTACATAGGTTGGGACGTGGTCGAACCATGTGACTTTATAGACGTCACCTGCTGCCAGCGATGCCAGCAATACGGGCATCCCGCCAAGTACTGTAGGGCGAAGGAAGAGACATGTGGCAGATGTGGAAATGAAGGTCACAGCAGAGACGTCTGCAAGTCGTCTGAGAACTGCTGTGCTACTTGCCGCAGATTTGGCAAGCCGGGCGCAAAAACCCATGCTACGATGGCGAAGGAGTGCCCAGCTAGGGTGTATGCAGAGGAGAAGGCGGTCAATACCACGCAATATGGTGGTTAAAAATAACATCAGCACAGGACAGATCAATTTGGGACGTTGCGAGATAGTCACTAAGGAGCTTCCAACACTTGTGCGGGACCAGGGCCTGGACATTATCCTAGTCCAGGAACAGTGGCCGCAGGTACATGGAGTTATACAGTTCGGCGAAGGATCGCAGGCCGGTGTCATGGTCTGCAACATTGACATAGGTGTTGCCGGTTTGCCACACATAAGTAACCCCTATTGCGTGGTATGCCATGTGGAGAAGTACGGTCTCTACGTCGTCTCCGCATATTTTAAATATAGCGATAACATTGACCACCATCTGCAACATCTAGAGACCGTACTTGACATTTGAAAAGCAAGCGCGTTGTCATCGAAGTTGACAGCAATGCGCACTCGCCACTTTGGTACTGCGAGAGGGCCCATACAACGGAAAGAGGACACGAAGTGGAGCATCGCAGGAGGATGATGGAGGACTTCATCATGTCGCGAGGACTCACCATGGCCAACGTGGAGGGACAACCACCCACGTTTGCTGGGGCCAGGGGTGAATCTAACATCGATCTAACCTTCGCGACCTGAGTCATTGCAGTATCAGAATGGCGAGTACTGGATTGCGCCAGCATGAGCGACCATCGCCTCATTGTATTTAAGATTGAAAAAGAGCGTCATGCGGAGCTTGCGGGGCCGGTGGAGGAACCTGTGCGTTTTCGTGACCGGGGGGTGGACTGGCGGTATTTTCGCGGTACTATTCATTTGAGAATTGATAATTTAAATGTTCAACAGCCGGCTGACCGACTCCGCGCGCAGTTCACGGATATCGTCGTCCGATCTGCCAAGGACGTACTGCGGAATGCACGCCCGAGGCGGGAAGGCGGCTATGAATGGTGGACGCCTGAACTCGATTGGATGAGGAAAAAGGTGTGTAGTGCGAGGAAAGTGTGGCAGAAGACCAGAAAGAAAGGTGTTAGGTTCGAGGAATTAGTTATGGAACGTTTCCATAGTATGCGAGCGAAATACCGACAGATGATGGGGGAAACGGAAGTGGCCCTGTTTCTGAAAATTGCCAAAACATGCAATATTGATCCGTGGGGGCGAGCTTACCAAGTAGCCAGCTGCCGTAACCGTCCCCCCACCATTGGGGGTCTGGAGGGTATAGTTACACTGGTTATAGGTACACTGCTCCGGGACTGGATGGAATAAGTGTCACTCTTGCCGAGACTTATTTCTATTATGTTACCATCTTGTACCTTGTGTGTTTTTTATGTTTTTATTTACTTTTAAATGTACATTTTGTGAGTGTATTGATGCAAATAAAACTTATGTCTATGTCTATGTCTAAGTGCAAGAATTGTCAAGAACGTGTGGAGAGCTGCACCTAGGGAATTTCACTGGGTGTATGCCAAATGTGTGGAAGAGGGGGCTTTCCCCGAAGTATGGAAGAAAGGACGCCTAATAGTGATTCCGAAAGGGAATGACAGGCCACTAATGGATCCCAAGGCGTACATCTTTGGGAAATTGCTGGAGTGAGTTTTGTTGCGGTGTGCCCCGAGTTTGGTGAGGGGCATATCAGACTACCAGCACGGGTTTACGCCGGGTCGGTCAACGGTAGCGGTGCTGCAAGATGTGCTTAGCACTGCTCGCAAGTCGCAGCACAAGTATGTGCAGGCCGTCTTCCTGGACATATCGGGTGCATTTGATAATGCATGGTGGCCAATGATACTGTTGAAAGCCAAACAGAGGGAGATTCCGCCTAACATCTACCACATGTTGGTGGACTATTTCACCAACCGACGGATGGGTATATTCGTAGGTGAGTGTGTCGAATGGAAACGCTCGACCATGGGCTGCCCGCAGGGATCAGTTCTTGGACCGACCCTGTGGAATCTACTGCTGGACGATTTGTTGAGGCTGCCATTCCCCTTAGGGACGAAAATGTTGGCGTATGCAGACGACGTGACACTTCTGATTGAGGCAAACTCTAGAGCTGAAATAGAAAAAGCGGCCAAATCTGCACTGGAGCTGGTATCATCGTGGGGAGAGCGGCACCGGTTATCCTTCTCCTCCGCGAAGTCATGCACTATGACCATCAAAGGGAAGTTCCAGCGACCACCTGTCATAAAGATGGGGACGGAGTCTATAAGAAGTGTAATGTCGACTAAGGTATTAGGTGTCACGCAAGACTCAAGTCTATTTTTCATCCAGCACGCCAAGGACGTGGGAGAGAGGGCTGGGAGATGGTTTGGGAAGATGTCGCGAGTTTCGGCATCTTCTTGGGGCATGCGCTACCCGGCCCTCCGTGTTCTATATAAGGCAACGTATGTTCCGATAGTGACTTATGCTGCAGCTGTTTGGGTGGATCGTGTGGGGAATTATTCGTACAGTGCGCACGGCACTGCTGAGATCGCAGAGATCCTCGCTCGTGTTGTTGACGAAGGGCTATAAGGACGATAAGTACTACGGCGCTTCCGGTATTGGCCGGCGTCCTTCCGGCCGATCCGAAGATAACTCGTTTTGGTAGGATTGACTGGATGCGTAGAAACGCTGAGAATGGGGAGTTGAGCAGGCGTAAGCGCGAAATTTGGGCTGAAGTTGTGAATGTATGGCAGGAACGATGGAAGAACGAGACGAATGGCAGGGAATTATTCTACTTTTTCTCGGACGTGGCGGCGCGACTTAATGCAAATTGGGTCGTACCGGACTACCAAGTCTCACAGATTCTCAGTGGGCATGGATGCTTTAGGAAGAGACTGCATGATATGAAACTGGCTGAATCGAGTGTGGAGCCGCCTACGAGGATAGGTGGGAGTGTATGCTCTATGACGAACTGCGGTGTAAGATGATAGATGGAATAGTACGCGGAAGGATTGGTCCGGTTTACTACCCGGAACCCGTTGACGGGCGGGAGAACTTTGGTCGGCTGCGCGAGTTTGCGCATAGATGGCACGTAAGGAGGACTGCCTTTTTGAAGACGTAGTCAGATGAAGAACAGCCCGAAACTGAAGGCGTGGTGTGTTCATCCGGCCCAGAAAGGGAGAGTGGAAAAATGGGACAAGGAGTAGAGTAAATAACTTGTAGAGAGTCAAGAAAGTGCGCTCGGGAAAGAGCCCTGAGCGAGTACCGCGTGCACCTCTCGTGATTCGGCCCGTATAACCGCAAGGTTGGTGGGGCCATGGGAGGTGGAGGGTTGTCCCTATCTTATACTTTACTTTTATAAAAGAGGGAGCAAACGAGCATACGCTTTACCTGATATTAAGTGAATACCGCTGTCCATGAACAACTGCAATACCAGGGGAATTGCAGATGCAATGACGGCCCTTTAGAAAGGAGTAAACTTTTTTCTTGAAGTTCCCTAGGTCGTATCGGTCCGGAAAAATCGCAGGTGGTAAACTATTCCACAGAGAGGTCGTACGCGGAAGAAAACTCCTGGTGAAACGTACGGTGGTGGACCGTTGAGCATCCAGAAGGTATGGAAGGTATCGGGACGTTTGCCGTGAAGTGCGGTCATGAAGTTTTGCGGCTGGAATTAATCCGAACAATCTAAATAAATCTTCAGAGCACTCCCCGTGGTATATGCGAAAGAAAATGCAAAGAGATCATCACATCTCTTCGCAGCGCCAGTGAATCGAGCCGATTGGAAAGCACTCAGTCATCGATGATTCGGGCCGCTCTGTGCTGAATGCGGTCAAGTTGAAGGAGCTGGCACTGAGGAGCCCCATCCCAGAGATGGGAACAGTATTCAATGTGTGGCCGAACCCGCGTCTTGTAAAGTTGAAGGCGGTGTGCCGGCATGAAATACTGTCCCACTCTGCTAAGCACGCCTAGCTTTTTACAGGCTAATTTTGCCTTCTCTTCCAAGTGCAACCATGTTACCATGTTAAGGGGGGAGGCCCAATTCCTACACCTTTAACATAGTAGCGGAGTTAAATGTAATACTACCCCAGGAGGGTACCGCGTAAAAATAAAATGGATGTGTTTTACCTAGTTTGAAGAACACCTCCCTCCCTCTATTGCGTGCACCATCACTGTCACCACTAACCCATCACCACTACACTAGAGAAGACACACCACTGTCGGTGATGCCACAAATGTTTCGCGTCTAAACGAGACATCATCAGAGGAAAAAGACTGTGATGGCTGACTGGTATCGTAGCGGTTGTATATTATCGTCTACCTATACGTAGTATTATCGACGATGGCATGTCTTGCTCTGCTTAGTATGTCATGCTCATTCCTAGTGTAGAGGTTTTAAGGGTATTGGTGTTGAGATTAGTAGGTGACAGTCGTAGTGCATACAGTTGAGAAAGTGCGGAATGTGCTCTTCAAATTAGGTAAGACAAATCAGATCGCGAATCTTTTATTAGCCCTGAAATAACAAAATAGTTTACTCCGTCCAATTTCCTCTGCTACGGTGCAATCTCTGGACTTTTGTCATAGTGATGTTTCATATAACTAACTTTATTATACGCAAAAATTCATGCAGCAACGTTCGTATGAAATCGTCTTGCAAAGATTTCGATTTTTTTTGCCTCAGTGTGCAGTACATTTCAATTGTGGTTCTGGGAACAAAGATTTTTCGAATAAAATACAGATGAAATTCTCGTATCCACATTAAACCACCTGTGAAATAAATATATTTTTTCTTTTATTACACCATCATTAACAAAACACTGCTAGCCTTGGGGTTCTCTCAATATTAGGCAAATTTGCCATAATCGCCACTAGATAGGTTTCCGATAGCTGGTATCATAATCAATAATATGCCAAATGAGCTGGTGGTCTAATATCGCAAGAAACCTAAGGAAAGCCCAGTTGCCGGATGTGACAACACAAGACCGTTTGTCTTGGCGCAGACAAGTGAGGAGACCCGACCCCAAATAACGGGATCAGGGAAAGAAGAAGAAGAAGAGGTATCATAATCAATAATCATTGCCATATTATCATTATATAAAGAATAAACGCTCACCTTAAAATTTCATAGGATGCGAGCATCTAGAGGATTATCCTAACACACAATGATCTTGACTGATTCACTACGAGCGTTACAGCCCCTGCTCTTTTTCCATTTTCCTCTGTCGCCTCATGAATTATGAAAAGCCTTAGAAATACAAACAACTATATGATAAAACTTTATGTCGAACATCATAGATGAATTCTCTGCGAGTAGACACTGAATCACAGGGAATTTCAATCTTACAGAAAGCGGTCTACACTAAACCCAATCAAATTTTGGTCTTCAGCTGGAACATAGACAAATTAACTGTAAAGAACTAATGTAGAGAAAAACAAATAATGTTAGTAGTACACTTACGTTTAAACTGAAAATACACTAGGAATAAATCTAAATATTTAATTTACTTCGAAAATGAAGAACACCGTATACTATTCACAGGACTAATAACTTTCTTGTATAAAAAGGAACTAGTACATTTTTTGAATTCACTAAAAGGGCCGTATATGTAGATAATGAGAAGGAACAAAAAGATATAGTTCTCAAATATCACGTTGGAAAAACTTGGCATTGCAAACTGCGATTAAAAATCAATAAGTTTTATTGTCCATCGATGGACAAAACGCTGTCTACTCAAATTAAATTGTTTTTAAACATACAATTTCTTCTGCTTCATACTTTTGGCCAACTTTTTCATTATAAATGGGCAAAACCAATCCAAAATTCGATTAATAATTAATTCATTTATTATTCGTCCACGAGCATAATGATATTTACTAAAACTACGTCGTTATCAAATAACAAATTATTTTCTACATTTATTTTTGGCGAATCTAATCCAAACATCGATTAAAAATTAATAAATTTTATTATTTATCGCCGAGCTAAATGATATCGACTAAAATTAACCGGTTTTCAAACATGTACATTTTTGAAACTGTTATTCATATATAATGATTCAAATGTCCTTTCTTTGTTCAATTAGTGGATACCAAAGTAAATTTTCTCGCAGCTGCGCGAAATAAAGGCTTTTATATGCAGCCTTAATTTTCCTTAATCTAATTATACAGAAAACTTTAAAAGCAAGTCTCACAAATGTTTAAGATAATGACAATCATTTAAAGCTAAAGATAAGAATAGAAGGAGAGTTAATTGAGCAAGTGGATGAGTTTGTGTATTTGGGATGTGCATTTAGCAGGGATGGTAGATATGATAGGGATATAGAACGACGAGTAAATGCAGGGAATAGAGTGAATGGGGCACTACACTCTATTATGAAGAACCAGAATGTGTCAAAACAGGCACGTATGGTAATTCATAATGCTGTGTTAGTCCCTACTTTAATGTATGGTAGTGAAAGCTGGGTGTGGCAGAAGAAGCACGAAAGTAGAATAAATGCTGTAGAAATGCGGTCTTTAAGGAATATGCTAGGGTTGAATCTGAATGACAGGGTGAGAAATTGCGTGATAAGAGATAAATGTGGTATGCAAGATGATGCTGTGACCAGGATTAAGAAAGGAATGCTTCGGTGGTTTGGTCATGTGGAAAGAATGAATGAGGAAAGAGTGACAAAGCAAATTTATATGGCAGATGTGAACGGCCGAGTCGGGAAGGGACGCCCTAGGAAAAAGTTTATCGACCAAATTGGCGATATTTTGAAAATGGGCCACGTTAGAAGTACCCTTAACCGACGAGCATGTATGCGTAGATATATGGATGTAAAAGAGGCGAAAGAGGTATGTCAGGATCGTGCCCAATGGAAGTCCGTAGTCTCTGCCTACCCCTCTGGGTGACAGGCGTGAGTGTTTATGTTTATGTTTATTTAAAGCTAACCTTAGTTTCGTTATGATATTTAATTAAAATAAAGGCTAAGCCGAGCGAACTATTAAATAATTTAATATCTACTTATTAAACTACCATAGCTTCCAAAACTAATATAACATTCTAATAATGCAACTTATTACTTATAATATAACTTACTTTATAATATAATTTACTAGATATATCATTTATATTTTCCTTACAACCCATAAAATACCTCTGCTGATCATATTCCACCACCAAATATTACTTCATACGAAGGCTACTTGCCACAATAACCACGCTTAGCTGGCCAACTGCATTTGTTACTATTATTATTATTATTGAAATTCCATCATAAAGGCTCCTGTATCGTGGAGGTAGTTTACAAACATAAATTGCAAAAGTACAAACATCCGTACCCATAACAATTATTTTAACGCCATGCAATACTATTACAATATTCACTGCCATTCAACTCTGGAAGAATAAGAAAATCGTTATAAGGTACAGACTTTGTCAAAAGGGGAAAATCAATAAACAGGTATACATAACAAAATAACTTAAATATATACACATATAAACACATTGCATCTATTCATTCTTAAATACATAAATTCTAATATGTAAACATATTATTACAAATAAAATGAAAGGTAAATATAATGTTATGTGTTTGCCTTCAGGTAATTGTGCTTGTTTATAAAATAAAATACACATGTAGACTTCTCAAGCCATCTGCATAATTACAAAGCAGTTTATTGAAACTACATTTTATTATAGGCAACAAAACATCAATTTCATGCAATAAAAAAAATTAAAGTACTAACCTAAACTAACCTAACTAATATAGTTTTGTGGACCACAAAGCTATATGAATTCTTGATTCGATTCTCACCGGCGGCAATAAAATTTTTAGTTACAATTTTATGTGCTGATTTACAACGTGCTCGGTGTTGAAGGAACATCTTAAGAGAGAAATTAAAAAATATTTTTATACAACTCAACAGCAACCAAATAAAACGCATTGGAGCAGCGTGGCGATCGTTTACTCACCCTTAAACCCTCATAGAAATGAGAGGAGGCCTGTGTTTGTTTGTGTTTGCACAACAACCCCAGTTGTTTTTTTCAGATGTTATCAGAAACATGCTGCTGTCCTTCTCTTGTTCTTTTTCTCTGCCACCTTTTACGATACACATGGAACGATATGAGATAGTGGATACAGCTACAATGCCACTACTTAGGTAGAACGTACCTAGGTGGATTGAAAAGTACTCGGCCTAACACAGATCCATTCAATTCTAAAAATCAAATCTACCCACATTATTTAGTTCAGTTCAGACTAGTTCATTGTGTGAAGTTCGAAACGTGTGCGATAATTAGTTGTGATTTTATAAATTTATTAACAAAGTAATCGGACATAATTTCCGCGAATGGAGCAAATCGAGCAGCGTGCCGTCATTAAGTACCTCCATAACAAGGGGCTATCATCAAAAGCCATCCATGATGACATGGTCAGTACATTAGGCGATTGTGCTCTGTCATATTCATCCGTCAAAAAATGGATAGCAGAATTTAAGCGTGGTAGAGAGAGTGTGAAAGATGAACCCCGCTCTGGAAGGCCTTCGACGTCAACTACTGACGAAAATATTAAAAAAGTACTTGACTTAATAATGGGAGACCGCAGATTAAAAATTAGAGAGATAGCCGAGATTATAGGCATCTCTTATGAACGAATTCAAAACATATTGTCAACGAGTTGGGTTTCCACAAGGTGTATGCGAGGTGGGTTCCGCGACTGCTTTCAGTTGAACAAAAAAGGACGCGATTGACTATTTCACGCGACTGTTTGGAGTTATTTGAAGCCGATGCAGATGATTTTTTGAATCGTTTTGTTACTATGGACGAAACATGGGTTCATTATTATACACCGGAAACAAAACAACAATCAAAACGGTGGAGAAGACCTGGTTCACCACCCCCTAAAAAGGCTAAGTCGATTTTGTCGGCAAATAAGGTGATGGCTTCAGTATTCTGGGACTCGAAAGGTGTGATTATGATTGATTATCTTGAAAGGGGTCAGACTATAAACTCTGATTACTACTGTACCTTACTACGTCGTTTACGAGAGGAAATAAAAGAAAAACGTCGAGGAATGCTCAGAAGAAAAGTCCTGTTTCATCAAGATAACGCCCGTGTTCACACGTCAGTACAGTCAATGGCTGAAATTCACAACTGTGGCTTTGAACTGTTACCGCATCTGCCGTATTCACCTGATCTGGCACCATCAGACTTTTTTCTGTTCCCTAACCTAAAAGAGCACTTGGGAGGTCAAAGATTTTCGACAAACGACGAGGTCAAAGCAGCTGTAGACGCATATTTTGACTCTAAGGAAGATTCTTTTTTTTCAACGGTCTAAATGCTTGGAAGGGGAGGTGGCAAAAGTGTATTGAACTTGATGGTGATTATGTAGAAAAATAAAAATATAACTGATTTAGTATGTGTTTATTGTCTTGGTTAGGCCGAGTACTTTTCAATCCACCCTCGTATATACGAGTCTATCGTAGTCTGTAACTTTACATTTACTTTACCGTTATTTCATCGAATTGATCCCGGTCACGTCAAATGTTACAGTATCGCGTACTGTAATATTTAACGCGACCGTGATTCAAAGAACCACATTTAACTTTCTTTCTTCTTTATCTATCTTAACATGGGTGTCTCTTGTAGTAGAGAAAATTGCCTTAATCTTTAGATTTGGCAAGCGTTGCACACACCTTTGAAGCTGTTTTCAGTAGCCAGCATGGGTATTTTACGTCTGCCGTAAACTATGCCGCCATTTTACTAAATTTGTTTAAAACTAGTGCCCCGCCGTAGTTTTGCTTGGATAAGATCTAACAACGTGGCGTCATTTTGATTTAAGATAATCAAATACCATTGACATACTTAATCAATTTATCGTTTTTTTTTTTCAAAAAAAACAACCCATTCTCAATATTTATTTCAATCAACTCAACAATTATTTCGATATTACAGACATATACTTCATTTTTATTTATAACTAGCGATCTTCCCGGGTAGATACGTCGTCGTACGGGTGATCTGAATTTTACAACACCGTACCCACCGGGTCCAATTATGCTAATAACCTTCGCAGAAGTGCAAGCAATATATTGACAAAGTTTTATCGCAATCTGATGAACGGTATGGCAGCGCAAAAATACGAACAAACAAATATTTATGTTTATATATTAGATGTACCAACTATAAAAAATGCTTTTATAACAAAGACATAAAATTAAACTTTATGAACTGAAATCACATGTGTGTTCAGAGATAAATGAACTATAAATGCAACTCCGAAGCGAGCCAAGTTCCACTTTAAGCTATTTTACGTGATCACGCCCGCTTGCCGTAGGGAACAATAAGTATGTGTTTTGTAGTGAGGCAATACGTCACGAAGTAGTCCGAACAAGTGAAATAGTTAACAAGTTACTCGTAGGAGTATGTTTTATAGTAGAGTTATATATTTTCTTTTAAATTATTTACAAAACAAAGAAATTATTAAAAAATTTATTTAATACAGTTCATAAAATGTCCACTGTTAAATATGAGCTTTTGTGGAAATTGCAAAATTTTTAAATGTATATTTAAAATTTCGGATCAAACATAATTAGTTCTATTTGCTCAGATGAAACAAAGTTGGCATAAATATATACAAAATTACTTAAAAATACAATTTCGAATACGGAGTTTCTAACATACTCTTCAGCTTAGCGGACTAATAGATCTAAACAAACTAAGTGCGACAAACAAAAACAAGAATATGCATAAATAAACAATTTGAGAAAAAAATATAAATAATATATCGAAATTAAATGTGTAACAATATCTATCGGAATAAATATCTTAACGTCTGAAATTATTAATGTCAATGAATACCTCCCATGTCATGTTACTTTTTTAACACATTCTAACATCGCACAATAAACAAAAAAAATGTATTTAAAATATTTTCATATCCAAACTCATTTTCTATTACGATAATAAAAAAACGAGAACCAAACTTTTCTACTACTATTAAAAACAGCAAAAACACACAAAAAATCTAACAAAAGATGGGAGCATCTTTTGTTAGGTTTGGCCTGTTAATATTTGCGATCTCTTCTAATAGTTTGAAAAGTTTGAAAGTTTAAATTGATATCCCGTTTCTTAAAAATTCAAGGAGTTTTTGTACGACAGTTCAGCGAAGTTTACGAACTCGTCAGTAAAATGAAATGAGACGGTTAATTAATATGGAATGACTCTAACTAACACAGTGAGATTTTACTCAAATACTGATAAATTTAAATTGCAATATTCATTACTTAAATTAAAAAATAACAAAAATTTAAATTATATTACAGTCCCACTCCTCTTGGTACAGTATCAAGAATGCCAGTTGTTTCCTCACTAAATAGAGAGGAAATAAAGTTTACTAAATTCCTTGATATTTTTCATGCAGAGGCAGTAAATGTTCACTAACCCATATCGTCACGTGGGTATCGTAACAAGCGACATAAGGAAATAAGCCAGGAGATGGAAAGCACCGTTTTCCTGGTAACAGCTACAAAATAAAATACTGCGGCTGCTAAACGGACTGCCAAACGTGGTACCTTTGGCAAGTGCCTTGTGAGGCAAATTGAGGAGAGGCCTACGCAATGGAATTCAAAAAGCTGTAATGGAGTTTTTTTGGCAGGAACTTTACCGTCGTTGGTTTGCTACTCCTGTATTTACTTTTAAATAATGGTTTGAAGTAGATTTTGTTACGTACAATATTTTGGGTAAGAAATAGCTGCACGTGTTAATTTCAGTAAAGTTACTGATGGTGACATAAAAAAATGCCTTTTAGCCATTTCCACTAAAGCTATTGGCTATGACAATCTTTGTATGCAAATGATTAAACCTATCACTAATGAACTTGTCCCTATTATCACTCACATTATCTCTTCTTCGCTTGAGACGAGCTCCTTTCCGACTTGCTGGAAAAAAGCATTCGTCATTCCCCTTCCAAAAACTTCTAATCCTAAATCTTTATCCCAATTCCGCCCCATTTCCATTCTTCCGATCTTATCTAAAGTACTAGAAAATATAGTTCAGAGGCAACTATCTCAATTCCTAACTGTTCACAGCCTGCTGAGTCCTTTTCAATCTGGTTTTCGTCCAGGCCATAGCACAGTCAGCGCTCTGATTAAAGTGTCTGATGATATTCGCTGGGCCATGGACAAAAGACTTCTCACTGTTTTAACATTATTGGATTTTAGCAGTGCATTTAATTCCGTTGATTATGACATACTTCTTGGTATTCTTGCATCCTTAAACATTTCACCATCAGTAATCTCTTGGTTTAATTCTTACCTTAGGGGTCGCTCGCAGTGTGTCCGCCATGAGGAGGATTTCTCCGAGTGGTGTGATCTTACGGTGGATGTTCCTCAGGGTGATGTTCTTTCCCCACTTCTCTTCTCTATTTTTATCAATGCTCTCACTACTGTTCTCTCCTCTCATTATCATCTCTATGCTGATGACTTGCAATTATACCGTCATTTCAAAGTCCAAGTTATAGATGAGGCTATTAATAAGATGAATGCTGACTTAAGTAGCATAAGCCGTTGGGCAAAATCGTTTGGTCTTCGTGTTAACCCTGCTAAATCCCAAGTAATGATTATCGGCAGCTCATATATGCTTAATTTATTAGATCGTTCGAAGATCCCTGCAGTTACGTATGATAATACTCAAATTCCATATACAGAGACCGCTAAGAACTTAGGTGTTATTTTTGATAATAATTTGTCTTGGGTCGCTCACATTAATATGATTAGCAGAAAAGTGAACTACTCTTTTCAATCTCTCAAGCGTCTCCAGATGTTTTTACCGTTAAAAACTAAGATTACCTTAGCTCAAGCACTTCTTCTTCCTCTCATTGACTACGCTGATGTTAGTTTTTTGGATGCTTCAGAGGAGCTGTTGAACAAACTGGAACGTGTTCAAAATTTGTATATACGTTTTATTTTCGGTCTTCGTAAGTTTGATCATGTTTCAGAGTACAGGGCTCAATTAAAATGGCTTCCTATTCGTAGACGTCGAGACTTACATGTGTTATCATTTCTATACTTTCTACTCTTTAATCCTCTTGCACCTCCATATCTCCGCGAGCGTTTTGAGTATCTTGTACCCCGTGAAACTCAGTGCCGGACCACTAAACAACTACTTCTCAAAACTCCTTCTCATTTCACAAGCCGATGTGGTGGATCCTTTACAGTAAGGGCGGTCAAGCTATGGAACTCACTCCCACATGACATACGTGCTAGCTCTTCTCTTGATATATTTCGGAGCAGAGTAAAGAAATATTATCTGTCAACTTAGAATTATAAATATTTACATATTTTATGTATTTATATGTATAATTGTATATATATGTATGTGTCTATGTATGTATATGTATGTATATATATGTATGTATATATGTATATATATATGTGTGTGTATATGTGTATATATGTATATATTTATTGTCTTTATTGGTATATATGTATGTAAATCAATAGAAATAAGAATAAAAGAAATAAGAAAATAAATTGTACTTATATGTTATACACTTATATGATAATTGTTAACTGTAACTTATAGCCAATTTCTATTAAGTAGCGTTATGTTAATTATTAAGTACGCACGCTGCTACCTACTTGCTTTATATATAAAACTATTTCTCTCTCCCAATAGGTTTGCTGGAAGAGAACTCTTATTAGGGTTAAGCTCACCTTTGTACATTTATTTAAATATTTAATAATTGTTACCAACTTATTGTGTGTACAATAAAGAATAAAATTAATTAAAATTAACTATTTGTAGAAATATTGAAACAAGTGTTCCAATGGTCATGTAAACCTCGAGTAATGTTTCTGCTTAAGCGCCTTCACAAAATCTTCCAAAAACTTTGCAATGTTAAGTCAAGTATATAATATATATATATATAAATATATATATATATATATATATATATATATATATATATATATATATATATATATATATATATGAACGTGATGGTCTCACAAGTTCCGTGCTTTTTTTTGATCGCAAAAGATCCTAACGTGCATAAAGACATTTTCACTTCAAAATTATCATGATGATGAAGATCTTTGAACTAATGTTAAATTGCTTTTGAAGTCATAGTGTTTTTTTTCAATCTTGTAAATAATTAAATGCCTCTCAATTATTCCTCCGACTCCTTTTCATCATTGAATAAAAAGACACAAGGCGGGCTTCCATCCTCTTCTAATTGGATGTCTTTGATAAATCCAAATTACGCAGACTCGTAATTTGTAATAATTGTTATGAATAAGCCCATATTATTATAGCGCAGTAATGTTAGGCTTTTGAGAAAAAAATATTCGCTTATTAACATAAATCATAAAATATAAGATAAACATCAACTCTCACGCCTGTCACCCAAAAGAGTAGGCAGAGACTACGAACTTCCATTTGGCACGATCCTGACATTCCTCGCTCGCTTCTTTGCCATCCTATCATCTACACACATGCTCGTTGGTTAAGGGTACCCTTATCTCTGTCTACGTGGTAGAGCCGCAGCTGCTGCAGATACTGCAGCTATCTATCTATATATATATATATATATATATATATATATATATATATATATATATATATATATATATATATATATATATATCTAAAATAGCAACTTATTAGATGAGACAATGTATAGTGTTTTAGCAAATGACTATCGATAGGCTCATGATGATGATATAAATATATAACATATATGCCAAACCAAAATGAAAAACAGGTTTTTTTAGAAAATTTAAGTACTTTTAAAACCGTAATTTATAGTATCTATATATCTATCATAAGTACTCAGCACGCAATTGTAAAAAATACTAATATTGTTAAATTCATGGCCATTTTATTTCAACATACTACCACCTCTTTTACAGAATTTATGTGAAGTCAAAAGCATACGATCTACAGCTAAACCTAGATCTTTTCTAATTTCTGAAATTTACTTACGTATCAAGCACCACTGCATCTGGACCTCTTATATTAATAATGTCCGTAGTAATGGTTGACCGCATTTCGGTCACGGCGGCCAGTCGTAATGGAGGCCAAACATCACCGCAGGACTGGATTGTAGAGCACGAGCATATGCACAAACACGGACGCAGACTCCATTCCCTCACTCTTATAGTTTGGTGGAATAGTAATCAAACACAATTGGAGAAAAATCAGGCGCATGGTCAACGGCTTTACGTGCTTGTCGCGGCACGGGTGTGAGAGTGTGAGAACTTCTCGATACAAAAACACAGATTCCGGGATTCTGGGACCACGTAATCAGCAGTTGGACTTGCGAAAAATAAACCTATTATTACTCAGAATGAATTGGAAAACTGTGTTGTGCACCATGTAGCAACTATAGCAAAAACTCCTCTGTGAGGCAATCTATGGGGAAGGTCTATGTCCAGCAGTGAACTTTTATAGGCTGTAATGGATGGTATGGACTGATGGTTAGGAAAAGACCATGCTCTCACAGTATGCTATTGTAAAATAGCTTTACAATACTTATGTGTTTCGTATGGCAAGTAACAAAAACCTGAGTCTTTTTCAATCGTTAGCATTTTGATTCTTAATCGGAGATATATGTAGTATATAGACAACAACGTATACTTACCGAGTGGATTCAAAACCCACTAGTTAATTCCACTATTTTACGGTTTAACTCGTTAAAAAAGTACATTTAAAATAGATGTATATTGTAAAATGAAGCACACTACTTTCGTCTGTGTCTGAACCAATACGATATATTCAATCATATGAACGCTCAAAGACAAATTTACTATAAAGGACAGGTTCAAAGCAATCCACGTTCCGTTTCAAGCCACACAACGTGACCACGCAAGTCTGCTTCTGAAACAGACGCTATCTGTTGTCACGCTTACTGAATTGAATAACATACAGCAGAGACAAACGTTCAATTTCGTCTTTTGGAAAACATTTTGTTTTTAATTCTAAGAATTATTGAAAAAGACCAAACAGATAAAATATTTATTAAAAATAAAGTAACGGTCTAAATATACAATGATAAATATACTTTAAATTAAATCTAACCCATAAATTTATAAACATTATTTCTAATACTAAAAACCTTAAAAATATATATTATAATAACTAAATTAAATTATTAAAAAAGAGGTCCTTTAGGCAAGGTACGGTCTAAATATATTCTACAAGTGGACACAAGCTTCACCTCATTCTTAAGATGGATTCAAAGCAAAGAAGGGTCCGCGGCGTCAACCCTATATGTGCTTCCCCCAAAAAATTCAACAAAGGACGGTTCTGAGCTACCTGCATCCATAGACTTCCTGCATGTCTTAACAGGTCATAACTTCATCTAGTAGGGGGAGACCCCATACTTCGTATACCCGTTCGAGGCGGCCATTCGAGAACCTTTCTTCCTTAACTTTCGTCGGTTCTTCAAGCTACACGGCCGGCCCATGTAGCTCGAATAAATGGTTCATGCGAAAGACATTCACATTAGATGAAAACCTTCAACTTGTATTTCTTAACAAGCGTACAGGACAATTATACTCGTACCAAGGCTCGCCGTCGCTTCGAGTATGGCTGTTTAAGGGTTTCACAGGTGCCAATTATAAGGGGCTAATTTTACAGTCTAAAGGAGATGTATTATATATATTTACAAATTAAAGGACAAAAATCCTTTCCCTTACCTATGTAAGTAATATATTTAAAATACTCTCCATTGCGTAGGAAATTATTTATTTATTATATTAAAGTAACATTCTACATACATCTATCCAGCCGGGATACAGATCTAATGTTCAAAAGACGGCTTATAGTTATAAAGAATCTATCGCGTTACCGCCAATATATTAAAAAAAGCATTTAAATGCACGTTTCACCGCGATGTTTTCTTTTACCATCACTTCACACATTTTTGTAATGGTTCTGATTTCCCAGATATGTAGTTTACTCAGGATGTTTTTCTTTACATCTGTTATCTACCATGTCTTGAAATATAAACGACGAGACAACAGAGGCACAATATCGAACTAAATTAAGACATCTTAGCGACTATTATATAGATCCAACCGTTAAATGACATTCGCAATATTAATTCGTCTAAAGTCTAGCTATTTAATTGAATACTCCTGTAGTACTGCAGGAACATTCAATGATATCTGTGCCAAAATTCAGTAATCTACATGCACAGTTTTCTGATAATTCATATAAAATACTGTGACAAAAAGACATAGACACGGACAACGAAGTGTTTCTACAAGTAGTTCTATTTTTAAAATTATCGCAAGGAGCAGCATTAATAGTTTTCCTAAATTAAAGAAGCCCATCCGAGCGAAACTGCACGTAAAAGCCTAGCACTAGTTACTACATAAATACAGTTTAGTGGCTATTACGGACTGTTACATAAGAAGTATGAATTTATTAATAAGTTTGCAAATACGTATTTGCCGTGGAAGGAAAAGGGGATATATCTCGCCGGGCAAGATTTTCAGCTCGGAAGGAGGCCAATGTTCTTGGTGTTAATTTTGATCTATTCTATATATAGTGTAGTAACTTCGGAACTATTTTTACTATATAATATACGATAGTAACTTACTGTGTGGCTTAATTAACTAAATTACTAGTAAGTAAGTTAATGAAGTTTTTTTTATGATTTCCGCCGGTGGGTACTCCCCCACCGACAGGAGTATATTGACAGTTTTCACAATTTTGTTCACTTTTTAAAAAAAATTATTACTTATTTCTATGACACATGGAGAAGGCTACGCGTTTCTGCTATTTGATACATATTGCGTATGCCTTCTCTTTATATTAATATAATTTGTTTAAGAATTTGAAATTTTTGTACATAGTTATTATTCTAATAAAATTATCATTTGGTTAACATAAATATTCTTGTGTTTTCGTAGTCACATCAGAAAAGAAAAATAAGAGTGATGAAAATACAAAAAGAAAGAATAAAATGAATTAAATACTAGAAACAAAGAGTAATCTTGACTCTAAGCAAAAAGTATAATATAATGACAATAGTGTATAAAATTAGTATAATGACAATAATTTTTTTTAAAAACAACCTAATTATAAAAATAAAGTAAAGTAAAAGTTAAGTAATATTAATTCTAAACACAGACAACGTTGTATAAAGATAGCAAGAAAGGGAGGAAACAAACTCATAGGGTAATTTTAATTCTAAACATATTATAATATTATAATAACTGTGATTAAAACTACTTTTACAAATTTTATCGCGTTTATTTTTACTTCTTATTTTTAATTCCCGACGTTTCGGACGCTTTCCAGCACCCATGGTCACGGGGGACTGAGATGACTGACGTCCCGATGTCATTGTTAAACCCGGAGTACCTTCAGCTTTTTTAATTATTGTTTATGGTCCGATCTATGCAAAACGAACTGACTATGTCTTGAGGTCTTGCAGTGGTATGCTTGGGTTTAGTTTTAATTTTATTGATTATAGGATCCCAAGCAGGTGGTAGTACCCAGCCTCCTTCTCTATTGAAATTAGGATGTTTTTTTAATTTCAATAGCCTCACGTATCACGTATCACCATATGTCAGAGATGTCACAGACAAGATTGGCTATATCTTGAAGCGAGCTTCTATTAGAACATTCTACAAGCCGCCGAAGAAAATCAGTCAGTTCCTACCATCCGTCAAGTGTCATATTCCTCTACAAGATGCAGGAGTGTACAAGCTTGATTGTGAATGTGGTCACTCTTATATAGGACAAACCAAAAGATCAATTAGGACCCGCGTAAAAGAACATATAGCTGATGAGAAGCATCAACGTTCCGGGAAGTCTGCAGTTTGTGATCAAATCCTAGACGGCCCCAACCATTACATCAGATTTGATAGACCACAAATCCTCGCGAAAGAACACAGATTCCTACCAAGGATAATACGTGAGGCTATTGAAATTAAAAAACATCCTATTTTCAATAGAGAAGGAGGCTGGGTACTACCACCTGCTTGGGATCCTATAATCAATAAAATTAAAACTAAACCCAAGCATACCACTGCAAGACCTCAAGACATAGTCAGTTCGTTTTGCATAGATCGGACCATAAACAATAATTAAAAAAGCTGAAGGTACTCCGGGTTTAACAATGACATCGGGACGTCAGTCATCTCAGTCCCCCGTGACCATGGGTGCTGGAAAGCGCCCGAAACGTCGGGAATTAAAAATAAGAAGTAAAAATAACGCGATAAAATCCGTAAAAGTAGTTTTAATCATGTGTAGTGTTCTTGTAAATATAAGAAATCATTATATAATAACAGCGGTATAATAAAATAATATAATGACAATGAAATTAATTGAAATAAATAATCTTAGTTCTAGGCACATGAATAAAAATTGTAAGTACAATAAGGTTGATAACAGTGAAAATTAAAATATTAAAAGCTCAAAGGATCTTAATTCTAATGATAATCAAACGTTTAACAATAACAACATATAATAATTATTAATTATATCTAATAGAATAAATAAAGAAAACAAATTAAAGAGAAGTGGTTGGTTAGTTACTAACTATTACTATTGCTATTTACAGATGCACAGTTCTTATTGAAGTTCTTAAGTATTTTAAAAATGTTATTAACAAATTGAATGAAAGAGTCCAAAATGGATTCCTTCTTCATTAATGTGGTTAAGTTAAATGGAGGAGTTCTTAAATTTTCACAAAGTATGACATGATTTAATCGTTGCACTGAAAATGCTAGCCAATGCTCAATGAGATGTTCCAGAGTTTATGGGGTGACGTTATCTCAAGGACAATAATTATTGTCAATTATTTTGCAGCGATAAAGGTAAGCTTTGTGAAAACCGTGGTTAGTGAGCACCTGGGTAAGGTAAAAACTGGGTTTGGTGATAGTGCGTAACTTCTCGATATCCTCCAGTGTTGGAAGCAGTCGTTTGGTATGTTGGCCCTGCTCTGCGCCATAATACCTAGCTTGCCAGGTCGCGCGATTTTGAGTTCTGATTGTGTGTTTGAGGTGTGAAATGGGAAAGGCCAAGTAGTCAGGTTGTTTGCGCAACTTGGAACCAGCATACGCACCCTTATCAGCTGCCTCATTGCCAGTTATGCCAGAATGACTTCTGACCCATCCCAATTCTATGATGCCTATTTCTCGGTACTCGTGTATAGTTTTGTGTATTTGTGTAATGATGGGGTGTGTGTTGCTTCTGTTTTGTATAGCGTGCATAGATGAGAGTGAGTCTGTATAGATGACTGTGTGTATATATTTGTGTTCTTTGATCCACCTGCATGCCTGCGGAACGGCAAATAGCTCCGCTTGGAATACTGTACACGTTTTGTGCAATTTAAACTTCTTTATGTAAGCCACTTGATTTAGGTTAGCAGGGAGATAGCCCACGAAAGCGGCTCCCACTGCACCGTCTTTCTGATTACTACCGTCAGTGAATATAAAATGTGCCGTCTGTTCAGATGCAGATCCCGTAGATGTGAAGTTTGTAAATATTTTAGGAATGGGCAGGATGCAGGAGTTCAGAGACGGGAGTTGGTTTCTCTAGAGGGATGTCGCTGGGGATTTAGTCAGAGGTACCCAGAAGCCGAGCTCTTTCCACAGCGCAAAAATTGAAGCGTTACTAAAAAAAATTCAATAACACTTTACGTCATAGAATAAAAGTTTACACAATGAGCACATACGCACGCACGCACGCACTAGACATGTGTAATTCAAAATTTGATTTAATATCAAATAAACTAAAAGGCAATCATTCAAATTGTACCCATTTTAAAAAAATAATCTTCGTCTTTCATGCGAAAGACATTCACATTAGATGAAAACCTTCAACTTGTATTTCTTAACAAGCGTACAGGACAATTATACTCGTACCAAGGCTCGCCGTCGCTTCGAGTATGGCTATTTAAGTGTTTCACAGGTGCCAATTATAAGGGGCTAATTTTACAGTCTAAAGGAGATGTATTATATATATTTACAAATTAAAGGACAAAAATTCTTTCCCTTACCTATGTAAGTAATATATTTAAAATACTCTCCATTGCGTAGGAAATTATTTATTTATTATATTAAAGTAACATTCTACATACATCTATACAGCCGGGATACAGATCTAATGTTCAAAAGACGGCTTATAGTAATAAAGAATCTATCGCGTTACCGCCAATATATTAAAAAAAAACATTTAAATGCACGTTTCACCGCGATGTTTTCTTTTACCATCACTCACATGGTAACTCAGCACAACTACTCAGTAAAACTTCATCATAATCGGATAAATGAACCGAGTACCTGAACGCATACGAGACAAACAAACATTTATTTTTTACATTTATAAAAAAAACATAACATCAGTAGTCTAATGGTATGGTGCGGACCACGAACTCAAAGGAGTCTACTGCTATGGAATGGTTCAAGAAAATGTAAGTAAGTTTGATAGCATAACTTGAATTTTTAAATAACAGTATTTTTATATCGCCACTATGATATTAAGGATTAAAACGTTGAGTTTTCTTTGGCGAGCCATTTTATAGGTATGTATATTCTAAATTTTACTTAATAGGTTAAAACAAACAATAACGATTAAGGTTTAGGAAAAAACTCTCAATAAAATGCAAAAAACGTGACAAATATTTTTGTTGAAATTGCCTCTTATTATTGTATCATATTACGCATAATAATAGCAGCAGTATTTAATTTGATTTTTGATTTGCAAAATTTAATTTGAGTTTAATTATACCTATAGTGACTATGGTTGAAGTTCCATTAAACAACGTTACTATACTTGAAGCATGATAATTTGCCCAAGAAGCTAAGTATAGTTTGTACCTTTATTTTGTATTTTTGTAATAATTTCCTGTAAAGATAAGGCAATTGGATCGGACTTCATAGAGCCATGAACTGGATTAAAATATTTCATCTTATTTGTTAAAACGTATATGTGAAAAATCATTTGTGTAAATTATTTTATTTTGCCTACCCTTCTTGCATATCTATGGCACATTGACTTCTGAATGATAATATACCAAAGTTACATAACTCGCCTCATAATAAATATTGAAAAGATACTTCAATTTTCGGTGTTCACTTATTATTAACTACAAGATATAATTTGATCCGCTTTATTAAATGGTCGTTTTGCTTTTAAGCAAAGTTATAAATTCAATTTTAAACAACAACTTAGTGACGGCGGAGTGTAACCGCAGAGCAATGGAAATTTCTGTCAGCCATCTCTTCCATCTCTGCACAGGGAGGACGACTCACTGGCCCATACCGCAAAGGAGAAAGCCGATCTTCTAGGCTCTTTCTTTGCGTCTAACTCGACTCTCGATGACGGGGGGAGTACGCCGCCGACCATCCCGCGGTGTGAGTGCTCCATGCCGGAAGTGCACTTCACACAGCGCTCGGTTCGCAAAGCACTCCTCTCCCTGGACATCCACAAGTCGAGTGGGCCTGACGGAATCCCCGCAATTGTGCTGAGAACGTGTGCTCCAGAGTTGGCACCGGTTTTAACGCGTCTTTTCCGGTACTCCTACTCCCTAGGCGTAGTCCCAAAATCATGGAAGACGGCTTTCGTCCACCCGATCCCTAAAAAAGGCGACCGCTCAGACCCGTCCAACTACCGGCCAATCGCCATCACCTCCTTGTTCTCCAAAACAATGGAGTCCATTGTAAACTGCCAGCTCATGAGGTACCTTGAAGATCACCAGCTGATTAGTGACCGACAATACGGTTTGCGCCGAGGTCGGTCAGCTGGTGATCTTCTGGTCTACCTAACTCACAGATGGGCATTACGAAGGCCTTCGATCGGGTTTGGCACAAAGCGCTTCTTTCGAAGCTCTCTTCCTATGGGCTTCCCGAGAAATTGTGCGATTGGATCACCAGCTTTCTTGCAGATCGGAGCATCAAGGTCGTTGTAGACGGTGCAAGCTCCGATTGCAAGCCTATTAATGCTGGTGTTCCACAGGGCTGCGTGCTATCGCCAACGCTGTTTCTTCTGCATATCAATGACATGTTGCATACCCGTAACATTCATTGCTATGCAGATGACCGCACTGGTGATGCTCTTTACACCGGCCGAGCCAATATTTCTCAGGAAAACGTCTCCGAGTGCCGGGACAAACTTGTGTAGTGAAGTGAAGTTGAGTCTCTGCTGGACAGAAATTCGGATTGGGGGCGACTAAATCTAGTCCAGTTTAACCCCCAGAAGACACAAGTTTGCGCGTTAACCGCTAAAAAGAACCCCTTTGTCATATCTCCTCAGTTTCAAGGCACTCCCCTTGTTGCCTCAGCCAGTATCGGAATCCTCGGCGTCGACATATTGAGTGACGTGCAGTTTCGTGGTCACTTGGAAGGGAAGGCCAAATTGGCCTCTAAAAAGCTTGGCGTGCTCAGCATAGCGGGACAGTATTTCATGCCGGCACACCGCCTGCAACTTTACAAGGCGCAGGTTCGGCCGCACATGGAATACTGTTCCCATCTCTGGGCTGGGACTCCCCAGTACCAGCTCCTTCCATTTGACCGCATCCAGCGCAGAGCGGCTCGAATCGTCGACGACCGAGTGCTTTCCGATCGGCTCGATTCACTGTTGCATCTATCACGGGGAGTGCTTTGAGGAATTGTTCGGATTAATCCCAGCCGCCAAATTTCGTGAAAGCACTACACGGCAAACGTCCCGATACCATCCACACCATCTGGATGCTTGGCGGTCCACCACTGTACGTTTCACAAGGAGTTTTCTTCCACGTACAACCTCTCTGTGGAATAGTTTACCACCGGCGATTTTTCCGGACCGATACGACCTGAGGACCTTCAAGAAAAGAGCTTACACCTTTCTAAAGGGCCGGCAACGCACCCGCAATTCTCCTGGTGTTGCGGTTGATCATGGGCGGCGGTAGTCACTTAACATCAGGTGAGCATGCGGCTCACTTTGTCCTCTCGTTCGTTTGCCCCTTCTTCTATAAAAAAAGAGCAGTTTGAAGTATGAACGGTTGTTTATGAACAGGCGTCGTCGGTAAAATGAAGCTGGTGCGTTTGGAGGAAATTTGTATTTTGTACTACATTGTCCATACTGGTTACAATGAAATTTTTATTGCACGTGGCAGTGTTGTGTTAAATTATATTGATATGAAATTTAATTTCTCGACATTAGATATTAAAATTTTGATTGAAAACGGCCATAATAATAATACTTGAACATAAAAAATTATCGTACGTTTTCTTTTAGTTACAGCCTATCAAAAGTTCACTACGGAACATATACACAGTTAGTGGGGTTTTAAGCTTTGGGATACGGATACGGTAGCGCAATGAGTGAGCGTTTGGTTGAGGGCATTTCCGAGCATATGGCCATACGGCCAACAGTGAAGGACCACGTCTCGGTTCCGTAGGTCATCACTGGCAACACGCACTGGTTGTACAGCTTGGTTTTCAGGTTTTAAGGTATACCTGACGAGAAGATGTGTCGTAATTTCCCGAACGCTGCCCAGCCGAGTTGAATCCGTCGATTGATCTCTCGGCCGAAGTTGGACTTACCTAGTCGGACTTTTTGTCCCAGGTAAACGTACTCGTCAACAACTTCGAGCTTAGTGCTCCCAACAACGACCGGCATAGGTGCGACATGGACATTAAACATGATCTTTATTTTGTCCATGTTCATCTTAAGACCTATCCGTTGGGAGGCACTATTGAGGTCATTGAGCAACAGAGAGATTTCTGTACAATTTGCCGAAGGGTATGTATGTGGTCTATGGTACTAAAGCCTTTTCGGAAACCGGCTTGTTCGGGAGGCTGGAAGTCGTCAAATCTGCGTGCGAGACAATTCGTAATGACTCTCGAAACAGCACGTAGACGCGGCTCAGAAGGGATATCTGTCTGTAGTTTTTCAAGAGGGCGTTGTCACCTTTCTTGAAGAACAAGACCACCGCACTCAAGCGACAGTAGCCTAATGGCAGGGCGCGGACCGCGAATTCAAAAGGTCGTGGGTTCGAATCCACCATTCGACTTAGCTCCGACCGCATGGACAGTTTCCACGAGCTTGTAATTCATATCGTCCACTGCATTGCAATCTTCCAGGCACTGAAAGCGGTTACGTAACTCAAGCTGAACTATTTCGAGCTTCTGGATCAGAGCACGAGGGGGCGGAGCGTTGACTTTATTAGACAAGACCTCTCCAACTTAACGTTTAGGTTCAGTGTGCCTCTAACCATTCGGTGATCGCTGCCAGTTTTCACCCTTGCGATCACTGAGACATCACTGAAATGTTGGCGTCTGGTCGTCATAATGAATTCAATCTCATTTTTTGTCGAACCGTCGGGGCTCGACCAGGTCTACTTCCTGTGGGGCCGCTTCTGGAAGAAAGAGTTCATCATAAAGAGTCCCTCTTTCTTCATAAATTCGGCCAGCTGCTGGCCCCTACGGTTTCGTTGCCCTGCTCCAAATCTCCCTAACTTCAGCTCATCGCTTTCTCTTGTGCCTAGCTTTGCGTTGAAGTCTCCCATCAACACCGTGTAGTGGGTTTTGGAGGAATGCATGGCTTTAGAAATATCCTCATACATTTCCTCCACCTCCTCATCGGGATGTGCCGAGGTTGGTGCGTAAACTTGTATGACTTTCAGCGAATACCGTTTGGTGATTCTGAGTATCAGGTACGCGACCCTCGTTGACACACTTCCAATCTTTACAACGTTGTTACGAGAGACTTGTGGACGATAAATCCGACACCTCCTTGGGACAGAAATTGTCGTCCTCCCGGTGATAGAACAAGTTGCCGGACTCGAGGATTACCGTGTCCTTCCCCTCTCTTCGGACCTTGGATAATCTAATAATATGCCAGCGCAACTTGTCTACCTCTTCTTCCAACTCCAGTATCTTCTCGTCAGTCCCCAGGGTGCGAGCGTTGTATGTTGCCAGGTCGAGTCATCGTAGGTGGCAACCGAACCTCTACCGGAGATTCTTAGCACCCAGTGTTTACATGGTATTGTTTATTTCACGTCGGGATGTTTGGCAATGTAAAATAACATACTTTTCCACGATACAGGAAAAATCTAGAGTGCGAAAATATTTTATATTTAAATTTTAAATTTAATTTAAATTACTTTATTCTTTCATTATCATTATCACTGCGGCCCTTCACAGTCCACTGATAAACATAGGTCATCCTCAAAGATTGTCACGAAACTAATATAATTTTTTAAATAAGTTCGTTCCACCAATTATAGAATACAACATTATACATATATCTAAAGCTAAGTAACGGACGTAATATGAGTGCTCTCATATAAGTCAAATAAAACTATGTAAGAAAAAAAACAATAAAAAATAAAAATATAAATTTCCTCGCAACCTTCCGCTAAACAAATACAATGATGTGTCTTACCTGGATTGAAGAGCACCTCCCGCCCTCCCTCAATTGCATGCACTAACTCCGTCACCACTAGTCCCAGCACCACTACTCACAACACCACTATTCCAGGCAAGACACACCATCGACGATAATACGACACGTGTTTCGCCTCTACACGAGGCATCTTCAGGTAATGTAGACTTAACACAATACTGTCACGTGCAATAAAAAATCATTGTAGGTAACCTGTGTGGACAATGTAGTACAAAATACAAATTTCCTCCAAACGCACCAGCTTCATTTTACCGACGACGCCTGTTCATAAACAACCTTTCTTACTTTGAACTGCTCTGCGGTTACACTCAGAAGTCACTAAGTTTTTGTTTAAAATTGAATTTATAACTTTGCTTTAAAGTAAAACGAACATTGTTTTACTTTAAAGTAAACGATCATTCAGAAGTTAATATGCAATAGATATGCAAAAAAGGTAGGCCAAATAAAATAATTTACACAAATGATTTTTCACACATACGTTTTAACAAATAAGATGAAAGATTTTAATCCAGTTCGTGGCTCCATGAAGTCCGATCCAATTGCCTTATCTACACGGAAAAATATTACAAAAACACAAAATATAAGTACAAACTAATACTTGGCGTCTTAGAGAAATTATCATGCTTCGTAACGTTGTTTGATGGAACTTCGACCACAGTCACTATAAGTTTATTTCAACTCAAATTGAATGCTGTTTATTTTTGTTTTAACCTATTAAGTAAAATTTAGAATATACCTATAAAAAGGCTCGCCAAAGAAAACTCAAAGTATTTATCTTTAATATACGTAATTGTGGCGATATAAAAATATTGTTATTTAAAAATTTAAGTTATGCTATCAAACTTACTTACATTTTCTTTAACTATTCCATAGCAGTAGCCTCCTTTGAGTTCGTGGTCCGCACCATACCATTAGGCTACGGACACCAGAAAATAAATGTTTCTTTGTTTCTCTCGTATGCGTTCAGGTACTCGGTTCATTTATTCGATTATGATGAAGTTTTACTGAGTAGTTGTGCTGAGTTACCATGTGAGTGATGGTTAAAGAAAACATCGCAATGAAACGTGCATTTAAATGTTTTTTTTTTTTATTTATTGGCTGTAACGCGATAGATGCTTTATTGCTACAAGCCGTCTTATGAACATTAGATATTGTTGTAATAAAATAAATAAATAACGCAGTTTTATAAACGTAAATGGTTTTTATTTGAACACCTTGTGCACACCATGACAATTTATATTGAAGAAGGAGACAGGGTTACCAACACCAAAAATAAATTAAGGATAAATTACATTGCCATATTCTAACACCCCCACTCAATGTAATTGCACCGAATTAAACTGACTTACAAAACAAATATGTAAGTACGAAATTTTATCAGTGTTACCTATACCACATTTTTTTAAGAAACGATTTATCAATTCTCTACTTAAAGATTTTGTAACCATGTCAGCAGGTTGATCATTTGTTATAACATATTTTAAACATATAGTTTTATTTTTAATTAATTCTTTTATAAAATGGTAACGGATATCAACATGTTTTAATCGTTTGATACTATCAGTACAGGCAGTAGATATGGCTGATTGATTATCACAATAGATGTGTATAGGACATATATTATTTATTTTGAAATCTTGTAACAAATTAACAAGCCAACAGGCTTCACTGGCTGCCATACTAATGGCAATATATTCAGACTCTGCAGAAGATAAGCTAACAGAGACTTGTTTCTTTGAGCTCCATGAAATTAGACAGTTAGAGAATTTGAATAAGTAGCCTGTAGTTGATTTTCTATCATTGAAATCTCCTCCCCAATCTACATCACAATATCCCTCCAAAACATTATCTGTACATTTATAAACTAACTTATAGTCTAAAGTATGTTTGACATAACGCATTACTCTTTTTAATGCACTTAATAACATATTATTTGCACATTTTTGATATCTACTTAATAAAGAGACAGTAAAACATAAGTCTGGCCTAGTGCCAGATACAGCATACATTAGACATCCTATCATCTGTCGACATGACTTTTCAATATCTTTGTCTACTGTATTGTTTTGGTTTTGAAAAGGATTTAGGTTAATATTTTGGTCATTGGTGTAGACATTGGTTTACAATTTTCCATTTTAAATCTTTTGAGGACATTCTCTAAATATTTTCTTTGGCTCAGTTCAGTAACTTTTGTGTCTAAATTTTGTATTATATTTATGCCTAAGTAATCGCTTACATATCCTAAGTCTTTCATTTTAAATTCCTTACGTAATAAATTTTTTACCTGCTTTACTGAGTTATCACTTGTTCCAAATATTAAGACATCGTCAACATACAATAGTAAATAAATTTAAGCACTATCCATACACTTTCTATAAAGACAAGAGTCACAATTAGATCTAACAAAACCCTCTTTAAGGATTGAATTTAATATTCAGCAGCGTTGAATTTAATGTTCCAGCACTTAGGTGCATTTTTGAGACTGTAAAGTGCTTTATTTAATTTTACAATATTATTACCTATGTAAGCTCCTTCAGCAGCAATTTTCTTCAGCAATTTTACATAAACATTTTCATTAATATTTCCATACAGAAATGCCCCTGTTACATCCATTTGAATTATAGGTAAATTAAGGTTAGTTGCTACTGCTACAAATAACCTAACAGTTGACAATTTTGCAACTGGAGCATAGCAGTCATTTAAGTCTAAATTATCATCCTGTTCAAACCCTCTCGCTACCAATCTAGCTTTATATTGAGGAAAATCTGAATCTCCCCTTTTAATTTTAAATACCCACTTACCACTCACAAGCTTTTCATTTTCGGTACATCACATATTTCCCAAGTATTATTTCCTTCTAGTGTTTGCATCTCTCTATCTATCGCCTCCTTCCATTTGCTGCTGTCACTTCTCATCGTAGCCTCACCATAAGTGACAGGTTCACATTGTTCGGTATGCACATTTTGGAAATGATAGTAAACAGGTGGCTTCCTAATTTGTTTGCTGGGTTCTTTTTGGCAGACCTCATCAATTGGTTCGACTGAGCTGCTACTTGCTTCACTTGGACTGTATTCACATCCAGACTCTTCGGACATACTCGACATCACCACAGTTTCATCGAGATTCGCTGATGTAGTTTCCGATTCATTATGCAACTCATTACTTTTGTCATTATTTTCTTCCGTATAGTTCAATTTTACCTCGATTTCACTATAGTTTTGTTCTTTTTCTAAGAAAACTACATCTCGTTTGAGTTCTACATCATTCCTATGTGAGAAGTATATTCTATATCCTTTAACAGTTTCGCCATAACCAACCATTACTCCTTTTTCTCCTTTGCTATCCCACTTCTTTCGCTTTTCTTTAGGAGTGTGTAGTGGTTTTAACTGATGAATGTCAAAGTCTTTTCCAAACCACACCTCATATGGCGATTTTTCACTGTCTTTACTTTTTCCGGTCCTGTTCAAGACAAACGCTGCTGTGTTTACAGCCTCAGCCCACAATGATTTTGGTAAATCCTTGCATTCATTCAGCATTGTGCGAGCGGATTCGACTAGCGTCCGATTCTCTCGTTCTGCTTTTCCATTCTGCTCTGGGGTGTAGGGGGACACTTGTTTGATGTATTATTCCGCGTTTAGTAAAGATATCTTTAACCTCCTTATTTATAAACTCAAGACCATCAGTTCTGAAGATTTTACCTTATTTCCAGTCACATTTTCGGCCTTGTTCAATAGAGTACTTTATATCAGACTTATTCTTGACAAAATACACCGGTCTATAGTTGGAGAAGTTATCTTTCAATATTACAAAGTACCTTGAACCGCCAACTGACGTAACCTCCATAGGGCCGCAGGTGTCTGCGTGGATTAATTCACACGTTTTTGTGGTGACTTTTTCACTTTTCCCAAACGGCAATCTATGTATTTTCCCTTCTAGATAATTCTCACATTTTTAGCCAAAGTTTGTTTCACGTCAATGTTATTTTTCAACAGTACCTTTCTTACATAATCAAAGTTTTGGTGTGCTAATCTTTCGTGCCATTCTTGCAATGTACTTTCAACTTTCTTAGCCATATTAGCCACTTTGTTTTTATAGCGTAACTCCAAAAATATGAACTTCCAACTCGTTTTCTTCTTCTTCTTTCTTTTGTGGCGGTTTGATTAAATTCGCCAATGACGTATAGAGTAGAAAATGAAGGCTTATGAGTTTAATTAAAATAAGAGTCTGTGATAATACAAGGATTCAGTTTTCCTCCGAGAATTTTGACAAATCTATTTGTTGAGTTACCTAGAACAAATATGACAAACACAGGTGTTAGACTCTTACCCGTATGTTAAAAGTGACAAGGATTTAAAGTTTCATATTATTAGTATTAATAAAATCACATAAAATATACACAAAAGGAGTACTGGTATATGTTAAAAGAGAATTAAAATCTATAGGTCGAGGAATATAAGGAGGAAGGTAATCATAAAGGGAGGAGGATAATTTGGGACAGTTGAAAAAAATATGGTTTGTGGAACCTTCATCTAAGCCACATTCACACAATGAGCTATCCCTTACTCTGATTTTTGCCAGATGTGCATGTGTACAGGCGTGTCCAATTCTTAATCTACAAATGATTGAAGTTGCATGTTTATTTGCTTTGTTAAATTTAAAGAACCAAGGCTTGGGAGGAATAACCTCTTGGATGGCAGCATAGTGCTTACCTTTAACATTTTTGGAAACTTCCCATAATTTATTCCAATTTTCATTCAGTTTCCTTTTAGCTAGCAAAATTAGGTCATGTGAGTAAATTAAATTTTGTAGAATGCCATTAGCAATTGCATTTTTAGCGAGTACATCAGCTGTTTCGTTACCATGGATACCACTGTGGCCTGGAATCCAGGCCACTGAAACATGGATTCCTTTAAGATGGCATCTGAATAGGGTATTTTTTATTTTAAGAATTAGTGGAAATTTATGTTTGTTATGGAATTGATTGGACAAAATAGCTAACAAACAACTTTTTGAATCTGTGAAAATAACTGTTTTATTAAGATTATGTGACTCTACATATAACAAAGCTTCACTGATTGCAGTTGCTTCACCGGTAAAAGTGGAGGATAGTGAGGGGCATTTAAAGTTAAGAATGATTTTGAACTTAGGAATCCAAACAGCAGCTCCATTATAGTCTTCATCAGACTGTTTTGAAGCATCTGTGTACATGACAAGCCAATCTTTAAAGGTGTTTTCTATAATTTCTTTTAATTTCAAATTTGCCATTGGAGAATCCTTTTCTATACCTAGATCTAGATGAATGTCGGGTTGGAAAACAATAGCCTCGTAAGGAACATCAAAGAGTGGATTTATTTTACATTGAAAGATTGGGTAAGGAAGCTGAAGAAAAATTACAAAACTTTTAAACAAGCAGGGAGAGTCCTTATGGGTCCAGTATCGGTCAGATGAGATATACTCTGAAAGAAGGTGCAATTTAGGAATTAGGGGATGATCTGAAAGCTGGCATATCTTAAATAAGAATCTGTCTGAAAGGTATTGCCTTCTTAATCTTAAAGGAGGATCTACGCACTCAACCTGAAGAACATTTATTGGTGAGGATTTCATTGCCCCTGTAATAATGCGAAGGCATTTCGATTGAATTTTGTCCATTACTTTTAGGGATGATTTATTGCAAGGCTCCAACAGAAAACATCCATAGTCAAGGTGGCTTCGTATTAAAGCATTGTACAGTAATTTCTGAGAAAAAGGATGAGACCCCCACCAAACACCTGACAAAGACCGAAGAATATTTATGTTTTTTTCGCATTTTTGTGTTATATATTCAATGTATGGACCAAAGGCCAATTTCGAATCAAGGATAACTCCCAAAAATTTAACATTGCCTCTAACTGGAAAAGGTTGCTTATCATATACAATGGATATATCGGGAATTCGCCTTTGGCGGGAAAAGATCACCACACTACTCTTGGCCACAGATAAAGAGAGGCCATGATTAGTTAACCATTCTTGTAAATAATCCATGGATGAGTTTAGACGGGAACATGCCACTGTGAAGTTGTTTGAGGAGATGTATAGAGCTAAATCGTCTGCATATTGAAGAACATTACAAAAAGAATTTACTGAAAGTTCTAAATCGTGAGTATATATAGAATAAAGGAGAGGACTAAGAACTGAGCCTTGTGGAAGTCCTTTCCATATAGTTTTTGGGGGAAGCAGGAGATTTTTAACATTTATAGATATTGATCTAGAAGAGAGAAAGTTAGAGACGTAATTGACTATCCTCACTGGAATGCTCAGATTAAGCATTTTCTGCCTGAGCACAGGAAGTAGCACATTATCATATGCAGAAGAAATATCCAAGAAAACTCCTATGAGAAATTCATGTTTTGAGAAAGCAATATGAATATCTGTGACCAAAGTACTTAGGCTATCCATGGTACTTAAACCTTTTCGGAAACCGAATTGGCTTTTAGGTAAGAGATTATTCCTTTCCAAAAACCACTCCAAGCGATTTTTTATTAAATGTTCCAAGATTTTTGCCAAAGTACAAGAAAGGGCAATAGGTCGGTAACTGGAAGGGTCATTGCTAGACTTACCTGGTTTGAGAATGGGCAAAATAATTTGGGTTTTCCATTCAGCAGGAGGATTACCAGTAATATAAATAAAATTTAAAATGGATAGTAAGACAGTTTTAGTGTTCTCACTACTATTAATTATAAATGAATAAGGAATTCCATCAATACCTGGTGAGGAGTCTTTAAGGCCATTGAGTACAGTAAACAATTCTTGAGAAGAAAAGGGGGAATCAAATTTATCATTTGTTTTTAAAAAAGCAGAATTAAAAACTAGGCATTCATCATAAGATGGGACTGTTTGTGGTGCAAGTTTATTAGAGAATTCATCTATCCACAGGGAAGGATCATTAGAAATTATATTTTCACTAGAAACTGCACAGCGATATTTTTTAACATTTCTCCAGACCAAAGATGGGGGAGTCCTAGGTGACAGTGACTCACAGAATTTAAACCAACCAGTTCGCTTTTTGTCTGACAGTAATTTTAAGGTTTCTGCAGCAATTTTTTTATAGGAGATATAATTCTCTGCAGTCATAGAACGGGAGTATATTAATTCAGCCTCTTTTCTTCTCCTACAAGCTGCTGAACAATCTTGGTCCCACCAAGGAGGGGAAGGATACTTATTTTTGAAAGGTTTTTTTAAGGGGATTGACTTATTAGCAGCAGAAATAATTGCATTTCTGAACTCTATATAAACAGGAGCAATATTATCATTGTTAATTGGGGGAAGATTTGAAACCTCTTGTTCCAAAACTGTAGAATATAATTGCCAATTAGCTTTGGATAGATTATACTTTAGTCTTGGGCAAAATGTAAAATTTATTCCAGGTGAAGTAGGAGGAGTGATGAATATAGGAAAATGGTCACTGCCATAGCTAGAAGGTAATATTTGCCACAAAAGAAGGGAAGCAATATCTGGGGAGCAGAGAGTTAGGTCAACGGCACTTCTAACATTTTGTAATGGGGATACTCGACGGGTAGGAGACCCGTCATTTAGAATACAGAGATTAAAATTATCAATAAGATCTAAAAATGAGGGAGCCAGTGAATCACACAGATGGGAGCCCCAAACAGTATGATGCATATTAAAATCTCCCAAAATAACCATAGGAGGTGACAGAGAAGAAATAAGTGTTGCAAGTTCTGTTAAAACATTTGCATCAGGATTAGGAATGTAAACAGAGAGAATAGAGACATCAAGGGCCTTAATAGCAACAGCATTAACTGCTGGACTATGAGAAGGGAGAGGAATTTGTGAAAATGTAACTGTTCTTGAAATTAAAATAGAGGTGCCAGCACGACCATCACTCCTATCATCCCGGAGGCATGCATAGCCTGAAACCCTAAAATGAGACTCAGGTCTAAGCCATGTCTCCTGGATGGCAAGAATGAAGGGATGAAATTTATTAATGAGGTAAATGAGTTCATTTTTTTTATTTCTAATGCTCCGACAATTCCATTGAAGAATTGGCGGGACTGCGAATGTTACGGGCTAAGGAGGAAAGCTGAGTAAGTTTTTGGTGTAAGCTGAGAGGAAGTTCCGTGTCATTAAAACGGGAGATCATGTTAATTAGAATTGATATCATAAGTTCGCAGAAATTATCATTACTAGAGGAGTTGTTGTCATTTCCCAGTAGAGCACACCCATTAGGAAGGGAAGAATTAGGATTCTCAACAATTGCCTGATGGGCTGCCATATCATATCCAGAATTTAATGATTGGCTATAGGTACGTTGAGGGATAAAAATTGTTTTTTTGTATGATGCAGTTTGTGAGAGCTGAGCCGAAGGGGTTGAAAGACTGTCAGTTATGGTATAAGGGGTCTGTTGAGAACAATTACGAGGCTGGATTCTTGTTGTATCAGCAAAGGATCTTTTTGTCTGAGGGAATCTAGCTGAAGCTTCTAAATATGAGATATTTTCTTGTGACATAACAAGTTTAATAGATTTTTGCCTTAGATGTTCAGGACAAGTAGGGTCTTTTGCGGTGTGGGGACCTGAGCAGAATAGACAAGTAGGAGTTTGTCGAGAACAAGCTAAACCTTCATGATTCTGTGCACACACAAAGCAGCGAGGAGATGATCGGCACTGGGAAGTAACATGGCCAAATCTACAACATTTATGACACTGAATTAGTGGCAAAATATATTTTTCTACTGGCATTGAAGTGTAAAAACAGTAAATATGGGGAGGAAGTTTTTGTCCAGAAAAAGTTAGAACAACCGTCTGAGTTGGAACCCATGAAACGCTATTGCTGTCACTAACTGATCGTCTATTAAGTCGCCGTGCTTTAATTATAGAACCGTAGCCAGAGGGAATTTCTATAGCTGCTATTAATTCTTCTAGTGTCCACTCTATGGGAACTTGTCTAACTAGCCCCATACGAGTGATACTATATGAGGGGATGGTTGCTTCATATTTGGAAATTTGGAGAGCTGGGTGATCGATAAAGGTGTTAGCATCTGCAGCTGTTTTAAACTCCACTGATATTCTATTTCGTCCAACTTTTTTGACTCCATCATGGACTATATTTTTAATATTGTTATGATGCAGAAAGTGACCAAATTTAATTGGTTTAAGAGTTACTCCAGACAGCTGATCATTTGAGATTTTACTTACGTGAACTAGAAAAGGAGCGGCATCATCTTGAGAGTACTTAACTTTTTTATTAATAAAATCAGGATGGGTATATGAGGATTGTATTGAAGGAAACTGTTGTTTTGGATCAGTAATAACTATTTTTTGTGGATGGGCAGACTCGTTACTTACTTGGGCACGTTTACGGTTAATTAGTTCTACATTATCAATGTTAATGGGTAAGGAAAAGGAATCATTGCGACCCCTTCCGGGATCGGGAGGTTCGTCCTCCATTATATTACTACAACAAAAAATTACATAAAAACGGCACAACTACAAACACTTACTAATTTACAGATATTAAAACCTCCACCAAGACAGAAAAATTTACTATAGTAACTCAACAACACTTAATAAAATAATAAATTTTAAGCAAAAAAGGCACGACACTTGTATCTCTCACTTCCTCCCCAAGTCCAAAAAACCATGCCTAATTGACCCAAACGCTACTTAATTTTCTTCTTCTTCTTCTTCTTCTTTCTTTTGTGGCGGTTTGATAAAATTCGCCAATTACGTATTGAGTAGAAAATGAAAGCTTATGAGTTTAATTAAAATAAGAGTTTGTATCTCTCACTTCCTCCGAAAGTCTCCCTCACTGGCAGTCCAAATTCAATTCCTACTTAATTTTCCAATTTTACGATTTCAGATTACAAAACCCCAACTCGTTTTGCAATTGCACAAACTTTATTGTTTTTATAAAACTGACACGACCTGTCATCTGTCGATATAACGTATCCTTTGTTCGACGCACAGTTTACGGAGAATAGGTTTGTTTTCAATTCCGGCACGAACAGAACTTTGTCTATGGTTATCTGTACGCACTCAGTACCGTCATACACCTCTACTGCCATCTGTCCGTAGCCTAGAATACTAATCACCGCTCCATTACCGACAATAACAGACTCTTGTTCAATGTCGGTAAATGATGTAAATAATGCACGATCACGGCACATGTGTTCACTGGTCCCCGAGCCCACTAACCACTGAGATTGACAATATTCTTTTAATGAGTTTGACACCACGAATGCGTTACTTTTATTGTTACTATTCTTACGTTCTTTGTTCTTCTTAAACCAGCACTGTGACTTGTTATGTCCACTCTTGCCACAATAAAAACACCTGTTATTCTGTCCTTCACTTTTCACGTTACTTTTACACTCGCTGAGGTTATGTCCCATTTTATTGCATTTAAAACATTTTATATTCTTCTTATCCTTAACCAGAAATGCAGATGAGCTTGAAGGTGAACATTGTCTATTTTTCTCTTTCAGCCTTTCTTCTTCTACCAGTAATCTAGCAACTAAATTGTTCATTGTTTGTTTATTGTCCGGGGCTGATTCCCAAGCCGACACAAAATGCTTACACTCATCTGGTAATGACATTAATACTTTAGTTATCACAAACTTGTCAGAAACTTCTTCTCCCATTTGTTTAAGCTGATTTTGTTATTCCTGGATTTTTGATAGGAATATTGACATTTCAATACCTGTTTCAAACTTATATTGAAAGAAGCGCTGTTGAATTATTTGGATGTTTGTTTCGGCTAAACTTTCCAATATGGACCATCGATTTCAAAGCCCATATTTTTTTTGTAGATAGTACTCACTAAAAGAAAGCGTTTTTGGCCATGCCCATGTTATATTTATATAACAAATTAAATCAGGAGTTAAGTATGGTAATGGGCAAGTAATAATGAATTCATCTAAATGAATAAAAAATCTAAATAAAACTAGGTTCATGATTTTGAAGTTAAAGAAATGAATAGAACGAAGAATGCTCATGAGCCCAAAATTATTGTTGTTGGCGATCATATTGAACAGGTATCTGAAGTTCGTAACTTGGGTATAATTATGGTAGACTAAGGTTTAAAAATCATGTTATGCGTACAGTGAAAAATTGTTTTTGTAGATTAAAAGTATTATGTAATATCCGGCAATACATAAGTGAAGAATTAAGAGTTCAACTTTGCGAGTCATTAGTACTCTCGACGCTAAATTATGCTGATATTGTTATGGGAGAGTGTTTGCTTGCGCGAACAAAACTTGTTATACAACGAGTACAAAATGCATGCTCTAGGTTCTGCTATCGAGTTCCTCGTAGAGGCCATGTGACACCGTTTTTAAACCGGGGCAAACTTATTAATATGTAATCTGGTAGATTGGTTCATTACAGTTGTTTACTTTATAAAATATTACAAAATCAACAACCGAAATACTTATATGAAAGGCTCAGTTTCTCGGAACGTCTCTCGCGGGAAACTGTACGATTATTGTACCCAAGACACACAACGGCCGCGTTTCGTGGTAGCTTTCGGTATGCTGCCACAAAGTGTGGGAATAATATACCGCCTCCGACCAAGGTTCACACAACACAAACAGTTCACACTTTTAAAATAAAACTAAAAGAATAATTTTTAAATTTGCAAAGTAGGTAGAAATCTGTGTCGATGTAACACATTTTTCTTATAAAGTATACTGTGTCTGTATATTATAAAACTAAAGAATACTTGCTTAATTGTACATTTATTTATTTTGCTTTTTTTTCTTGTCAAATAATTTAATTGCGTGTCTTGTGCCTTGCACATGCCTATTGTTGCGCTTTTTATTGTGTTGGTTTTTTGTTGTGCCCTTTTCCTAAATGCTAACAGTTTTATTTTTATTTTAGTGTAACAAGTGTGTGTTATACACATATATGTATATATATATATATATAAACATATATATAAGTAAAGTGTGTATTTTTATAAGTGTTTGAACCTGTGATTAGTGTAATAAGTTAAGTTTATACTATTCCACCTATGTCTCTGACGTTTACCGAAAATCAGTAGTTGTAGATACCACTATGTGGTTTCTATAACATTTCTGCTGAGTAGATGCCTTTTTAGTTCATTTTATTAAACAATTATGTTTTGTTAATTTATGTGTATGTTTGGAACTAAATAAAATTATATTATATTAGTATTATTATTATATGGGTGTTATTGATAGAGTATTAACATCTGGTTGGGCTGGATAAATATATAAAAGGAAATGATCAATATACATAAAAATATATTTAATATACTAACATAAATAAATTAATAATACATAAATAAATAAAAGCCAAACCAGATGGAAGCCCTCGGCAGGGGAGACCAAACGGCCGAGGGTTAGGGTGAAAGGGAAAGAAACCGTCGGACGATGCGGGCGGTATCGAGGAGCGCCGCCTTCTGCATTTGACCCCGGAGCGGTCCGTCACGGGTCCCAGCCGCCTCAGATGACCCGAGAGGCTTGCTGGGACTAATCCGTTTGCAGACACGACTACAGATCACCCCACATGTCGGTCACCCTGTAAGCCAGGTCCAGATATTTTGATTGCTTATCTGTTTCGGCTTTCACGAAGTAGTCAAGTTGCGGGAGCTGCCGAGAGCTTTTTTATAACTAATTAGAACTACGTGTTTACAGAGAGAGATGTGAATTGATTCTGACCATTGTCTTTTACAATTCTTAATCCTATGCTTACAGTTTACTAAATTACTACATACTCAGCGTTTATGTATGTACTCGTATGCCGATGGACGCTTTATACGTATTATGGGTGGTGCTGGTGTAACCATAACTCCTCCCTCCTCAACTGCAAAGATTTAGATTCCGACGATTTTGCATACAATGTAAGAGCTTAGACTTATTTTTCCAAATTACAACAATAAGACTAACTAAAACTAACATAACATAGAGTAATACAGTAGCTAAACTAACACTTTTCTTATTCACTAAGCTTTCACTTTCACTTTCTACTATTTCATTTTTCAGTTTGTACGAGAGATATTTTAGTCCATCCAAATTAACGCGATTTAAATTCACTCTTTTCTCCACGTTTGTGGGCTGCTCTATCAATTGAGGTAGAGTTAAAATAGGTGTTACTTTATATTGCAGTTTTCCTGAATAATATCGTTTCCGGTGTAATTTAGTATTGCCTAATTTTGTCCCACAGCTTTCATCGATTTCCAAGAGGTAAGTGCCCTTTACAGTATTTTTTTGAGTGTCATCGCCACACGTTTTTGTAAGCACTATTTCATTTCGTGTAAATAGAATCCAGTTAATAGGATAATGTTTCTTACACTATTAATGTTCATAAATGGAAAACTCGTTAATGTACTGCTTAACTCACGTTCCAGTTATATTAAATTTGTTAATAATAAAAATTAAATAATGAGCATACAATTTACCGACGAAGTTTTAATGAGACATGCAAGTTTTATTTTATCGAGATTGATAGCACAGTGCCGTTTAATTAAAATGCTTCACCGAACTCTTGCTATTTGTTTTATGATTCAGCGATAATTTCATAATTATCACAAAATAGGTCCTATTGTTTGCTATTTATACAGGGCGTTAATTTAAAATCGTTGTCCGCAATATTAGTACAATACAAAAAATATGAATTTCTTAATTGGTACAACAATAAACGTTGCACTACACCCTGCAATACGTGTAGTTTCAAATAATAAATTATCAAGGTTGAATGATTTGAAAACTTAACAAAATTTTGTACTGACGGAAGAAGCTTCTAGGAGATTGATATTAAGGTCTCCGTATACGTTTATAAAGCTTAACTAAAACTTCTTCCATAATTTTTCAAAGGTATCATACCTCGAATATAGCGTCTGTAAATACTGACAACAATGAGGTGTTCAAGCTCAACATATGCCATTTCTATATTCGCTCAACAGAGGGGCTCACAATCCTTGAGTTATATATTACTAGTGCTCACAATATCTTTACGTTCCTTACATGATATGTATTTATTGTATTTAATATCTAATATTAAGGAACCACTACGTACCACCACGAACCACCACGGTTTAAATTGATAGGTACTGTAGGCTTACTCTTGAAAACAATTCCGATCGATCGGGATTGGAATTATGACGTTTGGTACTCTTGAAAGCGACTCTAGCGCTAAATTAGTTTAATATTGCGTGGTGATTGTGTGAACTAATTAGGGTTGGAATTGAAATTGTCCGAGCAAAATCGGTACTCCCGACGCACTTTTGACAGTTAGTTGACAGCAGCGTATTGTGTTTGATATTGTGTTGGAATTGGAAATTTGGAATTAAGGAAATAGCAAAACAGTAACGTTTTATGAATTGTGTTCATATTAATGTTTTTTTTTCCGGCAATTATCTTATTGTTTTCAATAAAATAATGACATGTTTAACTCTTGTGTCTATTATTCTACGTCGTAATAGTGCATTGCAATTAAAAAAATGACGAAATGAGCTTCAAATTATGCGTTTTAAGCACTTAAGTTTTTTTCTATGAGTGATGATGATTATGGAGCTAATAATTGTATTATTAAGGACTTTAGTGAGAAAATAGTGCATGAATAAAAACCTAAATATGACCCTCCGTAGAGAATATATTTTACATCATTTTGTTACAGCCTTTATTTTTAATTCGTTTTAAAGTGGTTGTTTTGTAGAAGAAATATTTTCAATAGTTAAGCGGCGCAAAGGTTTAAAGAGGATTGTTTAGATATCTCAAGTATGATCTAAAGCATCCCACTGCTGGTCAGAGGTCTCTTATCATGTCTGAGAGGTTTATTGGCGGGTTTCACACGTAAAGGAAATATAAATATAATAAATGTATAATTTTATAAGAATTAAAAATAAAATTATATAGCTAACGTAATTTTAATAACACATAACAACACAACATAAACACTCATGCCTGTCACTCGAGGGGTGGGCAAAGACTACAGATTTCCATTTGGCACAATCCTGACACACCTCTCTTGCCTCCTCCACATCATTATACCTACACATACATGCTCGTCGGTTAAGGGTACCTGAATAAAGTTTAGAATAGAAAAAAATGCGCGGATTGAACTTTTTTGTAGTAATCGCGACACTTCTTACTTGGCAAATAAAAGTAATTAGAAACATATTTTGGAATTGCTACTTAATTTACCTACAGTGAGAGAAAATTAGTCTGGCCCACCAGGAAAGGTAAATGAAATAGGTAAACTCACGGTTAGCGGCAGCGGCGATCAACTCCAACTTGGCTTCAACGATATCTTCGGATGTGGAAGGCTTCAGTCTTCCTTGACCACACTCCTACGTGATTATATAGTCTATGCACACATCTGGGTCGACCCGGCACACTCACTAACGCTATTTACATTGATTTTCATATTGGAAGTATTAGACAAGAACAGCCATTACCGATGCAGTTCGTCTTGAGTCTCGATTACATGTGGGTATCGATCGCGTCGACTCTTTTTACAGACGCTTTTGTTGTGGGCCAACAGATGGCGCCATAAGTTTGTTTTGCGGTTAATTGGAAAGAAGGATGCAATAGAAAAGTAAGGAAAGCAAGCCAGTACATAATTCCCCCCACTTGAAATCGTTTCAGATTTCATGAGTAAATAATCAATAGCAGTTCCCACTATAAAATTAAATACTTCAAAAATAGAAGCTAGCTTAGAATAATATGTACCTAACTTACTATAGTATTCACAATTAAATTTTAGTTGCATACCTATTGGAATGGTATATAATGCAACATAATTTAACAACTAAATCTACCAGCTAAATAACAAAAGGCTATAATATTAATTATGAGAAAAAATTGACAAATATTGGTATATTATTGATTTAATGGTAGAGGACACAGTTTATTCACTAGTCTCTTAAGGAGTCCATTAGTAGTGCGTAGGGTGACCACACGCACTACACCGTCTTTGCCGGGATGCACGTCTTGAACTCTACCTGAACGCCACTCTAGTGGTGGTAAATTGCTATCGACAATTAATACAATATCTCCGACGTGAACATTCGGTTGTTCTCGAAACCATTTAGCGCGTTGCTGTAAGGTATGGAGATAATCGCGTTGCCAAATATGCCAAAAAGACTGTGTAATTTTTTGCAACATCTGCCAGCGGGCCCGTGGGGAAACATATTCATTAGAGAGTTCAGGTTCTGGTAACGATATAAGAGGACCGGCGAAGTCAATTCCCACATTTTGGAAACACCGCGTTGATTGTACTCTAGGCGACGGAAGATTTCCCATTAAAGGTTGGCAAGCAACGGGTTTTACCCTAAAACATGCAATACGCGACCGAATTAAGTTACGAATGCCAAGTATCCAATATCTTCGCTGAATAATCGATTGAAGAGTACGAGGACCGCAGTGTAAGTAATTAACATGAAAGTAATCTATAATAAGCAAAGATAAACGAGACGCCTTTGGCAACAGTACGGGATGTTTTACGGTTGCGGGTAGATTAGATTGCTCTAGACGGCCCCCCACTCGCAGCAATCACTCATCATCAATAAAGGGATTCAGTTTTTTAACGGCTTTGGTGGCTTTGATTTCCTCTGTAAGATGAAGTTTTTGTTCATGTCGAACCATATAGACGATAGACTGCTCCAGCTCTGATACACTCAAGAAATTCTTATTTTTATAGTTTCGTTTGAACGCTGCTACAGCCCGCAAACACCAAGCTAGCACACGCTGAACGCGGGATAGCGTGGAGTAGCGATCTAAGAGTCCACTAATGAAATCAAGCTCAGTAGAGCCGTTATCCGTTTGAGACACATAAGCAGTAGAGCGCAACTCGGGTACGGAAGCTTGTGATTCCCATTTGAACTTTATTGGCCAAGTGGAGGAATCGTTAGCGAGCCAACTTGGACCTGACCACCACATACAACATGTCGCCAGTTGTGAACCACTGAGACCTCGACTGCAATGATCGGCAGGATTATCATATGTCGATACGTGTAGCCAGCTATCCAAGGATACATCGTCGATGATTTTCGCAACACGATGGGAAACAAAAGTCTTTAGTTTATGAGTTTCCGTATGTAACCATGCTAGAACTGTGCTACTGTCAGTAAAGGCAATCACTTTACTGACAGGGATTTTATCTCGCAGCAATTTTTGCATGTGCTTAAGAACTCGTCCTAAAAGTACAGCACCGCAAAGTTCTAGACGGTTAACCGTTAATGGTTTTAGGGGTGCGACTTTTGATTTTGCAATCAGCAGATGCGTTCTAAAATGGTTGGCACGAACTGTCCTTAAGTACACACAACATCCATATGCCTTTGAAGAGCCATCACAAAAACCAATCAATTGATAACTTTCGGCGTCATCATATGTAATTCTACGAGTCAGTTTAATCTGTTTTACAAGTTGAATTTCAGAGATAAAGTTGTGCCATTGGTGAGCGACCTCAGGTGGAATGGGTTCATCCCAACTCAGCTGAAGGCGCCACATATCTTGAAGCAATAGTTTGGCTATTAGAATGACAGGAGTTAGCCAACCAATTGGGTAATAGATGCGAGCGATATTTGATAATATTGCACGCTTTGTTAAATTGGAATTGAACTCTGAAAACGAATACGTAAAGAAGTCTTCTACGGGGTCCCATTGGATACCCAGAATTTTAAGGATGTGGTCGTGATTTTCATCACAAAAGACCCTGGGTATTTGACAATGTTCGGACGGTAGAGCTGCAATAAATTCGGCCGAATTACTACTCCATTTACGCAGCTCAAATTGAGCACAGCTCAGTAGTTTAATAAGTTCATTTTTCAGCTCAAGTGCTTGTTTTAAAGATGGCGCTCCCGTTGTAATGTCGTCCATAAAAGTGTCATGAAGTAAAACGTCAGCTGCTTGAATAAACTCAGAAGCATGATCGACCGCTAGTTGATGCAGGGTACGAATGGCTAAGTACGGTGAACTAGTTACACCGTATGTCACTGTATTTAATTCGAATTCAAGCACGGGATCAGCTGGAGAATTTCTCCACAACACGTGTTGCCACCCTCGGTCTTCCGGACGTAAATCTATATTGCGATACATTTTCGAAATATCGGAGGTGAACACGATTGCGTGAAGACGAAATTTTGTCAGTGTATCAACAATGTCGTTTTGTAGCTTAGGACCAGTGTATACGATATCATTTAATGATTTTCCGTTCGTCGTTTTGGCGCTTGCATCAAAAACGACACGTAGTTTTGTCGTAGTACTCTGAGGGCGGAGTACACACTGATGCGGAATTACAAATTTGCCTGATCCAACGTCTGCGGGTTGCATATGCCCCAGATCTGAATATTCCATCATAAAATCAGAATAGTCCTTTTTTAATTCTACATTGCGCTCAAGTCGCTTTTCGAGTTTGAATAAGCGTGATTTTGCCATATCGAAAGATTCACCCAGATCATCGCAAGGTTTCCTCAGTAACAAAGGGACGACGTAACGACCGTCAGGTTTACGTGACACAAGAGTGGAGTATAGTTCCTCACATTTTACCTCTTCGGGGTTCGCTATAAATGTTTTCGGTGGTTCTTCGACCTCCCAAAAACGCTTGACCACGTCATTCAAAAGCCGCGTGGAAGAAACGAGGGAAGACACCATAGGTGGAGAATGAGAGCTGTAATTAATTTTGCCAGTGAGCACCCACCCAAAGACACTGTGTAGAGCGACTGGTAAACCAGGACCTATTTCTAGGCGTTGGCCATCATAAATTTTATGGAATAGTTCTGCGCCCAGCAACAAGTCTATATTAGTGGGTTTGTCGAACTGTTTGTCTGCTAGAACTAGATGTTTGAAATTTGCACGAACCCCAGAAGGTACTTCTACGACAGGCATTTTACTTGTTATGGTATTCATTATTATAGCATTAATAGTGAAGTTTGGACAATCAGAATCCGTTGGCATTACCACGCATGAAGTTTCACCCTTAATTTGATGCACTACATTTTTTCCTAAGCCTGCTACAGCTAAATTGCAGCGACGAATGGGCAACCCTAAACGTTGAGCGAGTGATAACGTCATAAAACTATCCTGAGCTCCACTGTCAATAAGTGCGCGGGCAGTAGTATACTGAGCGGGAGCACCACAACCGCGCACGCGCACTACACATGTGCCGAGTAGAACGAGAGCACGACTGTGACCAACGTGAGCGCTGGTAGTCACGGAGCTCGCAGTCGCGGTTAAGTCGTCAGCCGTAGCTGCTGTTTTATCGATAGTCCTGCCAGTGGAGCAACACGGAACAGCAACAATGGCGGTGCCATCGTGGAGCAACGAATGGTGACGCTCACCACAAGTTGAGCATGTATTTTTTGAAAAACATTTATTGGCATTATGATTTAAACGTAAACAATTCATGCAAACATTTTTATTAGACACTAAGCCATATCTTTCAGAAATATCAAGTTCTTGAAACTTCGGACATTTGAAAAGCGCATGTGCCGCCCCGCAACACAGACAATCAGCTGTTTTATTTGCAGCATTTGGACCTATAGCAGTGTTCGAAGGCAATGATGTAGTTTTGTGATATTGTTTATTATTGTGACTATTTCGTGTTCCAGTGGCACGCACAGAATTTTTATGCAACTGTCCTGATTGAAAAACAGAGTCGGAAAAATTACCCGGTTGACTAACTTCTAGCACTTTAACATAACTTTGTAAAAAAATTAATAAATCAGAAAAGGTAGGAATTTGCTCCCCGTTTTGCATCTCGAAATGTTTACGCGTATCAGAATCTAAAACACGTGCAGCTAAATAAAATAAAATAAACTCATCTAGGTTCTTAATTTTCATAGCTTTCAGGGCATTAACGGTTTCATTCAACATATTAGTTAAGTTACGTAAATCGGCATAGTTACCAGACTTCAAAGGAATAAAGCTACAAATTTTATTCAAGTACGTTGCGGCCAAAATTCGTTTATTTTGGAACCGCTCGATAAGAGCTTCAAAAACAATTTGGTAGTTGTCAGAGGTAACCGGCACTCCTTTCGCGATTGACAGCGCCGAGCCCGAGAGACACGTCAACAAATAATGAAACTTTTCGATTGACCTTATATTATTGTTTTCATGTACAAGTGTGGAAAATGTATCGAAGAAAGTTTGTCAATGTTCAATGTTTCCATCAAATTTCGGTAATTCGAGTTTTGGTAAACGTGCTTGCGCGTATGGTTTCATACTATGATATGATAATCCGGAAGTCAAACTCGGGTCCGGATCGCATTGCGCGTCGGCTCGAGTGCGACCCTCGCTTAGAGCAGCCCTGGCGGCGTCGACGGCGTAGTACATGTCGTCAAAGGCAATCACGGGCTTCATATCAATAATATCGTCCGGCTTTAATTTTAACTTTAACTCGTTTATTTGATTCGTATAATCCAAGAATTCTTTACGCACTAAATCAATACGCTTAAACCTAGCCTCGAATTGAGACGTAGAAGTTGTATCCGTTTGGATATTCTTCGATAAATCATATATTATTTGAATTTCTCGAAATGCATATTCTCTTTGAATAGTAAGCAACTTGAGTTGTCTCTCAAATTCACTAGCGTTCGACTTTGTTTTATCTGTCATTATGTTTGAAGTTATAAATAATAAAACCGTAAATTTAAAACAAACCTAATTTTTTAACCAACCAATAATGTCGCTATTAATAGGTAGATATATATTGTGCCACGCCTATTGAAACAACGATCAGTATTGAATATGTGGTGTAAAATTTTTAACCTACTACCTCCTGTTTAGTTACTACAAAATGAATTATAATTCATGTAATCAATATCTGAGAATAATTCTGCCTATTTTTAAATTATATCAAATAAATTCAGTAAGTTGCTTCTTATTATATCGTTCAAATTAAGACAATGAAATAAGTACTTTACTTAAGTTTTATTTGTAAAAGTTTTTATTTTTTAATTTGAATTGCTATGAACTGTAATTTTGGAGTTTTCGAATGAATTGAACCCAAAATACCATAGAACATCCTGCTCGAAGGACCACTATGAATAAAGTTTAGAATAGAAAAAAATGCGCGGATTGAACTTTTTTGTAGTAATCGCGACACTTCTTACTTGAAATAAAAGTAATTAGAAACATATTTTGGAATTGCTACTTAATTTACCTACAGTGAGAGAAAATTAGTCTGGCCCACCAGGAAGGGTAAATGAAATAGGTAAACTCACGGTTAGCGGCAGCGGCGATCAACTCCAACTTGGCTTCAACGATATCTTCGGATGTGGAAGGCTTCAGTCTTCCTTGACCACACTCCTACGTGATTATATAGTCTATGCACACATCTGGGTCGACCCGGCACACTCACTAACGCTATTTACATTGATTTTCATATTGGAAGTATTAGACAAGAACAGCCATTACCGATGCAGTTCGTCTTGAGTCTCGATTACATGTGGGTATCGATCGCGTCGACTCCTTTTACAGACGCTTTTGTTGTGGGCCAACAGATGGCGCCATAAGTTTGTTTTGCGGTTAATTGGAAAGAAGGATGCAATAGAAAAGTAAGGAAAGCAAGCCAGTACAGTACCCTTAATTTGGCCCATTTTTAGTATATCGCCAATTTGGTTGACAAACTTCCGCCTAGGACGTCCCTTTCCAACTCTGCCGCTCACTTCTGCAACATAAAATTGCTTTATCACTTGTTCTTCATTCATTTTTTGTATATGACCATACCACCGAAGCATTCCTTTCTTAATACTGGTCACATTATCTTGCAAACCACACTCTTATCACACAATTTCTCACCCTCTCACTCAGATTCAGCCCTTACTTACCATACTCCTTAATGACTGCATTTCTACTGCGTTTATTCTACTTTCGTGCTTCTTCTGCCACACCCAATTTCCACTACCATATGTTAAAATAGGGACTAACATAGCCATATGTGCCTTTTTTGACACATTCTGACTTTTCACAATAGAGTTTAGAGCCCCATTTACTTTATTTCCTGCATTCACTCATTGCTTTTTAAAAAGGATTTGTTATTAAAATTCTGATACAAATTTGATCATTTATTTAATATAATGCAAACATATTTTTATCAACCTATTACTATTAGTATATATTCTTACCTAGGTACTAAATCTACATTAAATCTATTTTTCATATTTGAAATTTGATAATATAGCTTAACATATGTAATCAAAAACATATTGATTATATATCAAATGATAACACTTTGAAATTAAAATTTTCAAATTATATCTTAAGTGAACCAAAAATCAGTTTCTTTTACAAAAGTAATTAAAAGAAAACAAATAAATTTAAAATAACATTAAAACATTTATAAAATTAAATGAAAGTCTTATTTTAAATTACAGGATTTTTATTGTTGTTGTACTCTGTTTGGAAAATTTTAAACAATAATATTAAACCCCTCAATTGTCCTGGCTATTTTGGACATTGCATTTGATTATAACTTTATTTTCGGATGCTCCATATATTGATCATTTCTTGTTGGTAGAGTGTTGTTGCTTGGGGAATGTGGTATGGAATTAAGTTGTGATTATGAAATGAAATGATTATGAAATGATCGCTATAAAGCTAATACTGACACATACCAAGTGTGACCTATCAAAGTGCTACTTTAAGCAACTGCTATTGAGTTGAGTGCCCGTTCAGAGTTTTTTTCGGCCTAGGTGACAACTGTGAATGTCAGCGTCGTTTGTACCGAACTTCGCCCCTTTTCGTATTTATTGTTTTCACGGGATCTCGTATTTACGTCTAACTGCTTATAGTGTTTTTATGAAAGTTTTATTACGTAATGTCATCACTTTGTACAACACAAATAAAGGAATTAAAATTGTTTAATTCCTTTATTTATATAATCTCGAGAATAATTTCTAACAAGTAATATATAATCCTTTATTTAAATAATACATAAAGTGTTCGGTGAGGAAGTCTCTTATCCTCACTGAATAGTTTCGTTTTGTTTTGTTACCGGCTGTATGTAAGAGCACGTAATGGAGCTTAAGTTGTTACGTGGCGAGCTTCAAGCTTAATTCCAGTATTATGTTTGTTAACCTGTTGTATTTATTACATTCTCACGTATAACATAACGTTTAAAGACGAAAACATTAGAAGCTTTCTGAAACTTCATGATATTATATTTGTAGGTACCCTCAACTGTGATACGACTATGTATGAATGTCTAATATTCTATATCGTCCCGTGGGAATCATTAAGAGGCGATATTGAGAAACTGAATAACGAGATATGCAGCAGTATCTTCCTGATAAACGCATGCCAAGCATGGCAGATATGGCAAAGTCTCTTCTTTAGGGCAATCTTTTATAGTCGAATGAACTACTTAAAAAACTACTTATTATTATTTTCACCAAACACTTCTTTGTTCCGTGCTGAAGGATATAGAGAATGGACAAAGAGGCATTCCATCTTAGTACTTGGAATCGCAACGCATCTTTTTAATCTACTTGATATTTTTTTGTTTTTATTTTTTTATAGAAGAAGAAGCAAACGAGCATGCGGGTCACCTGATGTTAAGTGACTACCGCCGCCCATGATCAACCGCAACACCAGGGGAATTGCAGGGGCGTTGCTGGCCCTTTAGAAAGGAGTAAGCTCTTTTCTTGAAGGTCCCCGGGTCGTATCGGTCCGGAAAAATCGCCGGTGGTAAACCAATCCACAGAGAAGTCGTACGCGAAAAAACAATCCTTTTGAAACGTATAGTGGTGGACCGCCAAGCATCCAGATGGTGTGGATGGTATCGGGACATTTGCCGTGTAGTGCGTTCACGAAATTTGGCGGCTGGGATTAATCCGAACAATTCCTCAGAGCACTCCCCGTGATAGATGCGATAAAATACGCAAAGAGATGCAACATCTCTTCGCAGCGCCAGTGAATCAAGCCGATCGGAAAGCACTCGGTCGTCGACGATTCGAGCCGCTCTGCGCTGGATGCGGTCAAGTGGAAGGAGCTGGTACTGGGGAGCCCCAGCCCAGAGATGGGAACAGTATTCCATGTGCGGCCGAACCTGCGCCTTGTAAAGTTGCAGGCGGTGTGCCGGCAAGAAATACTGTCCCGCTCTGCTGAGCACGCCAAGCTTTTTAGAGGCCAATTTGGCCTTTTCTTCCAACTGACCACGAAAATGCACGTCACTCGATATGTCAGAGCCGAGGATTCCGATACTGGCTAAGGGAACAAGGGGGGTGCCTTGAAACTGAGGAGATACGGCAAAGGGGTTCTTTTTAGCGGTTAACGCGCAAACTTGTGTCTTCTGGGGGTTAAACTTGACTAGATTTAGTCGCCCCCAATCCGAGACTCTCACTCTCTGTTCTGCAAAGACTCGACTTCAGTCACAAGTTTGTCCCGGTACTCGGAGACGTTTTCCCGAGAAATATTGGCTCGGCCGGTGTAAAGAGCATCACCAGTGCTGTCATCTGCATAGCAATGAATGTTACGGGTTTGCAACATATCATTGATATGCAGAAGAAACAGCGTTGATGATAGCACGCAGCCTTGTGGAACACCAGCATTAATAGGCTTGTAATCGGAGCTTGCACCGTCTACAATGACCTTGATGCTCCGATCTGCAAGAAAGCTGGTGATCCATTCGCATAATTCCTCGGGAAGCCCATAGGAAGGGAGCTTCGAAAGAAGCGCTTTTTGCCAAACCCGATCGAAGGCCTTCTCAAAGTCCAAACTAATGGCCAATGACTCCCCCTTGGACTCTACTGCCTCCACCCATCTGTGGGTTAGGTAGACCAGAAATCACCAGCTGACCTTCCACGGCGAAAACCGTATTGGCGATCACTAATCAGCTGGTGATCCTCCTGATTGGGAGTAGGAGTGCCGGAAGAGACGCGTTAAAACCGGTGCCAATCTGGGGCACACGTCCTCAGAACAATTGGGGGGGATTCCGTCAGGCCCACTCGACTTGTGGATGTCCAGGGAGAGGAGTGCTTTGCGAACCAAGCGCTGTGTGAACAGCACTTCCGGAACTCATAGATGAGCTCCACTAACCACAATTAGGTGAACTGCAAGTTGGTTTGTCACTCCTGTGTTTTTAAGGAAAAACTAACCAGTTGTGAATTACTAACCGAATAGGCAATATTATCCAATGATTTCTTATATTTACGCGAACACTACACGTTGATTCAAACTAATTTTATGGATTTTATTGCATTTAATTTATTTTATTTTTCCAGCACCCATAGTCGTGGGCTTCTGAGGTGAATAACCTCCCGATGTCAGTGTTAACCTGAAGTATCTTCAGCTTTTTCAGCTTTTTAATATTTATGGTATGCTTAGGTTTATTTTTTATTTTATTATGAGTTCCAAACGTGTAATAGTACACAGCCTTCTTCTCTATTAAAATTAGGATCGTTTATAGTTTCGTTTTATAGTTTAGCCTCACGTACCATCCTTGGTAGGAATCGATGTTCTTGATGAGGATTTGTGGTCTATCAAATCAGATGTAATGGTTGGGGGGTCCGTCTAGGAGGTGATCAAAAACTGCAGACTTCCCGGAACTTTTATGCTTCACGTCAGCTATATGTTCTTTTACGCGGGTTCTAATTGATATTTTTGTTTGCCCTATATATGAGAGACCACATTCACACTCGAGCTTGTACACTCATGCATCTTGTAGAGAAATATGATACTCCTTGTGTTCTAACACGTCCGGGCCGAAGAGGAAGAAAGTAGGAATTTCCCTTTTCTGAGAAGAGGCTAGTGTTGAAAGAGCTGCCGATTTTCTGCAAAACAAAATGAGGTTTCAATGGGCGCGAGTCCAATATAAATAGCCCTTATCCCTGTAAGGCGGGTTATGCGTAGGCCCCATGATAAAATGCTAAGCTGTGATTGTCTTCGTATCCTTAATGAATCTAATTTTTTTTAAATAATCACTTTATCTAAAACTGGTTTAAGTAGCCGAAATAGTTACAATAGTAATGTAAACTCTTTAGTATTATTATTCCAAGTGTACATTATCCATCCATTATAGCCCACAAAATTCAACAGCTCAATCTAGATCTGCACCGAAAATTGCCCTAAAGAAGAGACTTTGCCATATCTGCCATGCTTGGCATGCGTTTATCAGGAAGATACTGCTGCATATCTCGTTATTCAGTTTCTCAATATCGCCTCTTAATGATTCCCACGGGACGATATAGAATATTAGACATTCATACATAGTCATATCGCAGTTGAGGGTACCTACAAATATAATATCATGAAGTTTCAGAAAGCTTATAATGTTTTCGTCTTTAAACGTTATGTTATACGTGAGAATGTATAAATACAACGTTAACAAACATAATACTGGAATTAAGCTTGAAACTCGCCACGTAACAACTTAAGCTCCATTACGTGCTCTTACATACAGCCGGTAACAAAACAAAACGAAACTATTCAGTGAGGATAAGAGACTTCCTCACCGAACACTTTATGTATTATTTAAATAAAGGATTATATATTACTTGTTATAAATTATTCTCGAGATTATATAAATAAAGGAATTAAACAATTTTAATTCCTTTATTTGTGTTGTACAAAGTGATGACATTACGTAATAAAACTTTCATAAAAACACTATAAGCAGTTAGACGTAAATACGAGATCCCGTGAAAACAATAAATACGAAAAGGGGCGAAGTTCGGTACAAACGACGCTGACATTCACAGTTGTCACCTAGGCCGAAAAAAACTCTGAACGGGCACTCAACTCAATAGCAGTTGCTTAAAGTAGCACTTTGATAGGTCACACTTGGTATGTGTCAATATTAGCTTTATAGCGAGGTGACATGCTAAAAGTGTTCAATTAAATTGAATAAATCGATATGATTTTAATAAAATAAACTTATTATTAAGTGATAGTTTGGGGACTTGAATGTGCGTTACGTAGGAAGTCTTTTAAAAAGTGGATGACGTAGAGAGAGGACGAGAGCAAAAATTGCACTATAAGAAGTGCACGACATGTTCCCAAATGAAAGTCCCTACATCCAATCACACACTTGGTACAGCCAAGCTACAGCTATATCATGGTTGAAGCACGAATGGGTCAGATCAATCTGGAAGGACTACGCTCTCACAGAGTACCAGCGTAAAATAGTAGCTTAATGCTGCTGTATTCGGTGACTGTTGGGAACCGGAGACCCGTTTTACCGGAAACGAGGCATTTCATCTTAGTACTCAGGGGTGACAACACATCTGCATTTTGATTCTTAATTAGGAATAAATGTAGATATCTATGGGTTACAGCACTCACTTACCATCAAATGGACTGTGTGCTCGTTTGTCACCCATACTCTATAAAAATAAAAAGGGGTTTTCTGCAAATCCCGCACGATTTCAACTTTTATATAAAACATAAAATTGCAGCTTACATTTTTCTTATTTCTCAGATATGCAGGTTCTCTCACGATGTTTTATTTCACCACCGTACACGTGGTAAATCACCACTTAATATTTCAATTCACAATTTCATTGGAGCCTGCGGGAAATGACTTTGCCTGTTTCACGTACAGTGAAATTTACAGCGATTGCTTAGCCCGTGTGCTACCAAGTCTCTTATACACTGTGTAACTTGAGGGGTGAATCATCGGTAGCTGGATCCAATCTCAATTTCAATCCAATGCTGACAAATTAGCGAACTATTGAAAACAATTTTGACAACATTGGATTGAAATCGGAGTTGCGCTCGGATTGGCCAAAAATTTTGTTGTACCACATGAAGTTAGCTGCGTTACTCTTAGCAACAGGCATGTTTTATTTATCGTTAAACCGGTAAAGTCATAATAAACCCTTTGTAACTTTCATAAACGAGCGTTTAAGTAGTAAAAATACTTAATAAATAGTGTAATTCGTCAAACATAACATCTTTTCATACAGTTCTTATAAAAAAACGCTATATTTGCGAGTTTTAATTAATTATAAGGCTGTATAGGAGCTTGTCTTTGCCTCATTTTTTTGTTGTCAAAAAAATTGTTATCACGACGATCATGAAAAAAAGTAAACAAATATCAAATTTCGAAGAACTCTTTTTATAGTTATACCCAAATTGAAAGGTCTATTATTAATTCACTGTACACATACTTAAAAAGCACTTCAACTTTAAACTTTGGGTATAACTATAAACAGTTTAAAATAGTTCATTACCGCATTAACACAATTAAGCATCATATGAAACAGACGAAATGGGCACTGTTAGCTAATTAGGAGGATCAAAATAAATAATAATGGTCAACAATAGGCTAAAGTAAGTATAACAATGTTTTTTAAAAATTTTGTAGGTAGATATGTTTTTTAATTTGGGTACAGAAAAAAAGCAATTTCTGGCCTGTTGATCAACATTAAACTAGGGATTGATAGCAGTCACAGATGGTCAAGTGTTGCTTTTTAAGACTCAACTTACAATTAACCTTTCTCACTACTTAGTTATTACAAATAACAATGTTGATTCCTTAACTTCTCAATATTGTTGTGTGGCATCTAATAATAATAACTATTTTTTTACTCACTTTTAAAGACAGACATTTTAATATTATTTTATTTTTCTAGGAATATCTAATGGATAGGCTAGGGCCACTGCACCAAATGGACCAACAGCTGGTTAATTTCATGGAGAAAAGAGACTCTTTATGATGAACTTTATCTTCTAGATATGGCCACATAGAAAGTGGACTTGGTCGAGCCCGTACCTACAGTTTGATAAAAATAAGGAACTTGCAATATGTATGTCTTACACTCAAGTGGTAAAAAGGTAATCCATCATTTTTAATTGCAATAATTTACATAAATTGACGTCATACGTGTAGAGAATATAGATGTTTCAATAAATCTTAAACATCCTTTTAAATAGTTTGTGGTGGATTAAAACTTCTAATTCAAATATTCCACCTTAATTTTGTCATTGATTTATAATTAACAACTATAAAACATTACTCTACAGAGATGGGATGTTATCAAATATTTATTTTCATTTCATAATCACAACTTAATTCCATACCACATTCCCCAAGCAACAACACTCTACCAACAAGAAATGATCAATATATGGAGCATCCGAAAATAAAGTTATAATCAAATGCAATGTCCAAAATAGCCAGGACAATTGAGGGGTTTAATATTATTGTTTAAAATTTTCCAAACAGAGTACAACAACAATAAAAATCCTGTAATTTAAAATAAGACTTTCATTTAATTTTATAAATGTTTTAATGTTATTTTAAATTTATTTGTTTTCTTTTAATTACTTTTGTAAAAGAAACTGATTTTTGGTTCACTTAAGATATAATTTGAAAATTTTAATTTCAAAGTGTTATCATTTGATATATAATCAATATGTTTTTGATTACATATGTTAAGCTATATTATCAAATTTCAAATATGAAAAATAGATTTAATGTAGATTTAGTACCTAGGTAAGAATATATACTAATAGTAATAGGTTGATAAAAATATGTTTGCATTATATTAAATAAATGATCAAATTTGTATCAGAATTTTAATAACAAATCCTTTTTAAAAAGCAATGAGTGAATGCAGGAAATAAAGTAAATGGGGCTCTAAACTCTATTGTGAAAAGTCAGAATGTGTCAAAAAAGGCACATATGGCTATGTTAGTCCCTATTTTAACATATGGTAGTGGAAATTGGGTGTGGCAGAAGAAGCACGAAAGTAGAATAAACGCAGTAGAAATGCAGTCATTAAGGAGTATGGTAAGTAAGGGCTGAATCTGAGTGAGAGGGTGAGAAATTGTGTGATAAGAGTGTGGTTTGCAAGATAATGTGACCAGTATTAAGAAAGGAATGCTTCGGTGGTATGGTCATATACAAAAAATGAATGAAGAACAAGTGATAAAGCAATTTTATGTTGCAGAAGTGAGCGGCAGAGTTGGAAATGGACGTCCTAGGCGGAAGTTTGTCAACCAAATTGGCGATATACTAAAAATGGGCCAAATTAAGGGTACCCTTAACCGACGAGCATGTATGTGTAGGTATAATGATGTGGAGGAGGCAAGAGAGGTGTGTCAGGATTGTGCCAAATGAAAATCTGTAGTCTTTGCCCACCCCTCGAGTGACAGGCATGAGTGTTTATGTTGTGTTGTTATGTGTTATTAAAATTATGTTAGCTATATAATTTTATTTTTAATTCTTATAAAATTATACATTTATTATATTTATATTTCCTTTACGTGTGAAACCCGCCAATAAACCTCTCAGACATGATAAGAGACCTCTGACCAGCAGTGGGATGCTTTAGATCATACTTGAGATATCTAAACAATCCTCTTTAAACCTTTGTGCCGCCTAACTATTGAAAATATTTCTTCTACAAAACAACCACTTTAAAACGAATTAAAAATAAAGGCTGTAACAAAATGATGTAAAATATATTCTCTACGGAGGGTCATATTTAGGTTTTTATTCATGCACTATTTTCTCACTAAAGTCCTTAATAATACAATTATTAGCTCCATAATCATCATCACTCATAGAAAAAAACTTAAGTGCTTAAAACGCATAATTTGAAGCTCATTTCGTCATTTTTTTAATTGCAATGCACTATTACGACGTAGAATAATAGACACAAGAGTTAAACATGTCATTATTTTATTGAAAACAATAAGATAATTGCTGGAAAAAAAACATTAATATGAACACAATTCATAAAACGTTACTGTTTTGCTATTTCCTTAATTCCAATTCCAACACAATATCAAACACAATACGCTTCTGTCAACTAACTGTCAAAAGTGCGTCGGGAGTACCGATTTTGCTCGGACAATTTCAATTCCAATCCTAATTAGTTCACACAATCACCACGCAATATTAAACTAATTTAGCGCTAGAGTCGCTTTCAAGAGTACCAAACGTCATAATTCCAATCCCGATCGATCGGAATTGTTTTCAAGAGTAAGCCTACAGTACCTATCAATTTAAACCGTGGTGGTTCGTGGTGGTACGTAGTGGTTCCTTAATATTAGATATTAAATACAATAAATACATATCATGTAAGGAACGTAAAGATATTGTGAGCACTAGTAATATATAACTCAAGGATTGTGAGCCCCTCTGTTGAGCGAATATAGAAATGCCATATGTTGAGCTTGAACTCCTCATTGTTGTCAGTATTTACAGACGCTATATTCGAGGTATGATACCTTTGAAAAATTATGGAAGAAGTTTTAGTTAAGCTTTATAAACGTATACGGAGACCTTAATATCAATCTCCTAGAAGCTTCTTCCGTCAGTACAAAATTTTGTTAAGTTTTCAAATCATTCAACCTTGATAATTTATTATTTGAAACTACACGTATTGCAGGGTGTAGTGCAACGTTTATTGATAATATTTTTGTAGATGTTGTACCAATTAAGAAATTCATAATTCAAAAACTATGTTCAGATCACTGTGGACAACCGGTCTCATTACAAAATATGCACAAAAAAACCGGAAATTTAGAAAATTGTGTGTGTTCCGATTAATGCAAAACGCCTGGAGAGATTTAGAAGTAATATGGTAAAAACCTTCATTCGCTTTTTTACAAGAACAATTCAGAATATTTAAATGTACTCTTATAAGCAATGAATTTAATAAAACATGTACTTCTAAAAGATTCTCCAGTAACAGTTGCAAGGCATTTAATGAGTGGGAGACAGTAGGAATTCATAATAGCAGACAAAGATTGTACGAAATTTATCATGAAAATTCATATAATCTTTCCAATAATTTTAGAGAATATGTCAACAATTATTCCAAAATGGCTAAAATAGTGTGCTCAACAACTATATCTCTACATGTTATAAATAAAATTAAGACCGCTAAAAATAAAATTGAAATGACGTGAAGTATAATCAATAGCAAAACCGGTAAAGAAAAACCTCGTTACATAAATTATCAATTGAAAATTAATAATGATTTGACTAGATCAAATCAAGAAGTCGCAGCGGTGTTCACTAAAATTCCTATTTTGACCACAAAGTCATTGAATAGTTCTCCAACTGTCGCCGATTCATTACTCAAATAGAATGTTAATTCCCGTTTGAAAGAATTAAGATTTGAAAAAGTATTACCACAAGATATAGTATAATATCTCAAAACCCTTGATGTAAGCAACACCGCAGATTTTGTTTACATCAAGGGATTTCCGTTACAGTTATTGCGTCCATAATAGATTTAATTGTACCTCATCTTGCTATTATTTTCAATACTAGTATTTAATCCGGTGTGTTTCCTGATTTAATTAAACATAATAAAGTAATACCTTTATTTAAATCTGGTAGATCATTGAACCCTGCTATTTTTAGACCTATTTCTATAATTTTTTGGAAAGATAAATTTAGATGAATTGTTAATTTTTTTCAATAAAAATAAATTACTCCATAGAAATCAATTTGGTTTCACAAGGGGTCGCTCGACAACTGACGCAGGCTTCGAGCTTATGAAATATATTTTTAATGCCTAGGAGAGTTCACTAGATGCCTTAGGTATATTTTGTGATCTTTCCAAGGCTTTTTGATTGTGTTCATAATGATATTTTTATCAGAAAACTACAACATTACGGTGTCATAAATACTGCACTTAGACTTATTATTTCATATTTAAATAACAGAACTCAAAAAGTTGTTATCAATGATAAAGGTTCCTCCGGAACATTAGTATCAATGGGCGTTCCTCAGGGCTTTATTCTTGGCCCATTTCTGTTCTCAGTCTATATTAATAACTTACCTTATCTTGTAGAGGACAATCACGATATAGTATTATTTGCTGATGATACCTATTTAATTTTCAAACTCAATCGACAGTCCATTAATTTTGACGGTATAAATAATGCTCTACTGAAATTAGTACATTGGTTTAACGCTAATAATTTGCTCTTAAATGAAAATAACACAAAATGTATTAAATTTTCAACACCTAATATTAAACATTCAAATACCAATGTACTCTTAAATGGGGAAGGGTTGATTCTTGTGGATACCACTGTTTTAAAAAATATTTATGAAAATGTAATGTTACTTTATGTACATACATTGATAGTTTTCATAAGAAAAAGATGTTCATACTTTAAACACGAGGAGGAAACACAAATTTGTAACACCAGTTACTAGACTCCACAGAATTATTAATTCATTTATGGGGGTATACGCTTTTACAACAAAATCCCAGAAAGTGTACAAAATTTTTCAATAAACAGGATTAAATGTTCTATTTAAAAAAATTGTTCGATAAGGGTTATTAAAATATAAATGAATACATAAAGGAAAATAACGCCTGGGAATGAGGTGATCGTCACCATGCTGGTTCTATAAAAATTTATGATAAAAATGAATAAAATAAATGTATTGTAAATTAAAATAAGTTTAAAAAATGTCCCGGTGGGTTTCTTGCTGTTTCTTCCCAGGACAGAAGTTTTTTGCGAACCAGTGGTAAATAAAAAAATGACTTTCAATAAGTATTACACTGTATAAAATCGTTCGTTTATATTATTTGTTCGTTTATATATTATATTGAATAAAATCGTTCGTTTAATTTCAATACCCTGTAAGTAATGCGATACGCTTCAAAATTTATTTGACCTTTTATTTTAAAGTCTAAGCCTCTGTTTATCTTGTTTGAAATAAATCATGGTGGCAGACCCAATGGTTTGGCAGCAATCGCGAAGCTTAGGCTAAAATCTGACTTCGATAAAAATTTTACTAAAGTCTAAATAATTTTTGAACCACTGAATATTGCGTTACTTACAGGGGGATTAAATCGATGGGTACTGAGTTCCTCCACCCCATAGCCACTGATGATCCACCCCCCAAGTTACACCGTGTATAACCCTAAAGTAATAATTCAGCGCTTGAATGTTTTCTCATGAGCCATTTATGAAAGAACAAGTACATTATTTTTGCATTAAAAAATATAGTAACAGCATCAAGGAACAAAACTAAGAATTACATACTTAAATCAATTAATTACAACAAATTTGCTTAGTAAGCAAAGATATTTAAATAGGTAGTAGTAATAGACCGGACATCAGTAACATAATTGTCATCTGTAACTTTTGTCCTATAGGATATATCTCCGATTTTCGTCATTTAGTCTAAGTGACATCGTTAAAAGGTCAAGACGCATTCATTTTATAAATTTAAAAATATTTTTAAAGAAAATATGCATGGTTGTGTACTAAAGTATTGTAAATCACGATATGGAGCAAAAAATGAACGTGATTTCGGTTTATTATCGTAAGAATAATGTGTATTTACCAAATAATCTTTAAATTTTACTATCTCTAGTATATTGTTCAAGAAGAAAGAAAAATTATTGTAATTATTGTAAATTGTAAGTGCCCTCTGTTATCCAGTAACGTCACTATTTATTTACAAATATGTTAGTGATTAACGATGTGCCTACAACGGATTTTAACCTTATGTTTGGTAGTGTCACCTACTGGGAAGTAGCTAAAATGTTTTCTAAATAAATATTCAGTGTAGTATTGCTATATTTCGCTAGAGGGTGTAATACATGCGCGTGGTCACAGCTTTTGTATAAAAATGTTCCCAATGTCTGCTCTATAGTGTATATACATATATTTAAATCTCTTTGTTGGTAAGATATAACGTAGAATCAAAAGTTTGACTTGACTTCATGATAGTCAAAGACATTTAAATAGGTAGTAGTAATAGACCGGACATCAGTAACAAAATTGTCATCTGTAACTTTTGTCCTATATGATATATCTCCGATTTTTGTCATTTAGTCTAAGTGACATCGTCAAAAGGTCAAGACGCATTCATTTTATAATATTAAAAATATTTTTAAAGAAAATATGCCTGGTTGTGCATTAAAGTATTGTAAATCACGATATGGAGCAAAAAATGAACGTGATTTCGGTTTATTATCGTAAGAATAATGTGTATTTACCAAATAATCTTTAAATGTTATTATTTCTAGTATATTGTTCGAGAAGAAAGAAAAATCATTATTGTAATAAGTGCCCTCTATTATCCAGTAACGTCATTATTTATTTACAAATACGTTAGTGATTAACGATGTGCCTGCATAGGATTTTAACCTTATGTTTAGTAGCTTCACCTACTGGAAAATAGCTAAAATGTTTTCTAAGTAAATATTCAGTGTAGTATTGCTATATTTCGTTAAAGGGTGTAATACATGCGCGTGGTCACAGCATTTTTAATGAAAATATGCCTGGTTGTGCATTAAAGTATTGTAAATCACGATATGGAGCAAAAAATGAACGTGATTTCGGTTTATTATCGTAAGAATAATTTGTATTTACCAAATAATCTTTAAATGATTATTTTGTGCATTCAATTACGAAGAAAAACTTTTTAAAATCAATATTGCTTACCTCCTATAACATACGGCGTGATAATATGTAGCCTAAAGCCTTCCTTGGTAAACAAAGAAAATTTTTGCTTAATTTCAATTCAATCTATCCAGTAGTTTTGGCGTGAAGCCATACCATACACACAGACAAACAGACAAAAATTGTAAAAAGTCACTTTTATCATCAGTTACGTTTTTCTAACAAAATCCACTAATTTTTTCTCGAAAATTCTCAATGTACAGTTTTTCTTTCGTTACTGTTTTATTATATGTATAGATGACGCCTACTACACCTAGACGATACAGGAGAAAGTCCTTAGTCATAAACATCAACGTCAATATATGAAATGCTTAAATTTTCTCCACTTATTTCACTAAACATTAAAAGGTACAGACAATTTAAATTATTGATACTTAATATATCGTGTAAGCGATATTTAACATGAATAACGCCACTTTTATACTCATCATAATATGTTTTAGAAGCTTTGACAATAATTTAAACAAGCATCAGTCGCTTTATTTTCTTGCACATGTTCAGTAAATTGCAAACTCGAAACAATTGCGTTTAATTATTTCCGTATCGGAAAATAATTAAGCGCTTTTGTTTAACACTAGTTCTACGAGAAAGTAATTACGAGGAATGTAAAATAGAATTTGATTTAATGCTACACATTCGAGTAAAAATTACACATATACAGACATTATTCCACTGTCTCAATACGCCCACGCTGATTACTACAGAGACATTTTAAGTATAAAGTTCTCAAGTGGGGTTCTATATCTTTGTTCGACGGCTTCGTGGCGCAGTGGCTTAGCAATGATTAACAGCGCTAAGGGCCGCGGGCTCGAATCCCACACGGAACAAGTATTTGTATGGCCTACAAGTAATTGTTCCGGGTCTGGATGTATGTCTTCGTGAAATTTGTTTATAAACTGCCCCCACAATACAGGAGAAAATCAGAGATTTTAATGGTACCGCTAACCCCAGTAAATAGAAAGCAGTACAGGGGTTTATACAAAAGTAGTATGTTATCCGTCCTTTGATTTATTTATTCCCTTAGACAGCTAAGGCAATCTCGAGGCGAAACAGAATGATCCTCGAGTGTTGACTGACGCTAAAATATATACCATTTGCTAGGTTTTCGAATAAATTCCCAACAGAAATATAAATCCAATTTGAAAACGAAAGAGAAAATAACACATTTAAAGTTCCCGTTACGGTTTCTGTCAAAGCATATAGTAACGTTTACGGTTTACGCTTCAAATGTTACTTTTATATTTCAAAGCTAGTCAAACAAAATATGAGCGACATTTTAAGCCTTTTTAAGCTATTTTAAAAGTTTTATAAAATTAAATGTTCTAAATTATTTTAATTTCGGGTACAGCTCTGTTTAAAATCAAGTTAATGTAAATTTTAATAAACGTTTGAATAAGTCTTTAGAAAATTCTATAATATAACAAATTAACTTACAGATTCTACCTGGACGGCTTTAGTCGTCTCGGTATGTTATTGAGCAAAGTTAAATTTTGTCCACTCTCTTTCCCCCTCCTGGGTGATCGTCCAAAGCGCGGTTTTTTCCAGTTTTAAAGAAAACCGTACACGATACATAAAAAGTGTGCCGGTACGAAATAATCCTTGATAAATTTGCTATCAATCTTTTCAAATTGCAAGAGCGAGAGAAAGGAATGGAAGAGATGTTTCACATGTAAAATGTATAAAAGATGATTCTGGAAGGATTTTGACTGACGATGAAAGTATAAAGAAGCGATGGAAGGAGTATTTTGAGAAATTGATGAATGAGGAGAATGAATGGAATGGTATGCTTGAAAACCCACCAGTGAATATGGGCTTAGTGAGAGAAATTAGTGTGGAAGAAGTAAAAATGGCTGTTAGGAATATGAAGAATGGGAAGGCAGTCGGCCCAGATGGAATACCAGTAGAAGTGTGGAAGTTGCTGAGTGCGGATGGATGGAAGTGGTTGAGTTTATTTTTCGGTAAATTGTTGCAGGAAGAACAAATACCTGAGGAATGGTGCAGTAGTATACTGGTCCCCATTTTTAAAAACAAAGGAGACGTTCAAAACTGCAGCAGTTACCGGGGAATAAAACTCATGTCACATACTATGAAAGTCTGGGAAAGAATAATAGAGAGAAGAATGAGAGAAGAGTGTGAGATAACACAAAACCAGTTCGGATTCATGCCCGGTCGAGGTACGACAGATGCCATTTTCGCATTACGCCAATTGTGCAAAAAGTACAAGCGCGTGCATAAAAATCTGCACATGGTTTTTGTCGACCTTGAAAAGGCGTACGATCGGGTTCCCCGTGAGGTTTTGTGGTGGGCGTTAAAGATGAAAGGTATGCCTGGGAAGTATGTGAGGTTAGTCCGTGCTATGTACAGAGCATCCCGTACATGTGTACGATCTGCCGCGGGAACTACGGGCAGTATCGATGTGGCGGTAGGGCTGCACCAAGGGTCGGCATTGAGCCCTTACCTCTTCCTACTGATTATGGACGCTTTGACGTCGGACCTGCAGGATGAGGCACCCTGGTGCATGCTCTTTGCCGATGACATCGTGCTTGTCGGGGAAGAAGGCATCGAGGTACAGAGCAGACTGACGGGGTGGCAACAGAGGCTGGAAAGTGTTGGCTTGAAGATCAGCAGATCCAAAACCGAATATCTGTGCTGTGATTTCGGCGGTCTTTCCAGTCCTGTACCCATGTCGTTGGATGGCGCTATACTGCCTACCTGCTCAGATTTCAAGTACCTCGGTTCCCTCATTCAAGGCGACGGCGGAATAGATAGAGCTGTGCAGCATAGGATTAACGCAGGGTGGATGGAATGGCGACAGGTCACAGCCACAACGTGCGATCCCCGAATGCCAATAAGGCTGAAGGGGAAAATTTACAAATCGATCATCCGACCTGTCGTCATGTATGGAAGTGAATGCTGGGCCGTCAAGAAGAAGGATGAAAATAGACTGCATGCGAATGAAATGAGAATGTTACGATGGATGTGTGGTGTGACAAGGATGGATAAGATAAGGAATGAGTATATAAGAGGAAGCCTGAAAGTAGCGCCAGTGGTAGAAAAGGTGAGAGGAAGCAGATTGGCATGGTTTGGGCATGTGATGCGGAGGAATGAAAGTCATGTCACAATACGAGTGTTGAATATGAATATGGAGGGACACACGGGCAGAGGAAGGCCGAATAAAAGATGGATCGATTGTGTGAAGAGTGATATGAGAATGAAAGGAGTAAGTATGGAAATGACGGCTGATAGAGAGGAATGGAACAAGAAGGTTTACTGCGCCGACCCCAGATAATGGGAAATGGTTTAGAGAATGAATGATGAAATTTGCTATCAACCTCTTATACATACAAAAGCGATATCGCTTATAGTTCATTTTCATGTATGTGAACTGTTTTCTTTAAAACTGAAAAATACCGCGATTCAGGCGCGTGGGGGTGACGCTCACCTTGGAGGAGGTGGGTGAGTGGATAAAATGTAACTTTGCCCTATAACGTAGGGCGAGGGGCTTGTTGTAACAGTTTTCATTAAAACGAATATATCTTGAGATCTATTGATTAAATTTCTACTAAATAAAGATGGATGGATACTGTAACTCTTCCTCTACCAAATCTAGTAAAAATAATACCATAACTATTGGTTATTATTTTACAATCAATTATTTTCTAGAAGAAGTGCGGTGTTACAACTTACCTCGTGCTTGGGGCAAGTTGTAACGTCTACCCGGGCAAGTGTAACGACAAAAAAGAACGACAATAATAACTCTAATCATTTATTCTTTGTTTATTTTTAACAAAATTGACATCTTTCTTAGGTAAGTAAAATGTAATTCTTATCAAAAATCAACTCAAATACACTTTTTTAGTACTCAACACTTTAAAATTAAGTAATTAACGGTTTTATTTAGTCAAACACCTCTTATAATCATCACGGCCCTTTTAAATTACAGTAAGCAATTAAATTATTTATATCTAAGGTATGCTTCGTAATTATCTCTTCTTAATAGCTATCTAACAAAGTATTATACTTATATAAGAATCAACATTTTGTGGGTTTCATTATAATTAAATTCAGTCTTCATCTGAGCTACAATTAATACAAATAAAAGATATAATGTCTCCTGTAACACATTCTACATGTACATACATAGAGTGTATCATTTGTAAGATGTAGGCATCTTACAAATGATACACTCTATCCAATCTTCTTTATTTGTATCTGTGTAAGCTTCACCACATACCAGACAATACCACTCTTCTGATTCAGATTCTGAATCTGAACATAAAATCTTCTTTTTAGCTCTGCCCACTCCGATTTTATTATTTGTTGTTACCTTTGGCTCCCCCTTCCCCTTTCCTTTAATTTTATCATATTTTTTTTCTGTTTTTTCTTCTTTTTTCCTCACATTCCTTTTGTAAAGCCTCGTTTTCAGGAGTGTCCGTCAATACTGTAGATTTTCTTTTGCGTCTGCTATTTGTATTAGTTTTTCTTGGTAGTGCCTTTGGTAAAGGTCTAATCTTCGATGCCGAGAAAGTTTTTTGTAAACTTTCATTATTCTTCTTTTTCTTCACGTATCTATAAAGAGAGACGTGACATAATCTGAAAGTCTGACTAGCTTTCCGGATAATGCATTTTTTTTCTAAAACTTCAGCTGCCGCTTACTCATACACTTCTTGGCTTTGTGTTGACCGCTCTGACTTTCTTTACTACACCCTCATTCTAAAACAAAGGAAAAAAGTAGGTATCTACATCATAACATGGGGCATGTTGTAACACGTTACAACAAACCCCGGGATTTTGTTACAACTAATCCTGTGGTATGATTTTTAACATTTATCGGGATAACTATTTAAACAATTTAGCAATCATAAAAACTGTTACACATTATCAGAGATAGATAAATTTGAATGGAAATAAGATATAGAAAATTTGAAATTAGTCGATATTAAAATCGCAAACCGAAATTTTAGGACAGTACAATTTTATATTACCTGGCAGAAATGAAGCGCGTGCACACTTCCGCTCACTGCGCGTGCCGGTGGGACACTGGCTATGGTAACATAATGCGGCGCGGTTTATAGGTCAAATCCAGTCAAAGATATACGTTATTAGCGTTTAAGATCCTAGTGAAAAGAGCTTGTTACTACTTACCCCTGTTACAAAAAGCCCCTAGTTCCCCTACATATGGCGATATGTAAGTTATATAATTATATATAATTACACTATTTATTTTGCCAATTCTTTAGCTAAAATTATTGAACTAACCTCCCTCATAGAAGTGTTCACTGCTGGTTACCCTCGGTTCTCATCGGGCGGCTAGAGTTTATGCGGCATTCGCGCGCCGAGCTGAATGTTGAATTATTTGAATTTTTCATTGTCTCTTAAACTACGCGTCCAAATACTATAAAGAGTAAAGTTTATCGCCAGAAAATTGTCTTGATGCCTAATAATAACGCTTATAAATCACAGTTTTATTTTCAATAATCTTTGTCATAAAATATCTTATTGTAACTTATATATAAGAAACAGGCATATGAAATCGTGGAATTTTCTTAGAAGGTGTAAAGATCTATATCTTTGTAGAACATTGTATTTACGTATCATTAGCCATTACGCGTGCTTTTTTATCTGACTTGTTTAATAAAAATCAATATGTATTTATGGCAAGCTGAGAGGTGTAGCCTAATGCCCGATTCAATTCGATCCGATCGAATTTATTTTGAACTTAGTTATAATATACAAAAAGAATTTTTCAAATCGGACTAGTAGTTCTAGAGATTACATATGATTACATACGAAAAAGCTTTTTTACTTTATTATATTAGTGAAAATTTATCACCGCTACGTTATGTTTTTTTTTTCATAATTTAATTAGTTTTAAATTGTTCAGCCAATTCAACGTTTTGAGCTATCTATCAAACAAATTAAACGAACATGAGAAATAAAAGAAAAGCAAACAGGCATAGCCACAACCCTTATTATTGAAAAAAGACGTAATCTATTTATTTCTGACCAATATTAAAAACTAATTAAATTTCTGGAACAGAAATGAAATTTTTTGTTTGTTATTATTAGTTTAAAGTATATAGCATTAAGTATTAACAATAAAGTAAAGTTTAAAGTATTAACAATTAAGTATTTTATTACATAAAATTGTCACCTAAGTCATTGTTGTCATTGTCAACTAAGTTTTTTTTTATAAAATTGAAATGAAAAGCGAACTCACAGACCATACGATGGTAAGTGGCTACTGCAGCCCTTATAGATTTGCAACAAACTTCAAACAAAACAATACACAGGTGCGTTGTCACCTCTAGGTACAAAGATGGCTTGCCTTACAGTCTCTAATTATATTCTCTATACACTTTAGGTCGGAACACAGAAGTTCACCCACTGCTGCTAGTCCGCAAAAATAGGAAGTTAACAAGACGAAGTCTTGGGCAGAAAGAGTCTTACAATCTACTACTGCATTACACTGGTTACCTCTTACGACACCCACGGGACGAAATGGGTTGTTGAATTCTCTCACGTCGCTACCGTACGAGTAACGCACATATAAAATTAACTAAAATGTTAAGCGGATTTTTATTAAAGCTCTCAAAATATTTATGTTCTTTGTTCAAGTCTAATTTATATGTTGCATAAATTACAAACGTACCAGTGTGGTATCGTTAGCACCGTCGCGATACTAACGAAAAGCTTGTAGGAACTACTCATGTCATTATTTACAGAAACACATTAAGTGATGCTACATACGCTGTAGTGATGTGCTTGAAGAGTAGAAAGCGCATCGATAATAAAATATATATACCAGAGTTATTTTTATAAGTGTTATTGTGTTATATTGCTCTGATTTTTATCACATCAATAAAGAAATAAAAATTAAATATTAGAGTTATTTGCGGCAGTTATAAAAATAATATATAGTTTTATCGCGTTATATTGCTCTGATTACATGGGTTTGCCTTAAGGATGATTAACACAGTGAAAAATGCATTCATATCAAACTGTACGTGCTATTTAGACAAAGAAGTATTAAAAGTAAAGAAGAAACATTATGTTGAATTTATTTGCGTGTAAATTTAATATTTTATAGTTTAGACCTTATTTATATTTATTTTATATTTATAAATCTAATTTATATAAGAATGAATATATAAGACTACTAGCAATCCACCCCGACTTCGCACGGATGATTTCTGGATCTAGACACCCAGCGGGTCCAATTGTAAATTAAAATTATTATCATTAATAGGAGCAGTTCAGTCACATTGATATGATTTTGATGATAATGTATGTGTATTGATTCTTTGTATTCTTATAACAATGTTTTAAAGTCTACAGTTAATTCATAAATTTAATAACAACGGAAGCAGGTAGCTGATCCGCGCGTCGTAACTTCGCCTGTACCACCAGAAAAAGACAACATCTACCTGGCTCGCACACGCAGGAATGAAACCATAAAAAATATTAGCACGGGTAAAAACCAGTCTAGGGTGCCCTGGCAATTTTTACGAAACTTGTAATTTTTTAATTACCCCGTCCTCACATTTGATTATCAACAATTTTGTTGATAATCTAAAGTTTATGTAACATGTGATATACCGATAGAAATAGGATGAAATAGAAAATTTTTGATGGCCATTTAAAATTACTCAACATATATATTTATTTTTTTAAGTGGCTGGAAACTTAAGGGCTTACAATTTTTTTCTCGTTTGTTCACTTTTATGTTAATGTAATGTAATTTTGTGTTTAATGTGTCTTAAGTATTTTTTCTTATGCCTTTTGGGCTTTAAATCTTTCTTTTAATTAAAAAAATCATATTTCTTAGGAAAAATAAAAAAATGGTAGAAAACTAGATATAGTGGAAGTTATTGAACCAAAATACTAGAAAATTGGGATACTTACAAAAAATGTTAAAAATTCATTTTAAAAAAATGGTAAGAGGTAGAAAAAAATTTACTAAGAAAATTTGCTTCTAACGAAACCATCTATCTCCCATTTCAGTTTGTCGGACCACCCACCAAACATCCTGTATATATATGTATATATATATATATATATATATATATATATATATATATACATAGGAGTCCGTTTGGTTACATATTTCTACAGTTAGATAGCAATGCGTGCACTTATATATAGTGTTACTAACTTACTTAATTACTTACTCACTATCAGAATGGTATAGAGAGCCAGTAAAATTACAGGTAATGAGACATTTCATCTTAATTCTCAGACTGACTTAATTCTATGACTGTTAAATAAAGTATTTTTCATTTTCATTTTAAAAGATATGATAACACATCTCTAGCCTTCTTTGGCTTATAGTGGTTGCAGGTGTACATTAATTGCAGTAGATATATGTATTATGTAGACTGTAAGTTCGTATGTTACTTTACTTTCAAAATCAAACCTATTACAAGTATTTACTAACGGAGAGTTTAATATTTTAATAAATATATCAATTAATTTGCAATCTTCCGCTAACTAAATACAATAATGTGTCTTACATGGATTGAAGAGCACCTCCCGCCCACTCTCAATTGCGTGCACTAATTCCGTCACCACTAGTCCCGGCACCACTACTTCCAACACCACTATTCCAGGAAAGATACACCATCGACGATAATACGACTCGTGTTTCGCCTCTACACGAGGCATCCTCAGGTGATGTAGACTCTACGGCGTCTGACTGCTAAGTAGTCTTAGCGGTCAGCCACCGTAGACTACTTAGCGGCTGACCGTTAAGTAGTATTAGCATAGAGTAGCACAAGGTATCCCATTTTTTTCTATGCGTGTGAAATCCAAAACATATCTTATAGCTTCTTATAGACCTTCATCTCGTTAGCTAGACGGTTTTCAAGTGGTAGTGCCACGCTACAGCTATATTATGGTTTTAGCACGAAGGCTCACCCAGGGTAGGACTACGCTCTCACAGAATACCAGCGTAAGATGACAGCTTAACCGTTACACTGTCCCATGAGTTATATATGAACATTTCAATTGTTTAACTATTGTGTTATTTTTGCGGACAGGGAAATTGTTAATGCTGGTGACAATCGAGCTCACAGTCTATCTGATGGTAAGTGGATACTGTGGCCCATAGAGATCTTCATTTAATCTCGATTAAGAACCAAAATGCATATACGTTGGCCTAAGGACTATTATGAAATGCTAAGTATTTAGTAAAAAAATCTCCGGTTCTCTATATTCACCATACGAAACACAGCAGCATTAAGCTTTTCATATTTTACGCTGGTATTCTGTGAGACCATGGTCCTACACCGGTTAAGCCGACCCATTCGTGCTACAGCAATAATATGGCCGCCACATAGCTCTACCACGTATAAAATACGTATTTTTCACTCTAATATATTTCTTATATAGGTATATTTCTTCTATTTATTATATGTTATCAATGAAAGTCTCAAGAAATATTACTTATAATAAATTTAAGGCACTTTCGAATTTATGCAAAAGCTTAATGATCATTAATTCGCCACAAAATGGTTGATTCGACTAAAGACCGTCTGACAACTGGTAGTAACGATCCCATATCTTCACAAGGTTATAATATCATACTCATTAAAACTCAAGAAGGTCCATAATAGTTAATTGCTTTATAGTCTGTAAAATGGCTTAAATACATCAGCGTCACTAACACGGTTTTAGATTCCCCTTGAATCAAAATTGTAAAGATAAAGCCTTAAAATTACTTCTTTTATACTAAACAAATTTAAATAGTTTACATTTACCAAGTCTAATACATCTAGAGGTCACAGCCCTTAAAATTACTTCTTTTATACTAAACAAATTTAAATAGTTTACATTTACCAAGTCTAATATATCTAGAGGTCACAGCAACTTTTTGTTACTTATTGTATTTTTTTATAAAACTGAAGTGACAAGCGAATTTATAATCCACCTAGTGGTACGTAGCTTCTGCAGTCCATGGACGCCTTCTGACAACTTTAAACGAAAAAGGCTATATATGAGTCACCTGATAAATGCTAAGATAAAACACCTCACAGCCTGTAACTATTCTGGCTCTATAGCACCTCGAAACTAGAAGACAGCAGTGCATTACTGCTAGTTAGCAACAGAAATAGGTAAGAGTATGATATGATACCTATCCAAACGGATTTCCAGGCAAAAAAGGAGTCATAGCAGTTGCCAAGATAACTAATAAAATAACGAGACATTTTTTAAGATTAGTTAATACGTAAACTTTCTCTAAATTATCCAACAACAAACACACAGATCAAATCGAAGCACGTTATACGAACGCAATAACCAAATATCACGTGCATTCAAATTCAAGTTGTCTGGAAGGACTTGTATAGACACAAAGCGAACGGTTCCACTTTAAGCTCTGCGACGAGACTGTGCTGGTTTATTGCTGAAACATGCACAATTGCATATTACCTTTACTGAATTTAATATTTTTATCAAGCTTATGGGAAATTTTGCACGTCTTCGCTGTTCATTTTTGTTACAATATATATTTTTTATACTTTCATATATTTCATTTATATTTTACTAATTTATTTTTTGCGGATCAATTAGCTGAAGTGCCTTAAAGCTAGAAGAATCGACAATCGGTTGGAAAGAAACGAATGGCCGTGGTTACCGATAAGTGAAGTGTAAGACCGTCAACCACAGATGAAGTGGCGACTTTCTAAGTCGTATGGGAAGTCGGATGGATCCATGTAACTTACGACCCTGTTTTGTGGCATTTTTGGAGAGGGTTATATTCAGCAGTGATCCTTTGAAGGGCTGTCGTTTTGATTATTATGATACACACTGTTTCCCTTACTTCCGAAGTATATGTGAGCTTTTGGTTCTTTATACTTAGTCACTAACTTCTATAAGAAATTATCATCATAGCATTTGCTCAGGTAGCGAGGTAATGTAATAAACATCAGCCATAATATAGTACACAGAAGAAGCCTTTCTGCGTGATGTAATTAATCCGTATTTACGTCCGGCGCACCCTAGATAATCAGAGAGTTTTTACTGTTATAAGCCAGTGCGTGATTACCATCCTATCTACTGGTAAGTGGTGGTGAGTAACTAAGATGGTAAAACGTACTGACTCAGCTTAGCAAAAGTCTAATCACTCTTGTCTTAAAGACACCCACATCGTAAGTAATCGTATGGAAAGCCAGATACTGGTAAACTATTCCACCTCTTTGCTGTATTCGTCAAGAATGAAGAAGCAAACCCTTTGATTGAAATACATGGTATGTCGACAACAAAGGGATTCCTGAGTCGCAATTTTTGACTACTTGGATTTCGAAGAGGGGACTAAGGAAAATTCCAGAAAAACTTATGGTTTTCAACATATGACGGTATAAACATCCGGCATCGTACAGCCTGCTACGCGTGAAGATTAAGGCAAATCTTCCCTACAATTTTTTTAACCCTTGTTGGTGTTGGCAATATTGTTGTTCTGTATTTGATACAGAACAAATGTAATCACTCTTATGTATTTAATTTTACATACATATTTTCCACCTTTATCACAAACACTTTTGACAAAACGTAAAATATTTAAAATATACGCTTTTTGGGCCAAATATTAAATCACCTTTGTGACTGAAAATTTGTGTGACGATGCGTGAATCGTTAACTATAAACGATATTTTCTACGCATCGACGAAAACCATAACGAGAACGCTGAATGCGTTCTTTACGCCACTTATATTAATTTTAACGGTTTAAATAATATGTATATCTAAGTTTTTTTTTAAATTAAAAGCACTTTACTAGCGGCTTTAATATTTTAGTGCACTATGAAAACAAATCACAATCTTTATTATACTATATTATAAAAAAGATTGTGATTACGGATAGACAAAAACTTTCAATGCAAATAATGGCCTGTGTCCCATTCTTGTTTGATATGTATATTATTGCCAGGTTTCATTAAAATCCGTTAGGTATTTTTACGAGATTGACCCACAAACATTCAAATATCCATTTCATATTTATTTATTTATTTATTTATTTATTTATGCTTTATTTGCACACCGAGTACAAAAAGGCGGACTTAATGCAACAAGGCATTCTCTGCCAGTCTACCTCCAGGCTAAGCAGAGAAGATATTGTGGGTGCAAAGTGCTACTGAGTTAAAACATTTAAGTAGACATACACATTAAATATTGCAACACATATTATAAACATACGTATCATTACATATACATATATACACATATACATATATATACATATATACACATATACATACACATATACACATACATACATATACATATACATACATATATATATATACATATATATACATACACACATACATACACATACACACACATACATACACATACATATACATACATATGCACATATACATATACATACATATACACATACACACATACATATATACATATAAAAACATAATTAAATATAGCTGTTTCCGATTCAAACACCTATGAAATATTTGAAATAAAAACAGGATAAGGGAACAGTTAGAATTTAAGAATATGAGAAAAAAAAAATGTTAATCGACAAACTACTCCTGCAACGCCAGAAAATGATTCCATAGCAAGCGTTTGAACGATGCTTTGCTCGTGGCTGCACGTACACTGCTCGGTAGCTCGTTCCACAATCTTACCGCGTGAGACGTAAAAGATTTATACAAGAAGCTAGTGTGACAGAGGGGGACATGGAGATTAGACTTTTCCGTAGAACGGAGACAACGATTATGAGAATCACCCTGATACTGAAATTTACATTTCAGATATTCAGGGACAAACGGATCGTGTAAAACTGAAAATAATGTGCACAGTATTCTGAAATATCTGCGATAGCGGAGGGGTAGCCATTTAAGCTGAGAACGATAAGAGGAGATGTGGTCGTATTTACGTAAACCGAAAATGAAGCGTATACAGTTATTAAGGAGTCGATCCAGTTTGTTTAGAAGTTCTTGAGAGGCATCAGCATAGCAAACATCTGCATAATCTAAAATAGGCAACACTAGAGTCTGTATTAGCATCACCTTAGTCCCTATCGGTAAAAAATTCTTGAGTCGATACAGATAACGCAGAGTGTGAGTGACCTTTTTGCTCACTTCATATATATGCGGTCGCCAAGTGAGGGTGTTGTCAATAACTAAGCCAAGATCTTTAACAGTTATTGAGTAAGGAATAGCAACATTATTAAAAATTATAGGAGGTAGCACCTTCATATCAATTTTAGGCAATCTACGAGAACTACCAACCACAATAGCCTGACACTTAGTTGGATTAACCCTAATACCAAATCTGTCTGACCAATAATAAATACTGTTAAGGTCGCAGTTAAGCTTCTTAATCACATCATCGATACCTGCCGCCTCAGTTTGAGCATAAATTTGTAAGTCATCAGCATACAGATGGTACGAACAGCGAATGTGGGATGTAATGAGATTTATAAAGACTGAGAACAGGAGAGGAGAGAGAATTCCGCCTTGAGGAACGCCAGCAGACAACGAACACCAATCAGAGACGATCTGACCCACTCGAATAGCCTGCTGACGACCCCGAAGATACGACGAGAACAAGTCCCGTGCTGACGAAGAGAATCCCAGGTGACAAAGTACAGCTAGGAGAATATCATGATCAACAGCGTTAAAAGCGTTAGAGAAATCTATTAGGACTAACACAGTCAATTTTGAGTTCTCCATTCCAGTACGAAAATCTTCTGTAACTTTCAAAAGAGCTGTGGTTGTACTGTGCCCAGGCCTAAAACCAGATTGAAATGTGCTAAGAAAATTATTTTTGAAAATGTAACAAGAAATTTGTTTGTGGACAATAGCTTCAAGAACTTTAGATAAAAAAGGGAGAATAGATATTGGGCGAAAGTGAGAGAAAGAACTGGGGTTATTTATTTTGGGCAGCGGAATAACAAATGCTTTTTTCCAAAGTGTGGGAAAATCCCCAGTCAATAATGAATGATTAATGATGTGAGTAATAACATGAGTTACATTGTCTAGAATTAAGGTGATCATGAGTCTATTCACATCATCGAAGCCAACTGCCATAGACTTAATACAATAGATGATCTTTTTTATATCCTCATCAGCAACGGGAGAAAAATTAAATGTGCAGTTACGAGATTGTGGCATGGAATTCAAATAAGAAATAGTACTTGATTTAACAGAAGCCTCCATTTGGGTAGTTAGAGAAAAATGTAAGTTTAGGTCACTAATAGAAATGATTGCAGGGTCAACGTTACACGTAGGTTTACCGATCCCGATCGTCCGGAGAAATTTCCATGTATCAGCCATAGAAGAGTTCATGATATTATGGTGAATATAGCGGCGTTTAGCCGCTCGTACCATCTGATTACATCGATTTCTCGCAGCTTTGAATTTTGCCCAATTGAGTTCACAACGGTTCTGCTTGAATTTCCTAAACATCTGATCGCGCTTAGACATGGCCTTACGGATATTTTCAGTAATCCATGGCGCAGGCGCGCGCTTTAACCTAACCTCACGAATAGGTGCGTGTTTGTCAAACAGCTTATGAATATTAGAGTTAAATGTCGTAACCTTGTCATCAATACTCTCTGCATTAAATGTATCGCTCCAGTCTAAAAGCGAAGCATCATGTTGGAGCGATTCTACATTTACCCTAGCAAAATTACGCAGACGCACTATTACTGGCTTTACTTTGGGAGGTTTTATTTTATAGGAAATGAACAGTAAATCATGTCTCGAGAAACCAGGAGCAGGGAACTGTCCGTGGCACGCAACACGTTCTTCTGAGGAGACTAATATCAAATCTAATAAAGTATCCTCAGTAGTAAGATTATGATGGGTGGTTTCAAGTGGAAGTATTGAAAAATTTGCCGATTCAATGATTGAACGCAGTCCACGCGATCTTGGGGTATCACTTAGAAGATTTGTGTTAAAGTCACCCATTAAAATGTGATGTTGATAATCAGAACAAACTGAAAGAAGTGCCTCTTCAAGTTCACATAAATAATTGGAATTAGGTGGACAATAAATGGCACCAAGCATAACCTTATTTCCACCAATAATAATCTCTAAAAAAATATATTCAAGTGATCCAGTACATTGTGAAGGTGAGGCTGATAAAATTTTGTAAGGAATACCACTTCGCAGGTATACTGCTACACCACCTCCTCTTTTATCAATGCGATCGTTACGAAGTAAAATAAAGCCTGGTAATCCGTAAGAAATAGAAGGTAAAGTTGGGTTTAACCAGGTTTCCGAGATAAGTACCGCGTGGATATTTTGAATATTAAAAGTTTCTAAAAGGTCATTGTAATGCTGCGGAATACTCTGGGCATTAATGTGACAAACGTTGAAATTTTTATTATAACTATCGAATTTTTGGGTCAGGAGAGAACGAAGTGTAGGTAGTTCAAATTCAGAGTCTGAAAATGAATAAAAGGAAAAGGAATCAGAATTAGCAGAGGTGAATGAATCGTTATCGGAAACTGCCATGTCACTAAAAATCAGTATATAATATTATATGAAAATAAATAAACATATAAATAACTTAAAGAAATAAATATATAACTTATTTAAGTAAATAAAAATAAATATCTTTAATATATTATGTTTAATATACGCTGTATTGTAATTTAGATATTGATTTAGATTGCTACCACACCTGCTGGTAGACTGTTTACAAAACGAGATTAATAATAAAAAAAGAATTAAAAAAAATGAGATCAAATCAAAAATAAAAAAGAATTAAAAAAAAAAATCAAATCACTTTGGTCATAAAACTATCAGAAAAAGTTAAATATAAAATGCAACAAAAGTTGTTCTTATGCACCTATGTTATAAAACAAACATATAAAATAATGAAACACTACTAATAAAAATATTCCATAATGCTTAACGAAACCTTAGATATACACACTTAAGGTTGATAATTACTTAAACTAAAAGTTGTTTACCAACTCTGAGCGGCCAGCGAATGAGAACAATGCAATGATTCACAGTACAGAAAAAGTGGCCTGCGCTATTTATGTTGAACAACCAGTAACCATATGCCCTTCTAAGTATAATGATCAAACAAATTATCGAAACAAATATATGGTATTAGTGTTTCTTTACCGTACGCCTAGTTCGCGTTACTTCGCTGCGCGTGTTTCCAGGCTCCCTAGAAACCCTGGTTTCTTCCATCACCGGTTGAGGTTCCTGATCACATCTTGCCTTGCTATGTTCACGTACCAGCCGGTTGAGATCCTCATTGCATTGAATACACTGGCGGGAACCATCGGGCAATCTGACGCTAATGAAGCCATTTGAAGACCAAACCTTTTTTATCCCAAATTGTTTTCGAGCTTGCATGAATAAATTCTGCCGATATTTTGTGAGAAACTCGGATAACGTAAACGATGATCCCTTCAGCATAGTCTTCTTGTACCAGGCAGCAGAACGCATCGAGAAATCAGCAAAGCGAAAAAGTATCGGTCGGTTGTGACCCGTCTTTGCCCTACCGAGTCTATGAGCCACCCGGATAGACGATGATGAGAGATTCGTCATGCTCAGGTGTTTCTGAAGAATGTTTACAACAACATTAGGCACATCTTCATCAGCTTTTTCTGGAACACCGCTTAACAAAAGATATTTTCTGCGGTGTCTTGTCTCAATGGAGTCAACTGACCGGCTAATCTCTGCTATTTGTTGGCGTAGCAGGTTGAACATATCTTGAACAAAGTCCCGAAAAGAAGTAAAGTCCTGACCAACCTTCTCAACGGCAACAGCCTTGGAAGAACTGGAACCGAGCTGCTTCTCAAACTCTTCCATCTTACGAGTGATTAACGCTTCCAGGGACCTCTGAGTTTCGGCAATGTCAGCAATTGTGGCCATAGTGATGAACAAAATTCACAAAGTGATTATAGAAACAAAATGTGCTCCAGCAGTGTGGTGCAATTGAAAAAAAAAAAATCTATTGCATTACAAACTTACCTTTAAAGTAATTTACGTGTTTTATACGTGATAACGTCCCTAAAATAAATGTAAGTAAATAGTTTATTAAGTGATTAGTAATTAAAGTAAGACGAACACGTATGCACTTATTTATCACCCACCCGTGAATCCTTTATCATATTATTGAGAGTAGTAGGATGGTAGTTTATTACTCTCCGTGCTTAAGGCTACAGTCTTTTAAAGTTGACTCACATCGAATCATTAGCGCCACTTTGATTTCTTTTTTTACAGCAAATTATTGTTTCAGAGTAAAATATTTTGATAACACATAAATACCCAGATTATAAGTAATGGCTAAATTTTTTTTTTGGTTCATCTATGTGGTCTATGTTAGATAAATCAAACGGTAAATAGAGCTCTCTCGCACCCAACGCAATTTCGAGCTTTGTTCGTGTACCATTATAAGGCAATCGATAATAAAAAGGCGAAATCTATTCAGCGCGTTAATAGCTAAACATCTTCATCTCCCAAATGCGCTGTTTCTTTTTTTCTAAATATCTTTCATTGTCTTAAATAAGAGGTCTCAATTTCGTTAAATTTCGCTGTTTTCGCCTCATAAAAAACTATTTGTTTCATAGCAATAGCTGAAAATATTTATGCTATAATTATTTTTTTCTCAAGGGCAGGTGTTTAATTAGACAAATATTAAAAAATAATAATTTAAACCACTTTATTTCAAAATTAATAATTATTTCGATCGACCTATAAAATATTGACTTTATAAACAATAATTGCGGGCAATATTCCTTAGTAGCCGCTGAGCGGCTGTAGCGTTCAGACGTCTTGTCTGTGCCAAATTTTTGCACTTCCTCTCGCTCTAACATTCCTCTTTCTCTCTCTTTCCCTAATCTTGGTTGCGCATTGTTACGAATTGAAAGTTTCTCTACTTTATTATTTTTTGCATATAATTCTTTAAGGGTTTATAAATCATTTTGTATTTGTTTTATAACTTTTAATTTCGATATGGACCATAAACGTAAAAAATATGCTTGTACCAGAAAACGAAAATTGAAATCAAACGTTGAAGCAATGAACAGAAATAGAATTCAAAGGTAAGTTTTTTTGTGTTTCATAGTAAAATAGTTAACAACGTGCATATGTGTGAGCACTTGGTTAAATATAAGGTACCTACCTAACCTACATATTATGTAAGTTCTTCAAGGAAATATAGAAGTATTATACATTTTTGGATTGCACATGATGTTTTGTTTACAAGCGACAGTAGCCTAATGGCAGGGAGCGGACCGCGAACTCAAAAAGGTCGTGGGTTCGAATCCACCATTCGACTACTGGCGTGAACCACTCGTAACACAAGCAATTTAAGCTTACCACGAGTGGTTAATGTCCTTTTTTTTAAAAAAAAGTACATTATGTTTTTATAGAAATACTTTTTTAATTTAATTTTTAAGTGTCATAAGGAAAATTTCGTCTTTTTGATTTTCAACTAGAGATTTCCTTGTTACCGGTAGCTGCTGATGTCGAGTTAATGACATTTTTAGATACGAAAACTATTCAGTAATACACGTAGACTACAAGTAAACTATTAAGTAATATCCTCAGCATCCCGTAATTTATTGTACGCCCACTATGGCCAATTTTGGATATAATGTGGCGTCAAACTGCTTACGACGTCCAATATACGGACGTCAAATAGGAGACTTAGCGCAATGTTCGCAAATTGTCATGCTGATCACAGAAACGTCAAAATCTAAAAAAAATTGGACGTCATTTTTCTTCCTCTTTAGCTTCCTGAGCTAATTGGTTCTCGCATGGAACGCTCGATGCCAATCAAAGACCCTCCATACATCATTCAAGCCATTGCGAATAAATTAAAAAAAGCGCTAAGTCGTCCGTCGATGCTGCTGTACAAGAATAGTAATTCATGCATATAGGTAAATGCTATACAAAGTTACATTATACTTTAATGAGAAACTATAAATATGTGTGATAGTGGACTGTTTGTACTTATATAGAAATTATTTTGAGTTTTTTTTTAATCTATTTTAGTATTTAGAACTACTTGACGTACTTGACGGATTTTCGATAGTGTCATCGACTTATTACGAAACCCTCAGTGCACGACTCATTCTAGCACTTGCCAGATTCATTTGAATAATCAATAATACGAGTACATGTTATACAGGTTCTAGATGATTATCTTTTAGAAACCTTTTCAACAAAACAACAAAAATTATACAAACTTAAAATATATTTTTTTTGTGTAACGAATTTTGTAATAAAAGCATGGAACAAAAATAGATACGAGGTAGAAAATCTGTATGTGAAAATTTGTTAGCTAATTATCAATAATCCTGTATATTAGATAAATTGATACTGGAAAATCTTAGTAGAGCAACTTTCCACGCTACGGCCAGAAAGATAACTGCGGTGGCGGTACATGAAGTGGCGGGGCAGGGAGGGTGTAGATGTGTCACCAGAACGCAATTTTTCTGTTTTGCTCTGAAAGACTGGGCTCTTAATTAGCCAGAAGATATTCTTTGAAAACCCACACTAGCCATTAAATATAATATAATATGTAGTATATTTATCATTACAACCCTTCACAAGTCCATTGCTGAAAATAGTCCTCCCCTAGGAAATGCCACAAAGCACGGTCCTGAACCACCTGCATTCATCGACTTCTTGGTTGTGTTACCAGGTGGTCACTCCATCTAGTGGGAGGACGCCCTACACTTCGCCTCCCTATAGGAGGCTGCCTCTTAAGAATTTTTCTTTCCCTTCGGTTCTTCGAGCTAAATGGCCGGCCCGTTTCCACTTCAGCTTACTAATCCGTTGGTCTATGTCGGTCACTCTAATTTTTCTGTGGATATCGTCATTCCTAAGTTTATGAGGCAGAGAAACTCCGAGCAAGCCCTCTCCATAGCTCGTTGATCGACTTTGAGTTTCCTCATACGGCCAGCAGTGAACGACCACGTCTCAGATTCATAGGTCATCACTAGCAAAACGCACGGTTGTACAATCTAGTTTAGAGGTATGCCTGACGAGAAGATCGTCGAAATCTCCCGAACGCTGCCCAGCCGAATTGAATCCATCAATTGACTTCTCGGACAAAGTTGGATTTGCCTAGTCTGACTATTTGATCCAGGTAAACATACTCGTCAACAACTTCGAGCTTAGTGCTTCCAACAACCACCGGCATTGGTGTGATATGGACATTACACATGACTTTTTTTGTCTAGTTTCATCTTAAGACCTATCCATTGGGATACCCTATTGAGGTCATTGAACGTAGCGTTAAGAACCTCCAGCGATTCTGCCGTAAGAACTATATCGTCGGCAAATCGAAGGTGAGTGATATATTTGCCATTGACGTTAATACAGTATCCGTTCCAGTTTAGTAGCTTGAAAACGCCTTCCAAAGCTTCGGTGAAGAGTTTCAAGGATATAACGTCACCTTGTCCTACCCCTTTCTGCAGTTGGATAGGTTTCGTACTCTGGTTACTCGGACTCTCTGTGGTACTCGAATAGCCATCCTAACCCTACTGTACAAACACTTCAGCACTTCGATATACCGACAAACGACTTGGCACTGCTGAAGGGAGTGCAGCACCACCCAAATTCCAACGAAATTAAGGGTTTTCTCATAGTCCACATACGCCAGCCAAAGTGGCAGATAGTACTCTTCAAACTTCTTTACAATGTGATGAAGGTTATGTAAGGTGTTAGAGCCTTTTCGGAAACCGACCTGTTAGGGAGGCTTGAAGGCGTCGCGTGTGAGATGATTCGTAATTAACGAATCGTCTCGCACGCGACGACTCTCTCAAAAACACCACATAGACGCGGCTCAGAAGGAAAGTCGGTTTGTAGCTCTTCAAGAGAGCCCTGCCACCTTTCTTGAAGAACAAAACCACCGTACTTCTTCTCAACGCCTCCGAAGTACTGCCACTATTGAGGATGGAATTGAAGAGCTTCTGGAGGACTTTAAGCATTGGTTTCCCACCCGCTTTCGGAAGTTCCATCCTTGCCTAGGGACTTACCGTTTTTAAGGTGCCGGAGAGCCATTCTAATCTTCCTCAGACTAAGGTCCAGGATATCATCGGGATAGTGTTCGATAAGACTTGCTTTTGGATATCTGAATGGGGGAAGACTGCATCCCCACCCGAGGGCTGGCTGGACGGCCCCGGCCTGGATGCGGCAGCCGTGGCCGCCACGTACAAGACCGTTGCCGGCCTCGCCGCCGTCTTGTTTGCCCCTAGGGGGGTGGCGCAGAACGATGCCCTCCAGCACGGAGAACCGGTGCTGGAAGGCAGCCAGCTCCTGACGGACCAGGTTCAGAACCTGTTTCTCCACCGGCACGGGCTGGCTTGGGCGCTGCGTCTGGGGCGCCGCGCGAGAGGCAGGCTCACGTAGACTGGCCAGGTCTGCGCGGAGCTTCTCGTTCTCCTTCTGGAGAGTTTCCATGGCGGACGTCAGTCGGGCCACGTCCGCCCGCAGCTTCGCCACCTCGTCCGCATTAGGCCCGGCCCCTACAAAGTTGGCCTCCGCAGCCGCCATGATGGAGGTGGAGGCCCCGGGAATGGCCTTGAACTTCGAGGAGGGCTTTTGCTTGTAGGCCACGACCTTGATCGCGGCCTCCACCTCCTTTAAGAATCTGGCCTTACGCTCCACCTCGGAGCCGCCAGTCACACTCGTCTCTTCGCCTGATACCCGAGCCGTATCGCCCGGGTGGCGCCCCTCCTTGGCAAGCTTTGCCGCTCGTTCGGCCTTCTGATTGGCAGAGAGCCCCCTCCCCTTGCCTCTCAGCCCGCCCCGCCTGTTGGTGGGGATTTTCCGGGCCGAAACCTCCTCTTCACCGGATGACGGCCCCTGGTCGCCATCCCGCCAGGACCGCTTGCAGAAGAACTTACTGGTCTCCGCGGTCCCAGGCCCCACGCGTCGGGAGCTCTCTGAGCCTCCCACGCTGCTCGATGCGGCGTCGGACTCTGTCCCCGAATCGTTCCTCCTCTCCTCTACGTTGCCGTTGCCGGCGGTTTTGGTTTTTTTGTTTTGGTTTTTTCCATATTGTACCCACGAGTATGGGGGAATTAAAGGTCCACCTTGGCAGAGACCCCTGTACCAAGGTAAGCAGATTTAGAGGATTTATTACTCGCCAGGGGGTCTGCAAGTACTCTGGCGAGGAGCGCACTAGCGGCTGATTTGTTCATAGAACCCCGTCAGCCATCCATCCCCTCGCGGTGCGTCGCCGCTTGGGATTCGGAGTAACTTTTATAGAGGTTTTCTCTCTCGCGGTCCGGGCGATTAAGCCAACCTCGGTCCCTGTCAAAGCCGCGAGACATGATCCACGACACTTCGATACTGGGATTACGAGACCGGCGGTGAGAGCAAAGGATGAATCCTTCACTGTCTGCCCGGACGCAGGGTAAGTGCACACCGAGCCCGCCCTCGCTCCTCTGCTATGCCGTCTGCTGATCAGAGGGTCACGCAGAGGAACGCACTGTTGGTCTGGGATGGACCCCACCCATGTCAGAATAATTAGCCGCGGCAGCAACATTCCCCAAGGAATAAGAATTTTTTCTCATTTCTCGAGGAAGATTACCGCCACGCCCAGGGTGCACTGGCCCAGTAGCTGCTCTTCCCTCCAGACGTATCGAGAGGGACCCGCAACTACCTGGCACACGTGGAGAACTTCTGACTTCGCACCCCTGCGTGTAAGTCCTGCCGCATGCATTTGGAGATCCGTCTGTTCTTTCTCCATAAAGTCGGCCATGTGCTGGCCCCTCTAATTTCGTTGCCTTATTCATAATTCCCTTAATTTCAGCTCACCGCTCTCTCTTGTGCCTAATTTTTCGTTGAAGTCTCCCTACAACACCGTATAGTGGGCTCTGGAGGAATGCATAGTTCTAGAGATATCCTCATACATTTCCTCCACCTCTTCATCGGGATGGCCCAAGGTTGGTGCCTAAACCTGTATGATCTTCAGCGAATATATTTGGTCATTCTGAGTATAAGGTACGCAACCCTCGTCGACACACTCCCAATCTTTACAACTCATTGTCACGAGAGACTTGTACACGATAAATCCGACACCCCCTTGGGACAGATGGTCGCCCTCCCGGTGATAGAATAAGTTACTGGATTCATGAATTACCTTGTTCTCCCCCTCTCTTTGGACCTCAATTCGTCTTGCAACATGTCTATCTCTTCTTCCAGCCCCAATATCTTCTCGCCAGTCCTCAGGGTGCGTGCGTTATATGTTACCAGGTCAAGTCGTCTTAGGCGGCAGTTGAACTTCCACCGGACATTCTTAACACCCCTACCCTGCCGTTACCATGGTCGCCACCGTAGATAGAAATATTTGGGCTACTGGGGACTGGGGGCCTTTTATTTGTGTCATTGCTAATAGGGATTATATTGCTATAGTTGTCCCGCTCGCCCGCTCGCCAAGTCGCCATGTCACGCCATGGCCAAGTCAATTTATTTATTTGAATCATAAAAGATTTTTAACATTGATATGGTCACTATAAAATGTTGTTAGGTTAGCTAATTACGTAATAACTTAAAACAGAAGGACCCTTAAGTAAGGACTGAATAAATTAACGTAGAAGAACTGAGTTGCGAGTCTTGGTTTTTTTACCAGTTATGTTTTGATCGCATTACTTTTTGCTGTTATCCGAAAAATGCTGCTGCCCATCTTCTGCCTCAATTTACGACACCCAAGGTAATATATGAGGTAGTGGGTATTCCCACCCGCCAATACACGTGCGCCCCTGCGTATATTGAAAGTATACAAGGGCAGCACGCATTCACAGTGTTTTTACACTGTTTGTTTTCAGAATGTGTAGAAAATAAAATTTTCAGAAAATATACACGATTTCTGCGTACTAGTCGCGTATGTTTCTAACGCTGATTCATTAAATTAGTTAAGAGTTTATACAAGGCGACCCGACATGTTCTGACGCTGTATACATTTAGGTAGTAAACGCGTAACAAGTATTAGTAAAATATACAAGTTCAGAAATTTACTAAGTACCTAAATGTCATTATATTAAATTAGTTGATAACTAATATGCAAATATTAGTTATCACCTAATCATGTAGTTATTACTTTATGGCAATATAAAGGTAACTGTTAAAATAATGAAGTCCTTTTTGAGAGACAAAACTACTTCTATTATAAAAGTAGTATTTTTATTATAAAGGCACTTAAATCTTCACCAAGAAATACAATTAATTGTCATAAAATATAATGTGTGTGTACTTTATACATCGTGTCGTAGGATAATAATAAGATAACCCGAATTTTCGGAAATAATCTATGGTGATCGCGAAAACACGGCTAATTAAATAATTGGTCAAATCATTTCGAAAGATTCTAAATTAGTAAGTACGTAAGTAAGTAAGTAGTAGTTAAAAAAAACTGAATCAGCACGCCCCGACTCCAAGTAGTCTTGTCTGCCCTATCCCTAGAGATTTTTTTTGTAAATCTTTAGGCACACAAGGAGAGCAGCCACCGCCCGCTTCCGCAGCTTCGGCTTATTGGTCACCTTCGGCGACCAGTCTCACCCGGTTCGGCTTCGTTCGGCGGGACGGCTCGCACAGGTACCTGTAATTCGCTACGCAAGGGCGATGGACTTGTGCTTTATCCAACTTCCAAAAAGTCTTCCAAGATTTATTTTTCAGCTACTAACTTGACTCAAACGCAAATGATGTAATGTCCTTAATGGTAATAAACAAGGCGAAAGAGCTGCAATTAGTAGTGAAGAGCGCGTTTGTGTTTGGACGGCATTAATAATGTTATTTTATTTCATTATTGACATCTCCTTGGTTGGAGAGTGTCTGTAATCTAAGCTTAATATATTGACATGTTGTAAACATTAACGATCACTGTATTAGACGTCTCGCACCTTTGACATTGCAGTCCGTCATCGGGTATTTTATTTCTGACGTAAGCGAAGTTGTTTATACCACCATATTGTATCAGTGTCATTTGACTTTTGTGGCATTTAACAAAATCACCTTTTACTTCACTCATGGGACGAAATGGGCTAATGATCCGTCACCACACGTCTTATAAATTACACATAGGCTAACATTCAGACTTAAAACAATGGACGTATCCATGGCGGATAGAGTTATCGCGCTGCCAACCGCAAGTTCAAATCTCGCACAAAACAAGTCTTTACAAAGCCTACAAATAATTGTTCCGGGTCACGAAGTCCGTCCTTGTGCCGTTTAGGTATTTAAACTGTCTCCATTATACAGAAGAAAATCCTCTACTACCCACGATTAAAAACAATTTTTATGAACGGATACTTTTGAATATTCCTATTTATCGGCACGGGAAAGAGATATTTCACCATAACACATCATTATGTGTATGTAATGAGAAATTTATGTAAGCCTAAAATTGCCATTACATCATAATAAAAATGAAAATTTTACCGAAAAACGTGACTTCTCGCGCTTTGAAGACATTCCCACACAAAAATAAGTAATATTCGTGCGAAAACACAACAAAAACATACTTAACATTTGGAGTAAGGTAATGGCCAATAATGGCAGAATTCCGTACTATTTGTTTTTATATAACTTTTTGCGTCTGCCGATAAAATATATATTTAAAATTATATTGGAATTCTAAAATTCTTAAAAATCCTTTGAAAATGTTTCACTTTGGAGTTGTAGAGGTTATGATTATAACTTTAACACTAAGTACATTTTCAGAACAAAATAAATTGAGGATTACATATGTACTAATTTTATTATAACGTTTGAACTCTTTACATTATAACGTATGGATTACGTATGAATACTATTTATATTACGAAGAGAATATAAAAAGTATTCACATGTCATCCGAAACAAAATATAAATTAAAAAAACTTTTGGTACATCCAAATATTCATGTCTTAAGAGCTCATGTTATACATTAATTTTTTGAGTATTTTAAATACATACAAGTTTTCACAAATCACCTTGTTACTATTACTTGTAATTTTCCGATAATTTTATGTCAAACGATAATAAAAATAAGTTTGGGAAATCTAAAAGTGCACGACTCATAATGCTCATAATACATTCGTAAAAAAATGTAGAATAAAATCTCAATCAACAATAGAAAATATTTTCTTAATTTCACTATGATATTATTATTATTATTGAGATTCATAAAAAAAATTGTTAATTGAAAAAACGATCAGAAATCAACTTTAATATTACTTTAATTTTTAGGTATTTGTACTAAGGCATGACGAAATTGACGGCTCCGTGGCACAGTAGCTTGGCAATGAGTTATAGCGCAAAGGGCGCTAAGGGCAGAATCGAATCCCGCACGGAACAAGTATTTGTATGGCCTTCCGGGTCTGGATGTTTGCCCTTGTGCAATTTATGTATGTAAACTGCCTCTCCGATACAGGAGAAAATCCTAGTGTGGTGGTTACTTTTTTTAAAAAATAAGAAGGCATTATCGTAAAAACTAGTCTTTTTTACCTGACTCATTAATAATTCCTTTTTCTCATCAACTTTATTTCGTTTTCAAAAAGTTTTTCATCTAGTCATATCTAATCCATAGATACCTACAGTATAAGTATAGATTGGCAATGGAGTGACTAGGGCGAGACCAAAATCAAAATATACCAGTGTGTGTAATGTGCATGTGTGGGTGACAAATAGTGCTGTACCACGCATTGCTTGCCTCAACTTCAATAACGATACCGATTGCAGTATATTCGTGTCTTCTAATTTGACGCAGATGATGTAAATTGTAAATGGACATTTTTATTACGGCGAAGCTAAAAGGATGGTTACAATTTTAGAAGGCTATGTGAAGGTGCCTGCGCCGTTGCATGTGTGACGGCGCCTCTCTAGGTAGCCAGAATTCTTGTAAACAACACGTGCACCGCACACTTGCGCATTGCATTGGCTCCCATTGGACAGAGGTGCCCATATGGCTACTTGTTTTGCTTGTATAAAACGGACGAAACGGCCGCCGTTTAGGGAGTATTGGCTCTGGCGTGGCACGGTGCACTTATTGCATTCCGCTACTAGCTCATCCTCGAGTCATCAGATAATTAATTCGTTTCCACGAATTAATTATCAGATGACCTGCGCGTTACATTTGCAGAGGTGCCCATGTGGCTACTTGTTTTGCTTGTATAAAACTGACGGGGCGGCCGCCATTTAGGGAGTCTTTACACTGGCGTGGCACGGTGCACTTGTTACATTCTGCTACTAGCTCAACCTTGAGTCATCAGATAATTAATTCGTCGAAACGAATTAATTATTATTCTTAGCTACTAAATTAGTCTCAGTACAATTTATAGTTGGTTATCTTTGAACTGAGTATTTCATAATTGTATAAATGTTCTATTCTAAAAGCCTTTTCTGTAATAACCCTTCATTACATTTTAATTCACTTTCTACATATGTACGTATGTTAATCTGTTTAGTTAGGTATTTTAAGCTCTCTATCTCAGATTTTCAGCTGCATGAAGTCACATAAAAGTAACATGGCGGCTTATTGCGGACGTATAATAACACAACGAAATATATACAATATTTAAAAAAAATATAATAAAGGAAAACTTAAATTATCCTACAGTCTTTTACTCCCCAAGGTATCATGCCAACAACGCTGGCTGTGTTTTCTCGCTGGCTTCTATACTAAATAAATAAATACTGAAATATTTCTGAAAAAAAAAACACTGTTCTTAAAAAATATTATATGGGTGTTATGATGTATATATACAGTAATGTTAATAACTAAAACCAAACTGTGATGAGAAACGGATTTAAAAGGTATTAAATAAGAGTATGATATAAATTTTTTTGAATCGTTCAAAGAGAACCAATTTATTATAAAAATGTTGTAAGCTCTTTATTTAATTATTTCACCTGCAAGCAAAAGTGCACCTTATTAAAGAGTGTACATGGTTCTTCGAGCACGGATCATTCAACTAGCCCTATTTTAATTATGTAAATTTTCGAGTCGATGTAATAGGAGTTATTTTAAAAAATACGGAATACGGACTAATTAGTAAAAATAAATGAACGTTATCGATGAAAGTTTTAAAGAAAAAGTGAATAACAGTGGAAGAATAAATCAGTTACTAGTGAACAAAATTACATTACACGTTTAATTGAAATATAAAAACATTACTTTTGTGTAACGGTAATCTTATACGAAGTAAATTAAACTAATATATAGTGAGTTGGTAAACAATTATTCAAGTATTTATTAACAACCGTGACTGTTTTACTGTGAACATTGGACCTATCGGTAAGAATAATAACCTACCTACATATACGTTGAAGTTTAAGAAGGCTAAACAAAATAACTGTGAATTATTACTAAAATAATTGATTTGTATTGTTGTAAATAAAAGATATTTAATATGGAGAGCGTTGAAAATAGAATGTTGCTTCAAGTTGATATATTTGAAAAAGTACAAAAGACGTACGCTAATTACAAAAAATCGCCTAAGGACAGGATAACCGTGGGTTATATACAGAGTAGAATAGAAACTTTAGAAATATATTGGAAGGAATTTAAATCCGGTCATGAGAAATTAGTTATGGCTGTTTCGAAAAAGGATAGACACATGTTACCGTATTTCGCAGAGGATATGTTTGACAATTTTGAAGAATTATATTTTAGGTACAAGGGCGAAATGAAGACTTCATTAAGCAAATTAACGGCCGATGTGAAAACAATAGATAAATTGCAAAAAATAGATGAGATGAGACCATGTGGTTCCGGGAGTGATATAAAATTACCCAGTATTTCAATTCCAATTTTTGAAGGCAACTACACGGAATGGCAATCGTTTCACGATCTCTTTATGGCATTAATACACAAGAATGAGTCATTAGATGTTCAGAAATTACATTATCTTAAGCCGAAAAGGAGATGCAGAAATTTTGTTGCGCCAGTTTTCGGTAACGGATGCAAATTATGCTGAGGCTTGGTCTGTTCTGAAAAAGCGATATAACAACAAAAGGTACATTGCTAATTGCGTATTTAAAAAGTTTTTTAGCCAGAAAACACTTTCTCAAGAGTCAGCTTCGTCCTTAAAGCAACTGCTAGATACGTCAATTGAATGTATGAATTCATTAAAAAATCTTGGCTTACCAACAGCGCAGTGGGATGAGATCATAAACTATGTCATCGTGTCAAAGCTGGATCCTGAAACGCATAAACAGTGGGAAATTATAGTAAGTAAAGATAGTACTGATGACTTACCTAGTTTTGAAGTACTGAAGTCCTTCCTGGAGACACGGTTTCGCATGTTGGAGGTGGTGGAACCTGAAAATAAAGCTTACAAACTAATTAAACCTAAGACATTTCATGCAACCTCCACAAGCGAAAATAAATATTGTCCCTTCTGCAAAGAAACTCATTTTATATTTAATTGCAAGGAATTCGCTAAGCAACCAATAGAGGAGAGATACAGTTTTGTCCAGAAAAACAACTTGTGTTTCAATTGCTTAATTCCAAATCATTCCGTATTTAAATGCAGGCAGTCAAATACATGTAAAATATGCAACAGACGACATCACTCTTTATTACATCGAGAATTTATAAAACAAGCAGGTGAAGTAAAGTTACAGAAGAAACTACTACAAATACACAAGAGGTTAGCAAGGTTACAGAACATATGTCACGTGGAGAACAACCTACTCAACAAGTTTTGTTAGCGACAGCATTGGTAGAGGTACCTTCGCGAACGGGACAATTGCACGTCTTCCGGGCTCTGATTGATCAGGGATCGGAGGCCTCATTCGTGACAGCGCGAGTGGTCGAGTTATTAGGTCTAAAGAGAACTCAAATCAGCGGCGTGGTGTCAGGATTGGTGAAGGTAATAAAGTTTATATTAATCATTTAGTAGGATTACATATTAAGTCGAGGCATGAACGTGATTTTTCTATAGATATTAATGCTTATGTAATGAAGTCGTTGACGCGTAGACTACCTGCTAGGGAAATAAGAGATTACAATTGGCCTCAACTTAAAAATGTGAAGTTAGCTGATCCCAACTTTAACGTCCCGGGTCGGATTGATATCCTACTGGGAGCTGACGTTTTCGGAAAAATTATAGATTTAGGTCTACTAAAGGGACCGGGCGATGTAATTGCTCAACGCACACATCTAGGCTGGATATTGACAGTTGATATATACACAAATCCTACTGAACCACAAAACATTATTAGCTTTCATGTCACCAGGCTCGTAGATATAGATACAGACAATAATCTTTTGAAAAAATTCTGGGAAATAGAATCGGAAGAATACACAAGCAAGAAAGCATGGACAAAGGAAGAAGAAAGTTATAAATTACTTACCGTAGCTTTTGGAACCGCTGCATCACCATACCTTGCTGTACGGTCTATACTCCAGCTGACTGATGATGAAGTTGACAGGTACCCCCGTGGATCTGCTGCTGCTTGACGATAGATAGAGGTAAGATGGTGGTGCCCACCTACACACAGCTGTGCAGGCGCTGCTGCTTGACGGTAGATAGAGGTAAGATGGTGGTGCCCACCTACACACAGCCGTGCAGGCGCTGCTGTTTGACGGTAGATAGAGGTAAGATGGTGGTGCCCACCTACACACAGCCGTGCAGGCGCTGTTGCTTGACGGTAGATAGAGACAAGATGGTGGTGCCCACCTACACACAACCGTGCAAGCGCTGCTGCTTGACGGTAGATAGAGGTAAGATGGTGGTGCCCACCTACACACAGCCGTGCAGGCGCTGCTGCTTGACGGTAGATAGGGGTAAGATGGTGGTGCCTACCTACACACACACACACACACACACACACACACACACACACACACAAACGAAACCTTACACAGATGAGGAGCCCCCCTACCGAATGAATTTTATAGTTACACTTGTAGTAAAAATATGTAATTTAACGTATTTGAGTCTACTTCTCGTGTTTCATCATAATAAAAATAAAAACCCTGCCAAGTGCGATTCGGACCTCGCTGTTTTAGGATTCCGTACATGTTATGACCAATTAACGTTTATTAAAATTGTAGGTATCGTATTAATTCGTAAAATCAAAAAACCCTACAAATGGCAAGACACAGTGCCGTCTCCATGTGTTGGAGATATCGTAGGTAATCATTAAGGATGATGATCTCCCACCGGCGAAATGGTTATTAGGAAAAATTATAACACTACACTCTGGCGCTGATCAGCTCGTCCGCGTGGCAACAGTGCAATGCAAGGGAGATAACATTCTTAAGAGACCATTGTCTAAGTTAATATTACTTCCAATGAAACCGAATGATGAAGAACAAGGTCAATGCTGAGGGTTATACCTAATAGTGGTCAGTTAATTTCACCTGTTTCTATAACATCATTTGTATTTTTAATGATATTTTATTACGTCACTAAATATCTATATACAATAAAAAAGGTCAGTAAAAAATGCAAATGATAAAATACGAAGTTTCAATGTATCATGCTAATAACAATAAGCCACAGAGGACTTTGTACCCGAAAAATGATGTAATGGTAATGAGAACACTTTTGTTATAGCATATTTTAAGTTTAAATTTGTAATCTTTTAGCCTTAAGTTTATGTATTTTTTCATATCATATTAATTAATTTATTGCCTAAATAAATGTAAACCTATTTTTCGATTTAAGATTGACTTATATTACTCCTTCATGCATCTTATTCGGAGTACAAGTGCTGAAATGTTAAATTAATTTATAAAGGTATTGTTACATGCAGATACAGTCCACGTTTGGAAGTAAAAAGGATAAATAAAAGGAAATAATATAAATTACCATTGAAAAATTATATTTAGGATTTATTGTTTGTTCTTTTCCTACTTCATAATAAATCTACTTGATCATAAGATTGTTAAAATACATACTTCATAGTGCCTAGTACTTTGATATTTTACAGATAGTAGGAATTTTGTACAAGTGCTCCCATTCCATACATATGTTGCATGTTATAATAAGATATGTTTGGGTTTGAGCGAAAAATAGTTTTGCTGTTCAGATTTCAATTCTCGTGAATTTTATATTATAAGTTTAAGGTATAAGTTGTAACTTAATTACTATGTGCATTACATTTTGTTTTGAATTTTGTTCTTTTTGAGCACTTAGTTAAAAAACTGTGGTTTTTGGAGGGCGGTATGTTTAGTACATATTTGAATTTTTTGTAGCGGTCGGGTAACCCTACGTAATTATCCCTATAAAACAATGTATACCGCTGTAGTTGTTTGCGCGGCAATAGATGTCATAATGTATGTTCAGTAAGAATAAAGTAATCATTGAGTGAAGACACGTTTATTTAATTATTTCACCTGCAAGCAAAAGTGCACCTTATTAAAGAGTGTACACTCTCCTTAAAGACAAATTGCTATTTTGCTACATTCTTTATTCTAATAATAAATTAAGTTTCAATATTTAATTTTATTAAAAAGAGATTAAGGTTGGATGTGTTGGAGGTTTTTCTTAATCTACCTTTATGATATTGTTACAGCCTATTAAAGTTCACTGCCGAACTAGAGGGATATTTCGCATAGTTGCCACGCTTGGCAAGCGGGTTAACAACCGCGGTTTTTTATTTTTAATCGTTATTAGGAAGACGCTGCCGTTCATTCCCTGATTTGTTTCCCTCTGTCACCTCTTACGACACCCACGGGATGATGTGGCGTAGCGGATATTCTTACGTCACTACTACACAGTGGGCACCTCTATGGGAAAAACATTTTTCGTCCAAGTAGTTGCTACATATAATCGAATATTTTCTTTTGGAAATCCCTTCTCTATTCATTATTTTTAACCATTTTGTCAGACATCAATATTTTGTGTAAATCTGCCACAACATCTACTTGCCGTCTGCTGGACTATGTGTTCGGTGGTCTTAATTCTAAATTAAATTAAAAAGAATTCTATAAAAATATTTTTCATACGATTAGATTATTGTTACGAGCTTGAGGTTCGTGACAATAAAAATTACCGATAGAATTACCTAAATTGACACTTTAATTTACTTTATACAAATTAAAGTTAAAAACACTAATAATTAAACACACTAATTCACTTAATTCCGCTCCGAAGCTTCGCTTGTGTCGCCGAGTTCAACTCTGTCTCGATCGCATCTTGCGCCACCTATTTATTTAAATTAGCAAAATATCCGGAATGTTCAAGTAAACACGCGCAAGGTACCGAGAGCTCGAGTATAGATTCTCTAGAAACTTAGTTCTTCGGGTGGCGCTGTCGGTCGAAAGATCTGTGATGTCATAAACTGCAACGCTCCCCTCGCTCTCGTTCCTGACACTAGATGGCGCTAGTTGTGTCGGCGACTGGAGCGCGTAACACTGCCCCCTCCTAATACATGCTCGTCCCGAGCATTATCGGTCCCATAATAACGCGCCAAGCGATCCACATGGACGATTTTAGGAGTCCCTCTTGCGCCTTTCTGTATCCGGTAGGTCACATCGTTGATCCTGGTTACAATCCGGTACGGGCCGTCCCATTTAGCTTGAAGCTTAGGAGATTTCCCTTTGCTGCGGACTGGATTGTGCAACCACACTAATGAACCTTCGTTGAACCCTTTATTGTTCATTTTGCGGTCGTACCGGGTTTTCATTTTCTCAGACATTTGCTGGCCCGATTGTCTGACGTGCTCATAAATGTCATTCATTTTGTTCCGCAAGTCATTTGCATAATCGGTTATACTGCGTGGGGCATCAGGTGGTATCCCGGTGATCAGGTCCGCAGGCAGCCGTAATTCTCTTCCAAAGTTTGCGAAAGCTGGTGTCACTGCTGTACTTTCGTGAACAGAACTTCGATATGACAATAAAAACGGTTGTATGTGCTTGTCCCAATCTCGTTGCCGATTGTCTACAACTTTTGCTAGGTACCTCTCCAATGTCTGATTAAATCGTTCCACCATTCCATCAGATTGCGGGTGATAAGAAGTCGTTCTTGTTTTATGAGTACCCATAACTCGACAAGTTTCCTGGAATATTTGAGACTCAAAATTCCTTCCCTGATCGCTGTGAATCTCTAAAGGTACTCCAAAACGACAGAAGACTTCATGAACTAGTTTATCTGCAACTGTTGAAGCTTCTTGATTTGGAATGGCGAAGACTTCTGGCCACTTAGTGAAGTAATCCATCACAACCATGAAATACTTGTTACCGCTTTCACTCTCCGGAAACGGCCCCGCCACGTCAATGGCTATTCTCTCCCATGGTGCACCCACATTGTACAACTTCAATGCACCTCTACTACGAGTCTGAGGTCCCTTTACAGCCGCACAACTTGTACATTTGCGACACCAGTCCTCGACATCGTTTCGACAGTGGACCCAGTAAAACCGTTCTCGGATCTTCAGTAGAGTTCGTTTAACTCCCAGATGGCCTCCTGAACAATCATTATGGTACAGCTGTAGAACATCCGGTACTTTAGCTTTAGGGACAACCATTTGCAAATGACGCTGTCTCCCCGACCATTGTCCCATTTACGGCACAGGACTCCATCCTGAAGCAGCAAGCTGTCCCATTGGGCCCAATAACTTTTCGTGGTTGAACTCATCGCTGAGACGTCCCTCCACTTAGGCTTGGTAGCACGGGCCTTCATCCATCCCAGAATCGGTTTGATGTCCGGATCTTCCTGCTGTGCATGTCGTAGGCTGTCCTTCCACCCGTTGCTGAGGTGGTCTGTCCTGAGCATCCTCACGGATACCACTTCCTCACCTTGCCTACTACAATGGTTGCAATCTTCAGGACGAGGTCTTCTTGACAATGCATCTGCGTTGCCGTGAGATTTCCCGCTGCAGTGTCTGATAGTAAAGTCGTATTCCTGCTGCTGCTGGGCGGTGCTGTTAGCCGCACTTCCTTTCTGAGACTGTTCACCTTCCCTTCCTAGGGTGTGCTTAGGCCAGCTGGACCGGAGATGGCCCCTTTCCCCACAGCCATAGCACCTAGGGCTATATCTTTTATTGTGGTCGCGAACCGTAACTGCTGTAACCTCCCTAGCGTGAGGTGATCGATGATCCTGTCGCCGCCAGGCAGTGCCGTTAGCTGCACTACCCTCTCGAGATCGATCAACTCTCCTTCCCACGGTTCGCTTAGGGCAGCTGGATCGAAGATGGCCCCTTTCCCCACAGCCATAGCACCTAGGGCTGCATCCTCTGTTGCGGTCGCGAACTGTAACTGCTGCAACCTCCCTGACGTGATGGGAACGATGATCCTGCCGCACGGCTTCTACCTCCAGTGCATGGGCCAAGGCGTCCTTAAGCGTCTCGTGGTGCCCGAGCCTCACAGCAGCTCTGACTTCCAGGTCACGGATGCCGTCGATGAATGTCTGCACCAGGTTCCCTTCAATGAGCGCAGGTACAGACCGGTATGCTTTTCGCACCAGCTTCTCCACCTCTAGAGCCCACTGCTGCAGGTTTTCGTTGGTGCGCTGCACGCGATCTTTAAGCTGCGCACGAAAGACGTGTTCCAGGTGAGCGTCGCCATATCTCGCCTCCAATGCCTCAAGGAGTTGCTCATAAGTCACTTCCTCACCGAGAGCTTCCAGAACTGTTAAGGCCTGGTCGCGCAGGCCTAGTGTGAGAGCAGTCATGGCCTGACTTTTATTCCAGCCGTTCGCCTTCATAACGGCCTCGAACTGGATTTTGTAGGCCGACCAGGAAGAGGTCCCGTCGAACGGCGGCACTTTGAATCCACATAGCGAAGGTGCTGCAGCTACTACGGGAGCTGTAGTTCCATCCCCAAGTTTGAGGTCGTTTAGCGTTTTCTTCACGTCAGCCATCACGTTGTCAACCCGATTGTGCACATGGTTGATTCGGGTTTCATGTTCTTCGATTCGGGTTTCAGCTTCCGACAGGCGGTTGTCGTGTTGAGCAACCCTATCCTTCACCTGCCTTATCTCTTTCCCAAAGGTAGCGTGAAGGTCCTTCATGAGGAGCATCTGCTCTTCCGACCGACGAGCCTGTTCCGCCTGCTGACGGGCCTGTTCCTCCTGCCGGCGGGCCTGTTCCTCTTGTCCGTTCTGCAGCTGCTCTTTCAACTGACGGGCCTGCTCCACCTGTCGGCGAGCCTGCTCCTCCTGTCGGCGAGCCTGCTCCTGCAGCATCACCATCAGTGCACCTAAGTCAGGTGCCACAGACGTAGAAGCTGCTGACGGACCGGCTTCCGTGGCCGGCGGCTGGTCCTCAGACATCTGCGGCGTTGCACCACCAAATCTCCTCTGGTCCGTCTCCTGCTGGCGTTGACTTCGGGTACGGACACCCTCCGTTTCCTCCTTAGGTAAAATCGGCATTATTTTATCCCACTTCTGACACCAATTGTTACGAGCTTGAGGTTCGTGACAATAAAAATTGCCGATAGAATTACCTAAATTGACACTTTAATTTACTTTATACAAGTTAAAGTTAAAAACACTAATAATTAAACACACTAATTCACTTAATTCCGCTCCGAAGCTTCGCTTATGTCGCCGAGTTCAACTCTGTCTCGATCGCATCTTGCGCCACCTATTTATTTAAATTAGCAAAATATCCGGAATGTTCAAGTAAACACGCGCAAGGTACCGAGAGCTCGAGTATAGATTCTCTAGAAACTTAGTTATTCGGGTAGCGCTGTCGGTCGAAAGATCTGTGATGTCATAAACTGCAACGCTCCCCTCGCTCTCGTTCCTGACACTAGATGGCGCTAGTTGTGTCGGCGACTGGAGCGCGTAACACTGCCCCCTCCTAATACATGCTCGTCCCGAGCATTATCGGTCCCATAATAACGCGCCAAGCGATCCACATGGACGATTTTAGGAGTCCCTCTTGCGCCTTTCTGTATCCGGTAGGTCACATCGTTGATCCTGGTTACAATCCGGTACGGGCCGTCCCATTTAGCTTGAAGCTTAGGAGATTTCCCTTTGCTGCGGACTGGATTGTGCAACCGCACTAATGAACCTTCGTTGAACCCTTTATTGTTCATTTTGCGGTCGTACCGGGTTTTCATTTTCTCAGACATTTGCTGGCCCGATTGTCTGACGTGCTCATAAATGTCATTCATTTTGTTCCGCAAGTCATTTGCATAATCGGTTATACTGCGTGGGGCATCAGGTGGTATCCCGGTGATCAGGTCCGCAGGCAGCCGTAATTCTCTTCCAAAGTTTGCGAAAGCTGGTGTCACTGCTGTACTTTCGTGAACAGAACTTCGATATGACAACAAAAACGGTTGTATGTGCTTGTCCCAATCTCGTTGCCGATTGTCTACAACTTTTGCTAGGTACCTCTCCAATGTCTGATTAAATCGTTCCACCATTCCATCAGATTGCGGGTGATAAGAAGTCGTTCTTGTTTTATGAGTACCCATAACTCGACAAGTTTCCTGGAATATTTGAGACTCAAAATTCCTTCCCTGATCGCTGTGAATCTCTAAAGGTACTCCAAAACGACAGAAGACTTCATGAACTAGTTTATCTGCAACTGTTGAAGCTTCTTGATTTGGAATGGCGAAGACTTCTGGCCACTTAGTGAAGTAATCCATCACAACCATAAAATACTTGTTACCGCTTTCACTCTCCGGAAACGGCCCCACCACGTCAATGGCTATTCTCTCCCATGGTGCACCCACATTGTACAACTTCAATGCACCTCTACTACGAGTCTGAGGTCCCTTTACAGCCGCACAACTTGTACATTTGCGACACCAGTCCTCGACATCGTTTCGACAGTGGACCCAGTAAAACCGTTCTCGGATCTTCAGTAGAGTTCGTTTAACTCCCAGATGACCTCCTGAACAATCATTATGGTACAGCTGTAGAACATCCGGTACTTTAGCTTTAGGGACAACCATTTGCAAATGACGCTGTCTCCCCGACCATTGTCCCATTTACGGCACAGGACTCCATCCTGAAGCAGCAAGCTGTCCCATTGGACCCAATAACTTTTCGTGGTTGAACTCATCGCTGAGACGTCCCTCCACTTAGGCTTGGTAGCACGGGCCTTCATCCATCCCAGAATCGGTTTGATGTCCGGATCTTCCTGCTGTGCATGTCGTAGGCTGTCCTTCCACCCGTTGCTGAGGTGGTCTGTCCTGAGCATCCTCACGGATACCACTTCCTTACCTTGCCTACTACAATGGTTGCAATCTTCAAGACGAGGTCTTCTTGACAATGCATCTGCGTTGCCGTGAGATTTCCCGCTGCAGTGTCTGATAGTAAAGTCGTATTCCTGCTGCTGCTGGGCGGTGCTGTTAGCCGCATTTCCTTTCTGAGACTGTTCACCTTCCCTTCCTAGGGTGTGCTTAGGGCAGCTGGACCGGAGATGGCCCCTTTCCCCACAGCCATAGCACCTAGGGCTATATCTTTTATTGTGGTCGCGAACCGTAACTGCTGTAACCTCCCTAGCGTGAGGTGATCGATGATCCTGTCGCCGCCAGGCAGTGCCGTTAGCTGCACTACCCTCTCGAGATCGATCAACTCTCCTTCCCACGGTTCGCTTAGGGCAGCTGGATCGAAGATGGCCCCTTTCCCCACAGCCATAGCACCTAGGGCTGCATCCTCTGTTGCGGTCGCGAACTGTAACTGCTGCAACCTCCCTGACGTGATGGGATCGATGATCCTGCCGCACGGCTTCTACCTCCAGTGCATGGGCCAAGGCGTCCTTAAGCGTCTCGTGGTGCCCGAGCCTCACAGCAGCTCTGACTTCCAGGTCACGGATGCCGTCGATGAATGTCTGCACCAGGTTCCCTTCAATGAGCGCAGGTACAGACCGGTATGCTTTTCGCACCAGCTTCTCCACCTCTAGAGCCCACTGCTGCAGGTTTTCGTTGGTGCGCTGCACGCGATCTTTAAGCTGCGCACGAAAGACGTGTTCCAGGTGAGCGTCGCCATATCTCGCCTCCAATGCCTCAAGGAGTTGCTCATAAGTCACTTCCTCACCGAGAGCTTCCAGAACTGTTAAGGCCTGGTCACGCAGGCCTAGTGTGAGAGCAGTCATGGCCTGACTTTTATTCCAGCCGTTCGCCTTCATAACGGCCTCGAACTGGATTTTGTAGGCCGACCAGGAAGAGGTCCCGTCGAACGGCGGCACTTTGAATCCACGTAGCGAAGGTGCTGCAGCTACTACGGGAGCTGTAGTTCCATCCCCAAGTTTGAGGTCGTTTAGCGTTTTCTTCACGTTAGCCATCACGTTGTCAACCCGATTGTGCACATGGTTGATTCGGGTTTCATGTTCTTCGATTCGGGTTTCAGCTTCCGACAGGCGGTTGTCGTGTTGAGCAACCCTATCCTTCACCTGCCTTATCTCTTTCCCAAAGGTAGCGTGAAGGTCCTTCATGAGGAGCATCTGCTCTTCCGACCGACGAGCCTGTTCCGCCTGCTGACGGGCCTGTTCCTCCTGCCGGCGGGCCTGTTCCTCTTGTTCGTTCTGCAGCTGCTCTTTCAACTGACGGGCCTGCTCCACCTGTCGGCGAGCCTGCTCCTCCTGTCGGCGAGCCTGCTCCTGCAGCATCACCATCAGTGCACCTAAGTCAGGTGCCACAGACGTAGAAGCTGCTGACGGACCGGCTTCCGTGGCCGGCGGCTGGTCCTCAGACATCTGCGGCGTTGCACCACCAAATCTCTTCTGGTCCGTCTCCTGCTGGCGTTGACTTCGGGTACGGACACCCTCCGTTTCCTCCTTAGGTAAAATCGGCATTATTTTATCCCACTTCTGACACCAATTGTTACGAGCTTGAGGTTCGTGACAATAAAAATTGCCGATAGAATTACCTAAATTGACACTTTAATTTACTTTATACAAGTTAAAGTTAAAAACACTAATAATTAAACACACTAATTCACTTAATTCCGCTCCGAAGCTTCGCTTGTGTCGCCGAGTTCAACTCTGTCTCGATCGCATCTTGCGCCACCTATTTATTTAAATTAGCAAAATATCCGGAATGTTCAAGTAAACACGCGCAAGGTACCGAGAGCTCGAGTATAGATTCTCTAGAAACTTAGTTCTTCGGGTGGCGCTGTCGGTCGAAAGATCTGTGATGTCATAAACTGCAACGCTCCCCTCGCTCTTGTTCCTGACACTAGATGGCGCTAGTTGTGTCGGCGACTGGAGCGCGTAACATTATTTAGCTACGGAATCCTAAAAATTAAAAAATACTAAGTTGAATAAAGCTGCGTGCAAGGCACACATTTGCCTATTAAGGACATTTCGATAAGATATTATCGACAATGTCAACAATCTCTACAAAAGTGAGATTAAAATTAGCAGATTTATGTGTAATTATTTTAAATTCAATTGCTTTGCATTTAGGCGATTATTATTCTAAAATGTGATAATTTTTTTCATCCATTTAAGTACAATTTGTTTGGATATGCTCTAATACACAGCATTAAGACAGCTTAACTTCTCAATCGTACCAATGGGTTAAATGTATAAAAATGAGGGATTGCTTTCTGAGGTGAGTTATATTTAGATACTACGCACCTATTTATGATTAATTACGTCTATTAAACACTAATTTTTACTTCAAAACCAAACATAAGATAAGATAATATTCATAATTACCATAACATTTTACAAATACAAACGGGATTAGTTTTGTTCACGAATGACGCTAGCCTGCTATAGGCTGATAGCGTGTTCGTGAATGGTCCAACCGGACTAGCATGAGCCGGAGAGAATATATCCCCGGAGAGAGGATATAATTTTTATCCCTTGCTTAGTTTTATCTACCCTGCGAGCATGGGCAAGAGACAAAAATTATATCCCCCGATTATATCCACTGACAAGAGATAAAATTATCTTATCTCTATAGTATATCCCCGTTTGACATAACGAGTGGACATATATCTCCCCGTCCGTAGCATGAGGCCAAGGGAAGGAGAAAAAATTATCCCTTTTTGACATTTGAAAGGGACAATTTAATCCTCTTTCGCGGACGTGGGTTTAAGTTTATCTTCAAACCATTTTAATACAAAAAAGATGTCTCGAGCCTATTGCAACTACATTTTCGTGTCAGAAATTGAAAAACAAGAAAGAAAATTACATCAGCGATCGATACGTGATCAGAATACTTAATCTATTGGAGTTCTCCGACAACGAATTTCTACGCCGGTTTCGGATGCTTAAAGATTGTTTTGTATTTGTGTAAAGAACTCTATGAGGCTTTAAAGCCTATTAATTCTGTGGATGGACTACCAGTGCATATTAAAGTAAGCATCTATTACAACAACCTTGTCCAAAAAAGTCTCAATAGCTCAATGCCATGATTTAATTACATAGGTTGTGTCAACAATACCCAAGGCGAGTCCATGGTCAAGTCAAATTTAATGATAATAGAATCGGTCTTTACTATATTTTAGGTAAGTATTATAACGTTTTAAAATAAAGTTATCAAACTTAGTAAAGTTAAAATTCAAAGGTTTAAATTAAGAAATATGTTAATTCTTTAGCAAAGCTTGCTAAATATACTATACTCATGATTATAAAATTATTTATTCCTTGTTTGAAATCATTACATTTTTATTCTTCATGCTTCATCATTTTCAATTAAAATTAAATCTTTGTGACTTAGAGTAGACATCAATATTGATGTATTTTGTAATTTTCTTATAATGGCAGTGATTGCGGGGATATATTTTTTTGATTTCTTCAAGAGGTTACATCACCTCCAAAGTGTCTGTATTGTCCAGTTTCACAATTGGCTTAATTCTAAACACATATTTTTTTAATAAATGCTATCACAAGCGAAGTAATACCTGCGATTTGATACAAGCAATGTATATTTAACTTAAATATTATACAAAAGAAAATAAAGAAAGAATTAGAATAATAGAAAAAATAAAAATAAGGCAGAAATACGCTTAAAATAAATATAACAAATATTATAAATGACATATTTTTTAACAAAAATTATGAACACTTTAGCAATACGATAAACAAAAGGTAAAATAAAATATAAGTTAATGTAAATCTACTTAATTTTAAAACTAGTATATAGCTAGTATAGTTTATAGCTTTATACTATGGTATATTATTTTTTTTTATTTTATCCCTTGTCAGTGGATATAATCGGTGGATAAAATTTTTATCCCCTGCTCATGCTAGCCCGGCAGCTTATTTTTCTCGTTCTAACGTATGCGCACACTATGTTCCTTCTCTCTTGCATTGTCAATCTATTCTAACGTCAGTTAGAATATACGCTTTCTACGATCTAACCAGTATTTTAATTTAGCTTTCACTCAGGTCACTCCATAAAGTCCAAGACGTATAAGTATATGTTGTAATGAAACAATATGTTGTAATGAAAATATGTGATTATAAAAATAATAATAATATCCTACCTTGATCAAGTATGTATCAAATTTGGTTATTGGAATATTTTGTATTTATACAGCAATCGATATTTTTCATCACGAGCCGCTCGTTCAAAAATTACTTCGTGAACACCTCTTGAAACAAGATATAGTTTCGTGATAAGAATCTTTTCTTATTATATAATTTGTATAATAATGGTGTATATATATATATATATATATATATATATATATATGTATTATATTATATATATATATATATATATATATATATATATATATATATATATATATATATATATATATATGTATATATATACATATGTCAGGTACATAATATATTGCTGTATCTATTTATATTTACGTAGTTTGAATCGACATACGACATATATTTACGTACTTTGGTACCTGTATAATCCTTTTTCTTTTCGGAAGATCATAAAGCTAGTTTACACCTGCCATAATAGCTCACCATTCTACGGGTTAAATCCACCCTTTACCTTAGTTTTAAGGTGTAACAATTAGGAATAAATAAATAAATAATATCTTACTTTAGTCAATTATGTATCAAATTTGGTTTTTGGATTATTTTGTATTTCTACAGCGATAGATATTTTTTATCACGAGCCGCTGTAGACAAACGATTCAGTTTTCGAAGCGGATCTGTATTTAGTAAAATATTTTATAACAAGGCTGCTGGAACATTTTTAATAGAAATGTTCCAGCAGCCTTGAATAAGAAATAGAACAAAATTTCGGAATTTCTAAGCCGAAAAAAATTAATTATAACTAAACAAAACAAAATTAAACAGCCATTTACATTCCATGACTTTCCACTTTCTTCCTTTTCATGATAGATGAAGAGATTAAAAAATAGATTGAGTAGAAAAACTGATATTTTCAAAAGTTATCGTATTTATCCCGCCATGCGGACTTGATAAATCGACACCTTAAGGGGTCCACCGTTATGCCGAAAGTATTGCAGCATTAATTTTGAAATAAATACGAGTATATGGTAAAGTTGAGGATTAATGTTAAGGACTATGTTAGACGAAAACACGATTCCGTAAAATTTTCTCCATAGAAAAAAAACCAAAACTACCTCCAAACTGAACAATAAACCGCTGTTATTCATAAAATACTTTAAATAAGATCATAATACTTTGCATACTAACTGAACTAACTGTAAAGCAGTGCTTATGTTATTTTTTTTAAATACCATTATTTTAACTGTAAAAAGAAATTACCTAAACTATCGGCGTCTTGAAGCTTGATTCCCGTCGCCCCGTTAGTATCGCTTAGACTTTTGAAGGGAGAAGTTGCGTCGCTTACGATCAGAATACACATTACGCAACAGGACGACGTAAAATTAAAATGGGAAATAACCGTGATAAAAATAAGAAGCGACTAGGTTGGCGTTAAGAAACAGGCATAAATGTGATAAACTTAATGAAATAAGTATCTAACGACCTATCTACTTACAGTATTAGTGATTACAAACATGTCGGTACATAGCATACGACGCGCGGGGAAGTGGGGGCGAAATTAGAATTTGAGCTGACTTACTATATCCCCTTAAACCACTAAAATTACTTTTTATAAAAAAAATATAGAAATTAATCGATTTAAAGAAAAAAAACTATAATACGTTCAACAACCTTTTTATTTTTTTAACAACGTGCTTTTTATATCATTTATATGTTCAATATCATTGTTAGATACGATTTCATGCGACAAAACGTTGGATTCTTGATTTTTAGGCGCTAGCAGAACATACTTACGCGCTATGTGTTTAACGTATGCAAAGTAATTCTTATTTGTTGTTCGTACTAAAAACAGACTGAAGTATGTAAATGCCAAAATTTCGGAATTTCTAAGCCGAAAAAAATTAATTATAACTACACAAAATTTTAAAGAATGTTAAAGAAATGTTAAAGAGTTCTGTCTCGAGTAGATGTAAGTAAACAAAAGAGTTGTGTTAGTGACAATAATAATAATGTCCTCCAGACCATATTTTGTTCACGGCGACCAGTCTTGCGGGTGCGTTGCCGGCCTTTTAGAAAGGAGTAAGCTCTTTTCTTGAAGGTCCCCAGGTCGTACCGGTCCGGAAAAATCGCCGGTGGTAAACTATTCCACAGAGAGGTTGTACGTGGAAGAAAACTCCTTGTGAAACGTACAGTGGTGGACCGCCAAGCATCCAGATGGTGTAGATGGTATCGGGACGTTTGCCGTGTAGTGCGTTCACGAAATTTGGCGGCTGGGATTAATCCGAACAATTCCTCAGAGCACTCCCCGTGATAGATGCGATAAAATACGCAAAGAGATGCAACATCTCTTCGCAGCGCCAGTGAATTGAGCCGATCGGAAAGCACTCGGTCGTCGACGATTCGAGCTGCTCTGCGCTGGATGCGGTCAAGTGGAAGGAGCTGGTACTGGGGAGCCCCAGCCCAGAGATGGGAACAGTATTCCATGTGCAGCCGAACCTGCGCCTTGTAAAGTTGCAGGCGGTGTGCCGGCATGAAATACTGTCCCGCTCTGCTGAGCACGCCAAGCTTTTTAGAGGCCAATTTGGCCTTCCCTTCCAAGTGACCACGAAACTGCACGTCACTCGATATGTCGACGCCGAGGATTCCGATACTGGCTGAGGCAACAAGGGGAGTGCCTTGAAACTGAGGCGATACGACAAAGGGGTTCTTTTTAGCGGTTAACGCGCAAACTTGTGTCTTCTGGGGGTTAAACTGGACTAGATTTAGTCGTCCCCAATCCGAGACTCTGTTCAGCAAAGACTCGACTTCAGACACAAGTTTGTCCCGGCACTCGGAGACGTTTCCCGAGAAATATTGGCTCGGCCGGTGTAAAGAGCATCACCAGTGTTGTCATCTGCATAGCAATGAATGTTACGGGTATGCAACATATCATTGATATGCAGAAGAAACAGCGTTGGCGATAGCACGCAGCCCTGTGGAACACCAGCATTAATAGGCTTGCAATCGGAGCTTGCACCGTCTACAACGACCTTGATGCTCCGATCTGCAGGAAAGCTGGTGATCCAATCGCACAATTTCTCGGGAAGCCCATAGGAAGGGAGCTTCGAAAGAAGCGCTTTGTGCCAAACCCTATCGAAGGCCTTCGCAATGTCCAAACTAACGGCCAATGCCTCCCCCTTGAACTCTACTGCCTCCGCCCATCTGTGAGTGAGGTAGACCAGAAGATCACCAGCTGACCGACCACGGCGAAAACCGTATTGGCGGTCACTAATCAGCCGGTGATGCTCAAGGTACCTCATGAGCTGGCAGTTTACAATGGACTCCATTGTTTTGGAGAACAAGGAGGTGATGGCTATTGGCCGGTAGTTGGATGGGTCTGAGCGGTCGCCTTTTTTAGGGATCGGGTGGACGAAAGCCGTCTTCCATGATTTTGGGACTACGCCTAGGGAGTAGGAGTACCGGAAAAGACGCGTTAAAACCGGTGCCAACTCTGGAGCACACGTCCTCAGCACAATTGGGGGGATTCCGTCAGGCCCACTCGACTTGTGGATGTCCAGGGAGAGGAGTGTTTTGCGAACCGAGCGCTGTGTGAACTGCACTTCCGGCATGGAGCACTCACACCGCGGAATGGTCGGCGGCGTACTCCCCCCGTCATCGAGAGTCGAGTTAGACGCAAAGAAAGAGCCTAGAAGATCGGCTTTCTCCTTTGCAGTATGGGCCAGTGAGTCGTCCTCCCTGTGCAGAGATGGAAGAGATGGCTGACAGAAATTCCCCTGGACAGCCTTGGCGAGAGACCAGAATGCACGGGTTCCAGAAGGAAGGCGAACTAGTTTCTCGCCAATTCTGCCTATGTGCTCTGACTTTGCCTTGGCAATGACTCTTTTGAAGGACCTAGAGGCGGAATTATACTTCTTTTTTAGAGCGCTGGTGTTTACATCCCGGGACGCTGATGCATCAACCCAGGCTTGGTAGCACTCCTGCTTATAGCATGATGCTATTTTACAGGAGCAACCAAACCATGGCTGCGATTTGCCTCCAATGGGCACCACAGAGGAAGGAATAAAAAGTTCCATACCCTGAAGTACCACATCAGTAACAGAATCTGCAACAACGTTGGGATCATCCGGCGAGAAGCAAACCCGCCCCCAAGGGTAGGATGCAAAGAAAGACCGCATCCCATCCCAATCGGCTGACCTATAGTGCCAAACACGGCGGCAGCCTTCAGAATGCAACCGCGATTTCAGCGTGAGTGGCACAACACTCCGGACCAGACAATGGTCCGAGGAGCCTAAATGGGCGTCGACGGAAATTTGATATCCGTCCGGGTGAGAGGTCAGCAGAAGGTCCAACAGGGAAGGTGCATGATCCTCCACATCTGGAATCCGCGTAGGCGAAGTAACCAGTTGTGTCAGACCATATGCCAAGGCAAAATCATGAACAGATCTCCCCGCATGATCGGTTAAACGTGAACCAAGCCATTCGGCGTGATGGGCGTTAAAGTCGCCGAGGATCACGATCTCTGCGGAGGGGATCTGCTGTAGCAACGAATCTGCAGCCATTTGGACGTGGTCGAAGAGTCGGTCTGTTTCGGCATTACAGCTATGGTACCACTCATACATATATGCGCAAGCACGGGTGCACTCTATTCCCTCACTATCAATGTCCGATGGGACTGTAATTCGACACCACTAGAGAGAGGTCAGGTGCAGAACCATCGACTTTACGTGCTTTCTGAGGCAGGGGGGTGATAAACTACCAACTTCCTAACCTCCGGGCTGCTACTGAGACAGCAATGATATATAATATTGCTAAGCCTTATTAAACTACTTCTAATAAAATAATAATCATATCAAAATCAAAACATCTGACAGCTTACGAGTAATGCCATTGTGTTTCATGTGGTGAGTGTAGAGAACCGGACACCCTTTTATTGGAAACGAGACATTTCGTCTTAATCCTAAGCGGTGATATCGCTTTTGCATTTTGACTCTTAATCGAGGATAAAATGTAGATATCTATGGGCCACAGCATCTACTTACCATCAGGTGGACTCTGTGCTCGTTTGTCACCCTTATTCTATAAAAAAATCTTAAAATAAAGTTAAACTATATAAATAAGTAAAACATACAAACAATGACAAAAGACAAGCTACAGTAGCCTAATGGCAGGGCGCGGACCGCGAACTCAAAAAAGGTCGTAGGTTTTAATCCGCCATTCGATTATTGTCGTGAACCACTCGTAACACAAGCAATTTAAGCTTACCACGAGTGGTTCAGAGGAATATTAGTAATGTTTATAGCATTGTTAATATTCTTTTTTTATAAAAAAAGATAAATTAATAACTAATAAATAGCATTGTATTTTTATATCTATTTAATTAGTCTACCTTCTTTACAGTTAAAATTCATCATAAATGTTCAGAAAGTTCTTGACAGAAAAACGCAATAATTAATTTTTGGCCCATCCCAGGTTTCCAACCTGAGACCTCTTGACGAATAGTCGCGTCGCGCTGCTGACGATGTAGTGTTACCTAACCTTAGAATAATTACATAGGAATGCATGGAGTTATGACTCTGAGATAACAACTAATAGTGATGTGTGCAGTGTGTTTGTGGTCAGTGGACCGTCAGCGGTGTTATTAACATACTCGATTTTGGTCTTAGAGTAATTAACAATTAGGTAAAACAATACCGCTGTCTGTCCGCCTGCTCTTGTGTTCTTTTAATAGAATATGGGCGACAAATGAGCACACAGCCTACCTGATTGTAAATGGATGATGTAGCCCATATACATTTAAATCTAATCCCGATTAAGAATAAATATGCAATTACCCCTGAAGACGAAAATGGAGTGCCTCACATGCAGTAAAAAGGGTCGCCGATTAGATACACTTACCATACGAAATACAACACCAACGAGCTGATATTTTACGCTGACCGAGCTGACCCTTTCGTACTACAACCGTAGTATAGCTGCAGCATGGCTCTACCACGTTAAAAATTACGATTTTATCGTAAATTTTTATATTATTACCATTGACACAAAAAGATTTTTTACTTCATTATATTTATTTGTTCCGATATAGAAATGCTTTTTTCTATATATTATAGTAATGTCAGAAGCACGCACGTAAAAAAATATAAGGTAATTGAGAGAGCCAAGCGTTATTTTGTGGATATCCATTATAAAGGAGGGACTTAAGACACATCATGTTATTTTATAACGCGAATCTTAAATTGTTCACATGTTAAAAAGAATTATAACATCCGTGGTCAGAAGATACTACTTAGTGAAACGTGTGTTTTAATAAAATTTATTACATTTCCAGACTAAGACAGGTATTCATAAATAAATAAAAAACTAATAAATAATAAAAGAAAAAAATAAATATAAGAAAAAATAAAATAAAAGAAAAACTTCGAGGAAAACATTTTTAGGACGCCGAGGAAGCAGTTGCTGCGTTTCGAAAGGCCGTCAAAAAGTCCCCTAAGGACGAGTGAGCAAAGTATTTTTCTCAGTGGTTCCATCGGATGCAGCGATATATTGATGTACATGCAGATTATTTTGAAAAGATATAATAAAACTAATAACTTGCTAGTTTGTCCAGTTTTTGATTTTCTAAGAACTTTCAGTGTCACCCTCGTATAATAAAAATAAACATTGTGTGTTGTGTTATATGTTCTTGCTTTTTTATATTTTCTTTAATTTTTCTGGACAAACTTTACTGTAGTATCATAATATGTAACTTTCGCCCACTTCGACATTTAAAAAAAAGTTTTACACCGTCCCCGAACGTGACGCACCGCCAAACTTGTTCATTTAACTAAATCGTGTATTTATTAGTCACGCCCACCAACTTAAAAAACTTACCTTACCTTCTACTTGTTTACTTTCACGCTAAATGTTAACTTGTAATACGTGTAAATCAGCCCTGATAGCTGAGGGGCTCTTGCCTTAAAATTTCATAGGAAGCGAGTAGCAAGAGAGTACCCGCTGAAACAGTATATGCTAATTCACCAGGCGCTCAGCGATTAAGGCAAACATTGCGAAGAGTTCTGCACGTCTAAGAAATAAAATGTTTTGGTAATTTCATACTTTCGCGATCCCCTCGTTTTTGGGCTCTAGAAAATCTAAAAATCATCCGAATTTTATGATTTTTTTTAAATCTTCATTTTTATAGCGAAGTTATGAAAAAAAATACGGAAAATATCACATCTGAAGATTTCATATAGTTTTATGACTTTAAATGTGATCATAAACGCACTTCTTCGAATATTATCGTTCATAACTTTTTTGCAAAGCATTAAACGAAGTTTAAGTTTTTTTGTTAAACTACACAAAAAACGAACGTTTTAAAAAACATTGAAAAATGTTTGTTTATTAATTTTTTACCTCACTTGAGGTTTTTATATGGTTTTCTTACTTTAAATGTTACCATAAATGCTCTAAAAAATCAAAATAATTATAAAAATTAATATTTTGGTGTTTTATTGAGTGTAAGATCGAACCAAGCGAGCTCAGAACTTCCCGACTAGGACAGGTTAGGTAAGAAGGAGATGGCGGACTCAAGTGAGCGAGCGAATCGAGCGAATAGACCCCACCATCTACTTCGTGGTTATTTTTTTAAAAACCACTCAAAATTAAGAGCTCCGCGAAGCGGGACTCCACCGACCGGGCTTCCTTCGGCATGGTGCTTCCTTCCCCCAACTCTCTCCCGTAGCGCAGTCGAGGGAAGCCCAGTCGACGGGGCTCCTACTTCTGAGTGGTTTATAAAAAAATTACCACGAAGGAGATGGCGGGATCTATATTTCACATGTATATCGTTTTACGAACGGGCATAGACACGGCCTCCCACTGGATGAAATGAAGACCCGGTATGAGATAGGGCGTCGATGGATGCAGTAGGCCCAGGATGTCAGGACCGTGTTTTGTAGCATTTTGGGAGAATTTTGGGTATGTTCAGCAGTGGTAATTATGCTGTAATTATGATAATAACGATTATAGAAACGAATTACCTCCGTTCGGGTAAAAAATAGTAACAAAAACTTTGCAGTTTTGTAAAACATTTGTGCATTTTAATGGAAAACACGATGGAGCGGAAAATTACCACTCTCTCGTACTACTACTGCGGCCTAGTGACTGACACGCTTGTTTATAGAGCAATTAACGCTACTATTTTGGAATCCCTTTGTGTTTTATCAGCCGTGTTTTAAAGTTGCAAGTGCTTACACAAACACATGAAAATATTGGTTTTTAATTAAAATTGCTTTAAACCAAAACACATATAGCTACATTATAGGTGGTCATTTACATTCTACATACATTCTGCTGACACAGGCGTCCCGTTGTTACTACTTTTTGTCTTATTTGTCCACCAAACTATTATTTGTTAAATACTGTCATCAAACAGCAATGCATAAATAGATGAGGTTTAGTGATTAAGCTTCTGTGTTTATTCTTAGAATTAGAAAAAGTTATATGACCTATATATTTAAAAAAAAAGTATTATTATAATAAAGAATTTATACAAAATGCAATATCCTATTCTAAAATATTCAAAATAGTTTGTAATAATCCGAAAGCATTACGTTTACGACAAATTATAAAGTCTTCGGGGAACAAATCTAAAACTACATGGAGAATTATCAATAAAGAAATTGAAAATTATAAAATAAAAGAATCTAAAATTAATTTTAAAATTAACAACGAACTCATTTGTAATAATATAGATGTAGCAAATACATTTGAATCTTATTTTACTAATACTCCTTTAGTTACTACTGCACCCGTAAAATCTTCATTAGATAATTTCAAAGTTTAAAAAAAATTAACCCTAGTGTAGCACTCCATTCAAATTTGAACACATAAATACATTAAATATTATTAGAATTTTTTAAACTCTTAAAGTAAGGAATACCATGGATTTGTGGAGAATGTCGATAAAGATTATACATAGTATTATAGACTTTATTGCCTTTAATTTGGAATCATTATTTAATAAATGTGTTCACAAAGGTATTTTTCCTAATCTTATGAAATGCAGTAAAGTAGAGTTGTACAAACCAGGTAAAAAAAGTGAACTAAGCAATTACAGAACTGTTTCTGTATTACCAGTCCTAAGCAAAATTTATGAAGAAATAATTTTGAAACGCTTAAAAAACATTTTGAATTATATAACTTATTCTGTGTCGAAAGAAACGATTTACAACTGATGCAGGTGTTGCATTGTTAAGACACATTTATGGAGTTTGGAAAAATAATGAAAACGCTTTTGGTATTTACTGAGATCTCTTCAAAGCGTTTGACTCTGTTGATCACGAAATCCTCCTGAAATTATTAGATGATGTTTAACGGTTAGCAACCAAAGTGTTGAAATAAATTGAGTAAAATCGGTCGGGTCATTTGTTCAAATGGGTATACCACAAGGTCTTGGTCTTTTTCTATTTCTGACACATACATATTAACGATTTGCTTTTTATCTAAATTTTGCTAAATAGTGTTATTTCCAGATGACACTTCTCTTATATTCGGTGTAGATAGAAACAAAACTAACTTTCACGACGTAAATATTGCTCTTCCGCAATTGCGACGGTGATTAACGGTTAATAATCTTCGTAGAAGAAACGTCGGGAATTAAAAAACAAACGCGACAGAATCTGTATAAACAGTTTTATTCGATGTGTAGAATTAAAGAGCAAAACACTGGGACATTGTTTTGTGTATTAATGTAATACTCTGGAAAGTGATAAACTTTTATTTAACACCTCTCATTCAAACGATGTAATAAAACTTCAACTGATGGCATCTGTTGAGCGGAGGATTATTAGCCCTCATGGAATTTGATATTAATTAAAATTGTTGGGTATGTGTTAAAATTTGTTAACTTGTCACAATGTATTTTTTTTCTTTTCATTCTGTTGACTATTCATAAGAGCTGATAAATGAGCCTGTGTGAATAAAAAAAAATTCTTGCAACATATTTCCTTTGCTTGCTCGACGCCATTTCATTCCGCATCAATGAAAACCGCGGAGGGTGTGCTCAATCTGTCGTGTCGGTACTTTTCCAACGACGTGCCTAAGCAAATATCATAATATATGCAAACCAAATGTGCCGTGAAACATAAAACGTTTTGTGGTTCATGCTAGAATGAGTCTCGTATACTATAAAAATACGGTATTTTGTTTAAAATGGTGAACAATCAAGCTGATGGTAAATGACTATTGCAGACCTTAGAAAACTTTTTACCATTTACACGTCGTAGCTTAATTGTGGCTGTAGCACAGGGGATCGGCACGACCTGCGTTAATAACGAGAACGTGGAAACTTTTTACTAGAAAAGGCTTTTTCATTTTTGTCTTTAGTGATGATGAATTTTCATTTTGACTCAAAATCGAAAATAGATGTACGTTTCATGTATGTTTCAGTTCAGTATTAAATACGTACTAGAGCCACGCCGCCGTAATATTATGGTTGTAGCACGAATGCGCTGGCTCGATCGGGGTAGGACCACGCTCTCACAGAATACCAGCGTGAAACAGCAGCTTGATACTGTTTTCGTATGGTGAGTGTAGAGAACCGGAGACCCTTTTTACCGGAAACGAGGCATTCCATCTTCAACCTCAAGAGTGACAAAGCATCTGCATATTGATTCGCATTCGAAGATAAATATAGATGTTTATGGGCCACAGCATCCACTTACCATCAGATGGACTGTGTACTCGTTTGTCACCTAAATACTTTAAAAAATTAATGAATTTAATTTTTTAAGCGTGACTTTGTAAGAAATTTATATCATAAAACAAAGGTACAATAAGAGTAGATAAGTTGCACCTCATATTTTCATAGAATAAAAGTGTAAAATGAGCACACAGTCCTGCTGATGGTACATTAGCCTCCATAGTTCTGTAGCCCGCTTATCCGTCTTATTTACCCATAAGAATCAAAATGCAGATGCGTTACACGCCCAAGTTCTAAGATGAAAAACCTCGTTACCAGTAAAGACGGTCGCCGACCCTCAACGCTCACCATACGTAACAAAGCAGCATTATGCTACTATTTTTTGCTGGTATCCTGTAAGAACGTGTTCCTTCCTCGATCGAAATTATCCATTCGTGCTCCAGACATAATTCTTTCATAGCATAGTTCTTTCACATAAAATGTATACGTTGATGTACGTCAATTATGGCCAAAGTCTGTCTCTAATTTCGGAAGGGATATTTTTTCGATTATATAAGTATACAATTTTCTTTAGATTATTACAAGTAATGATGTGACAGACAAGTTAGGATTATTAAAAAGAAAACTACGCTATTCATTAAGTTTACATAGTTTTTATGATAAGTACCTAATATAACGATGACAAAGTGCACCAATTTACACTGGACTGCAAACAATTTAAATCTAACAAAATGTCCACAAAGCTTCGGTGATATTGGCCGCAAAATGTTACATTATATTTTATTAGCAAATTTTTGTCAGCTATTAATATCACACACTAATGGCTTGCGGCTGAGAATATTCATGTAACGTTAGCTTCTTGTTATACTTGTTTATTTTAATAATATTGGCAAAACACAATCTTATGGTTGCTTAATAATTATCTAATAATTGAAAGTTATTGTCATTCTTAAAGCACAGTGTAACACACTGGCTATGCTAAAATGCATGATGTAAAAGAACAACATTTAAATATAATATGTATGAGAAACAAGTAGTATGTAGAGTTTTATCATCACCATTAAATTCCTTAACTTGGGCAAACTATTTGACTCAAATGGTTTTTATCGAACCATTGGATATCGTTTTGAAGACACATCCAACAAAATTTGATTCAATTCTCTGGTTGTAGATATTCTTATTTATCAAGTACATACATTTATGCATTTGCAACAAACATTTTTTGATAATATTTGAATAACAAAACAAACATTATCGATATGGTTAGATTTAATCTATATAACGTGGTCAGTAAATTTATAAAAAAGTACATTTTGATTTCTTATATCTACGCGAACACTACACATTGATTAAAACTACTTTTACGGAGTTTATCGCGTTCAATTTAAATGATTTTTAATTCACTACGCATTGGGTGCTTTCCAGCACCCACGGCCAAGTTTGTTATTAGATTCGGGTTTTTTTTAAATCATAAATAGACAATGCTCAGCCGACTTTTTTTAAACTAGCAATGGTATTAACATTATTAATGTTGCCTTCAACCACTCATGGCTAAGAGTGGTTCACGGCATCAGTCGAATGGCGTATTATATACCCATGACCTATGAGACGAGGCTACTGTTAAGGAAGAGTACTCATTGCTCAAACATCAAATTTCTCTTATGGTCTAGAGGTTCCGACGATTATAAAAGAATATGTTTATATTATTGTCTTCTCTCTAATGTCTTCTTCTTTCTTGTCCAGTTGTGAAATTATCGTGTTTAAAAAATACGATTTTTTTTTATCTTACTCTACTCGATTTCTAATTACATTACTTCATAATAGCCCTTGCGTCGACCATTGCTGTGATACAAGGAACTGACTTCCAAAAGGAGAAATTTGTTTTAATTATCAAACAATTGTTGCGAGGTTACTCCAAATAATACAAAGTCAGTTACGCTGCGGACTAAGTTTTGTTAACAATTATTTTAAATACAACAGTTATTTTTCAATTAGTTATAGGCTATGTGATCGAAACCCGTCCGATCTTTGTAATATATGAAATGCCAATTTATGAGTTTGTTAACACTTTAACACACTCCTAGACATCATCATTAGTAAAATTTTGAAAAGCCACAAAAATTAGCACACAAAAAGATTAAAATTAAGTAATTTAATTGGTATTATAAGTTGATTAGTGTATTAGACGTCCTATATAATTAATAAAAAAAATCTAGCTGTGCTAATTTTTGAGAAAATTAATGTTCGGCACGACGGACATTGCGAAATATGTAGTAATCGACTAAAAATTATGTATGCCCGATGTGACGGACATTGCCCAATTATGGAAAATAAAACTATGAAATTAATTTATCAAAAAAATTTTAATACTCCAAAAGAAAAATAAGGCACAAAGAACTTACAAGCTAATTATTTTGTATGAAAGTTTAAAAAACAATTGCGGGCGTTCTTGCCTGTGACAAAGCATAATCTAGTATTGCATTTTGTGCAATACAACACGGTTTTTTTCTGGCAGTCTCACCATCTTCTACCTTCCATGACTGATGGAAAGTGGCCAAAATTGTCGTATTTTATCGGACTTGATGGAAGGGCTACACGAGGCTTTTTTATCTTAGAACTGGCTGATGCCTTCCGGTTTTTACGGCGCATCTCTCCTATTAAACTTTCATAAATTTGGAATCTGAAAGTTTTCAAAAGCATTTTGCGTCGTGAAATTCCTGCGTTCCTTTTTCTCCACATCAACCAGGCATTGTTGATACATATATCTAACAATTGTGCGAAAATTCCCAAATACCACCTCCTACTTTTGAATGGTGTTTTAAAGAGTGATATGAGCATATCGGCGAGATCTACACCACCCATATGCTGGTTGTACTATCGTACAACTTGCGGACACGGTACTTCCACTTACTTCTTCTCTTCTTTGCTATATCTTAAAATCTTTCCCACTGGCTCACTTGCAGCATAGGAACTTATCAAAGTTACAGCCTTGTTATCGTTCCACCGAACTACAGCCAAACGACTCTTATTGCAAACAACCTCTGCGTAAGTTACTCTAGGTTTCTTTCTCATCTCTTTTCAGTTAGTATTTTTGTTCAGCTCCTCGTAGACGATTGTTTCGAATAGTGCCTAAACCAAAAATACCGTAGTTTTCCCGCAAAAAATAAAACAGTTCCGGTGTTGTATATGTATAACTACTTGAGCACCAAAACCAAGGAACAATTCTTCTTCAGAAAACGTGTGGTATCGGAAAGTATCGTCTCCCGCGTATATAACGAAGTCGTAAATAATTCCCGATACACCAGCTCTGACATAATTTTTAAACCCCCATTTATTAGGTTTGTCCTTCATTTACTGCTTTCTTTTACCAGCCTTTGAACCTTTATAAGCTATCATCATCTCGTCAATGCTAAACTTTCTTTCATTATGTTGTTGTTTTAAACAATTTTGTCTAATTTTCTCAAATACTGGTCGTATCTTATAATATCTATCCCCATCCTCGAGGTTATTTTCCGCAAAATGTAAATAGCGTCGGATCTGCTGGTATCTTTTTAGACATTATATCTGCCACTTTGTCATATCTGTATTTTTGTGACCAGTAATCAAGATATGAAGGCATGCCAACAATACCCATTATAACATGAATGGCTAAAAAATCGCGAAACTCATCTTCAGTCAGTTGAATTGACTTACCGGTTTCTTGAACAGAGTAGAAATTTGTTTGGTCAACAATATTACTCATTATGTCCTTCGAAAAAAATAATTCAAAGTATGACAAAGGTGCAGCACTGGGTTCAGGCATGTCAAAATAATCCATATCTTCTTCTTCTTCAATCGTCGCTCTATGGCGAAATTGCGCTTTTTTTCCAAGTATACGTCAATTGCACTTTCTTCTTTATTCGTTTTACTCTTTTTGCAGCTGATGCAGTTGGTTGTTTTGATCTTGTTTTTCTAGATAATCGTGGAGTAATAGATGTGGCTGGTATTGAAGATACAGAAGGAATGTTAGATGGAAGCGAGGGAATGTTAGATGGAATATTCTCGTACTTAGATTCTCGTATTTCTTGCAGGATTGGTGTTAATGGAACTGTATCTAATAATGCTTCTTCGTCTGGTTCATATTGGGTATCAACAGGGTTGTCATCAAATGAGGAATTGAGGTTAAGATTTTCAAGCGAAGATGCAATGGATGGTGCAGAAGAGGATTCACAGTCTAACTCATGATGAGAATGTGTAGGAAAGGTGTTAGAGTCAAAATCAATCTGAGGCCTTACATAAACATTTTCAGGTTCAGAATCTGAATTCTCACCAGCATAGGAAGGGGCATGCTCTCATGGAACCAAAGCCAATATTTTACTAGCACGAGTACTCAGTTGACAAGCAAAAGTGAACCAAAGTAAGCAAAAAAACGCAAAATATAAACCAAACAGCGTTAGTAATTTGGCGATGTTCGTCTCAGCGAACATAGAAACAAAATACAATATCTCTATGCATTTGTCAATGTTCGGTGTGACGGACCACGAGTTTTCGGACCCATAAAACAAACAACATAACCATAGATTGTCAGTATTTTTAGCTTATCCCTTTTATAAACATATATGCTAACACAAAAAACAAAAACATGTTGAAAAAATTGGTTAAAACAATAAAAAACAACATTAAATACCTTAAGAAAAAAAATGGTTAAAACAATAAAAAACAACATTAAATACCTTAAGAAAAACGGACATGTTGTGTCGCGAATGACAGTTACGGTGTTGCCACATTCATATATTTTTTTCTACTAATAGTTTGTAATTTGCCAATAAATTAAATATAAAAATAATATTTTGCGTCATAGAAAAAATATTCGGCGGGTTTTTTTATAAGTTAATGTTCGTCACACCGTACAAAACCAAATTAAGGGTTAAGAAAACAACTTAAATGGCTTATAATTTAAGAAGCAAAAATATAATATAACAAAAACAATATTAAAAATGACACCTTAGGAAAAGTTTTCGTACCGTATTGTGATACCTTACGCGTAGTCCAATTTAAATTGAAAGAAAAAATTACCCCTCCCTATACAGTGTGGTTTTTTTCGAGTACTTGGTGAAAACTTATGTCAAAAATCTCAATAAATTGGAACCGGTGTATATTTTTACATATTTATTTATAAAAAAATTTGTGTAAATAATCCAGTTTTATGTCGTCGTATTGTATTGATCCTCCTCGCGTAACTTCGCTTGTTCCTTTTTGTACCTCAAAATTTCAAAGGAAAATCATAATTAGTTACAGCTATTCAGCACTTGTAAACATTACTAGTCGTTCACTTCAAGAATGCCGTTACCTCCCGCCATGCCCCCTCATTCCGCGCCTCAAGCGTCGCCCTTTTAGTACCAATAGCAACGTCGAAGTGTACTTACGTCCGTTTTTTATGCTCCCGTACGTTCTCTAGTTTGTTACTGTTTTTGCTGTTGTTTTTGTTACTGTTGATTTTTTGTTTTTGTTTCTGTTGATATTCATTAATTTGTTCTGTTACAATGAGTAAAAGAGGAAAGGTCTTGCACAGTGGCGAACGCAATTTATTATATAAGATAATGACATTCTTTGAACAAGAAAAGGTTGAAAAGCAGTTGATAACGCCTTATGATGTTCACGATGTCGTAGCTATGAAAAGTATTGCCAGATTAAAAAATGAAAACTCACGTGATACTTGTGGCAGCACATTGCTCACACAGCCCGATGCACCGTCGGAAATAGAAATTAAGTTGTTGGAAAATGAAAAGAAGTACCAGGCGCTATTAAAATCATTCGATAACGTTATCAAGAGAACTGCGGCCGCCACTGGTATATCTGAACGTACTTTAAGAAATATAAAGACTGAAGCAAAAAAAAATTAAAACGAGCTCACCTGAGCCCAGTACTTCAAGTACACAGGAAATAAAATTGACGTCACCGAGAAAAAAGAAAATAGCCACAAAGAGGTTGGAAATAGATGATTTCATGGTGTGTTCGATTCGAAACATAATTGACCGTTTCTACACAGTTAAAAAGGAAGTTCCTACGCTGCGATATTAGCAGAAGCAAAGAAAGACTTCAATTTTCCTGGGCAAAAAGTCACTCTCTGGAAAATTATAAAAACGAATCTTGGATATAAGTTTACAAAATGTAAAAATATAAGACAATATCTTATTTAGAAACCGGAGATAGCAACATGGAGAGCACGTTACTTGCGGAGATTACGTGAAAATGATGAACAGGGAGTCTATAAAAAACCAGTCATATATTTGGATGAAACGTGGATACACAGCCACTATACCGTTTCAAAATGCTGGCAAAATGCAACTGATGCGAGTGTAAAAAAAAATTTCAATCCCGGACAACGTTGGATTGTGGTCCATGCTGGCAGCGAGAATGGTTTTGTCAAAGGTGCCGAACTCCTTTATAAATGCAAAAGCTCTGTAGGGGACTACCATAATGAAATGGACGCAAATAATTTCAAAAAGTATATACAGGAAAAACTCCTACCCAACTTACCTCCCAATAGCATTCTTGTACTTGACAATGCACCGTATCACAGCCGCCAGATTGATAAACCACCGACTTCAGTGGCACGCAAAGAAGTTATGCAAAAATGGTTGCAGGAAAATGGCCTTTGACCCAAAGATGACGAAGCGAGAATTATACTATGTAGTATGTCGTTCGAAGCCTACCAAAAAATATGAAATTGACGAAATTGTCCAAAGTCATGGACACGAAGTCTTACGCCTACCACCGTACCAATGTGATTTGAATCCCATCGAGTACGTGTGGAATATAGTGAAGCAAAAAGTAGCCGATAAAAATGTAAGCCAGTCTGAAAAAGAAATACAAAAACTCACTCTGGAAGCTATTAATAGTATCTCTGTAGAGGACTGGAAAAAAGAGGTAAACCACGTTGACCGTTTACGGCAACAATATTGGGAAAGCGATAGGTTGCAAGAACTCAACGAAAGAGAATTGATTATTTCGGTGGGCGGAGAGACTGATGACAGTGACACAGAAACAAGCGATTTCGAAAATCTTTAATTTGATATATTTAAAATGTAAAATAAAACTATAAAAAAATATTTTATTTTATCGAACACGTTATTATTTCATCATCATCATCATTCAAAAAATATTTTATTTCATCGAACACGTTATTATTTAACTTTATTGAAAATATGAATACTAAAAAACATAAACATGATGACTTTTTTCGTCTACGGTACCGTCAGCTGTGACGTCGTAACGGTCTACGACGGCAAACTCGAAATGAACGCGTAGTATTCAATAAATACCAAGGGCTGTGATTCAATTTACTACTTCAGTGCTTCTCAAGTACGGAAATATATATGAGCAAATATTTTCAAGCAGCGCTGAGCGAATCAAATTCACCGTGAATTGAAATATGGAAATGGTATTAAATGTAAAGAAGTTGGTTGAAAAAAACTATTTTGCGTTGAATGTACATGAACTAAAAAAAATTAAAAACTGCGTAAGAAGTTCACGTCTGGACATACGTTTATTTTAGTATAAGAAATTATTAAAAAATTTAAAAAAAATCTTAATTATTTTGACAAATATATTTATATATTATAGTGAAATGGTTGGAGCGTACGTCAAACATGTTTCCAGACTTACCAAAGCGGCGGTGTTAAACGTGTTAGGATCCAAAATAATTATTCTTAATAAAAGTTTATTAATGCAGGTGGCTTAAAGCCGTTCCATTTGGCATTCCTTGGTGGAGGCCTATGTTCAGCAGTGGACTTGTGAAGGGTTGTAATAATTGTATATATTATATGAAATATTTATAAACGCAACAAGATTCCAAAAAAATCATTTTGTTTACTTAGTATAACCCCGAAAGCATACGAATTACCATATTTTAAAAGTCTAAATTCGTACTGAAACACAAAATATTAAAGTAAAAATTATCAATTTTGCTAATAAGGTTTTGAGACCAGTAGTACCTCGAAATTCTTTAACGAAACAGAGCACAGATATTTCCAAGAAACTACAAAAAGAAAAACGGGGTAACCTAAAAATATCAACCTATATATCATCATAGATTGAAAAAGAGTATGCATACAGATTTTGTTTTAAAAGTCGTACAAAAAAGTTCACGATTAAACGACGACGACGAAAGTATCAAGCGAATAAAAAAGCAAAAAGGAAACAGAATTATAAATACAAATATTTCTATAATTTAAAATTAAAATTTAAATAATGGCCATTGACAACTTCACAAAGGTTTTTTTTATTCTTAGACTTAAGCAATGTTTCGATATAAATTTCAACCAGGTCCGATATTTGTAGCCGTCTTGCACGTTTTTAAATAACCGAATTCAAAATAATGACTTTTTTATAGCATGATGATAAACACAAATAGGAACGTGAACAAATCCTCAAATCGTTTTAATTTTAAGGGAGATAATTTATTTATAACGCTGCGTGCAAATTTGTATGAGTTATTCAAAATGTCATAACCATATTTTTACTGGTAAAGAGGCTTTTAATCTAAGTACTCGGGAGTAACAACGCATCTGGATTTTGATACTTGTACGAGGATAGATGAATGTCTATGAGCCATAGTATCCACCTATCGACCGTGTGCTCATATATAATGCCTACTTCTATATAACACATTACTTCCTTTATTTTAGTCTTTTCATTTTTACTCTGTGGAACTTATAAAAGAAATTACAGTAGAATATTATATATATATATATATATATATATATATATATATATATATATATATATATATATATATATATTAGAGTTTCAAAATTTCCAATCATTCAGACTTCTGTGTGGAAGTATGTAAAAACTGAATAACAACATTCCATTACATTCATACATACATATACTAAGATGAATATAAATAAAATAATAAAAGAGTGTAAAAAAACTTAAACGCAAAAACACGCATTGATCATGAGTTGCGATGATCCTGATTATTTCATTTTATCCTGGTGATCCTGATCGGGATACTAGAATACAGTTATTAAAGTATTACATTTTCATCGCTCCTTCATACGAATGCAAACTTTCAAGTCAATCAGCTGTCTACAAGTTGGTGAAAATTACATTTAAAGAATCCGTTACATAGAAGAAAGCTTATAAAAGCGTATTAAAAAGGGCTAGTAATAATAAATGTAATTAATAGATTTTTTCCAATTACGTAGTTAGGTAATTGAATCTTACAACCGAAATGGAAATTACATTATGGGTGATTAATGATTGCCTTAGTATAAGACGTTGAAAGTTGCCTACCATTTTTCAATTTCAGTCCGAACTGCACGAGACAGGCGGTGTAATTTAATGTATCAGTATCAAAACCAAATAACGGACTTCTATCGGAGCTCGCCCGGACTCCGTCTGCGGTTTGTGGTTTATATTTTGACTACTATTGACTCTCACACATAATGATTTCTTATATTTACGCGAACACTACACATCGAAATAATACTCGTTTTTACGGAATTTATCGCGTATATTTAACTTTTTAATACCCGACGTTTCGAGAGCTTTACAGCACCCATGGTCACGGGAAGGACTGAGATGTTTAACGTCCAGATGTCATAGTTAACCGCGGTTACCATAGATTAAAATTTAACTTTTGTTCCGATCTACACAGTATGAACTTATGGTATCATGAAGCCTTGCAGTTGTATGCTTGGGTTGGGATTTAATTTTATTTATTATAGGATCCCAAGCAGATGGTAGCACCCAGCCATCTTCTCTATTGAAATTAGGGTGTTTTTTGATTTCAATAGCCTCGCGAATCATCCTTGGAAGGAATCGGTGTTCTTTAGCGAGGATTTGTGGTATATCAAATCTGATGTAGTGACGGGGGCGATCCTGTACATGTTCACAGACTGCAGACTTCCCGGAGCGTCGATTCTTCACATCAGCTATATGTTCTTTGACGCGGGTTTTAATTGATCTTTTAGTTTGTCCTATGTAGGAGAGACCACATTCACAATCAAGCTTGTACACTCCTGCATCTTGCAGAGGGACGTTACACTTGACTGATGGTAAAAACTGACCAATCTTCTTCGGCGGCTTGAAGTATGTTTTGATGGAAGCGCGCTTCAAGATGTAGCCAATCTTGTCAGTGACTCCTCTAACATATGGCAGTACAGCAGGTACACGCTCGACTGTGGCCGGCTTCACTCGTTCTCTGTGACGTAGGCGCGGGACCCGAAGCTTGTTGTCATGCAAAACTTGCTTGACGTGTTGGAGCTCGGCAGCCAGGTGTTTACTGTCACAGATCCCTCGTGCTCTCTGAAACAAAGATTTACCCACGGTAGCTAACTGTGAAGGATGGTGGTGAGAATCACCGTTTAAATATCTATCTGTATGGGTCTTTTTTCTATACACAGTATGGCTCAAGGTGTTATCAGGATTCCGAATTACTAACACATCTAGAAAAGCTAAGGAATTGTTTGCCTCTAACTCCATTGTGAACTGAATTTTAGAATTTATAGAGTTAAGATGGTCTAAAAATGCAGTTACTTTATCTAAAGGTAGAATTGTGAAAGTGTCGTCTACGTACCGCTTGTAGAATCTTGGATTTATGGGAGAAGTAAGCAGGGCTTTCTCCTCAAAGTCTTCCATGAATATGTCGGCGACAATGGGAGATACAGGTGAGCCCATCGCCACACCATCTACTTGCTTGTAGAACTCCTCCTTCCACAATAAGTAGCCAGATGTAAGGCAGTGTCTGAGTAATACTGCATATTCTACGGGCATGTTGTTTTCCTCCAGCCTCCTAGTTACAATTGAGATGCAGTCTTCAACAGGTAAGCATGTAAACAATGACTGCACATCAAAACTGACCATAGTTTCATTGTCTGCCAGACGCAGGTCTTTAATCTCGCTGACAAAATGGTAGGAATCCTTTATGTGTGCTCTTGTGTGTCCCCTGAGCGGTGAGAGTATTTTCGCTAAGTGTTGAGCCAATCTGTAAGTTGGTGAATCGATTTGGCTCACTCACTAAACTCACACATAGTTTGTTATTATTACAGGTTATTTTATAACATTCATTTTTTTTAGTTTGAAACCTATATCCTATTTAATATACTTACTTCATTACAACTATAACAGCTCATCAGAAGCCCAGTGCTGGAAATAGGTCTTCTTCACAAATTACCACAGAGCACGGTCTTGAGATACCTGCATTCATCGACTACGTTACTATATTACGTTTCCACAGGACTTCGTTCCATCTACCGCCCTAACCATCTTTATCGGCGCTCTACTTTTACTTGATTTTTTATACAATAAGGCTGCGAACGGGTAGTCACTCGCCCTGATGGTGGTTACATGTTATAACCTAAATGCTTTGTTACCTTTGAGGACTTATAGGATGTCTTGTAATGACTAATGCATGTGGTTTGTTACCCCTGATAACTAAAAGGGGATGCCTCGTTATTAATAAAAAGGGTTTCCTGTTCTCGACGTGAGTGTTATTATATTTCGGCTCGGTGGCAGAGTAGCTAAACATTTGAATGTGGCGATGTAGTCTGCTAGTTCAAATGCCGCACGAAACAATTAGTTGTATGGCGTACAAACCATTTGTGGATGATTTTTTCGAGTGCAATTCATTTATGTTAAATAACACTAATAGTTTATTTATATTTATTATGCTCTGTGGCATTTTTGTGCGGTCTATGTTCACCAGTGGACTTATCAAAGGATATAATATATGAATGAATGGGACGCTTCAGTGAAACAGAGAATAACCCGAATGCAGTGTAGTGATAACATTTTTTAGAAGAAAAAATAAAGGAATTTAAACGAAGTCTTTCTACAGCCGTAACACATGGATCTACGGTGTGAATAATATTTGTATCAGAACCGGAGTAGTCGACATAGCCCAACGAAACAAAATATTTTATGATACCATAATATTTGTAATCATTTTTTCACCTACCTCTTTTATCTCTGCACTACTCTAAGGTAGACTATCATATAGTATTATAGTAATATAGTAATAAAAAATAAACAATGGAAAACAGTAAAAGTGACTTAGCATCGAGTAAAGGGAAGTAACGGTAAACCGACACCGCCTTTACAGAGCAAGGATCGACCTCATTAGTGAACTTCCTGCGCTCAAATATAATGAATAAATAATATTGAAATATTCTTTACGGCTTTAATTGATAAGTTATTTAAGAAGATAATGGCGCTTGCTTTTACACTTTAAGTAAGTGCAAGTACTACTTTTCCGGTCTTAAGGGAATATTTAAAGAGCCAGTATAACATTGTCATTCAGAGGTGATAAGATATTTGTAGCCGTTTTTGTTTAAAGTTGTTTGCAGGTGTCCACTAGCCACGGTAGCTGCTTGCGGGCTTAGGACTTTAAGTTCGTGTGTTATTTTTACTTTATAAAAACCGCGGTCACAGATACATCACGGCAGCCACGTGTATATGTGTATTGCTTTGTACGAATCTAATCACACGTACACGGACACGATCGTTATAAATTCGAGCGCAAATATTCATCTTTTCTTGAGTAATAATGTATAAACAACACGTTGATCTATTATTTACGCGTATAATCTCGTCCTGTATCACGAGTTTATGAGTTAAGAAAGACAATAAACGCAGTTGCAAGGACATGAATGCTACGAAAGAGTTGTGGAAAGATATATACATATAGAGTTCAATAGTAATTTCTAAATATCGATAGCGCAGCTAACCGTCTGAGCTACTACGGCAAGTGCTAACCATCTGAGCCATGGTAGCTCATCTGAGCCATGATAGCTCATCTGAGCCATGGTAGCTCAGATGGTTAGCGCTCGCTGTTAATTTCAAAGTACGCGAGTAACCCCGGTACGATTCCCGCCGGCACCAATGAAATTATCACCTGCATTTTTTGTGGTAGAGCCATGCTACGGCTATATTATAGTTGTAACACGAATGGGTTGAATCGACCGGGACGCTCGCACTAAAGACCAACACAAATAGCAGCTTAATGCTGTGTTTCGTGTAGTGAATGTACAGAACCGGAGATCTCTTACTGCAAATGAGACATACAATCTCAGTCCTCAAGGTTGACAACGCGTCTAAATTTTTATTTTTAATTGAGAATTAATGTAGATGTCTATGGGCTACTGGTACTACTTACCATCAGCTGGAATGATTAACCAAGTTCTCGGTGGTGAAGGAAAACATCGTGAGGAAACCTGCAAGTTTGATAAATAAAAAAAAATATTTTAAAGACATGTGAGGTTCGCTTACTGCTTTTGAGCAGCGCGGCGTACACTTCCTTGCCCTAAAACCCTTTCAGAAATTAGGGAAGGCCTGTGCCTAGTAGTGGGACGTATATATGTTGTAACTATATACGATTCTTATTCATGAGCACAACCATTCGTTTGAAAGCATGGTCAGCACAGTTAGCAAAATCAGGGAATGTGTGTTTGTAAGATCTACACTCGTGTGTGTGTGTGTGTGTGTGTGTGTGTGTGTGTGTGTGTGTGTGTGTGTGTGTGTGTGTGTGTGTGTGTGTGTGTGTGTGTGTGTGTGTGTGTGTGTGTGTGTGTGTGTGTGTGTGTGTGTGTGTGTGTGTGTGTGTGTGTGTGTGTGTGTGTGTGTGTGTGTGTGTGTGTGTGTGTGTGTGTGTGTGTGTGTGTGTGTGTGTGTGTGTGTGTGTGTGTGTGTGTGTGTGTGTGTGTGTGTGTGTGTGTGTGTGTGTGTGTGTGTGTGTGTGTGTGTGTGTGTGTGTTGTGTGTGTGTGTGTGTGTGTGTGTGTGTGTGTGTGTGTGTGTGTGTGTGTGTGTGTGTGTGTGTGTGTGTGTGTGTGTGTGTGTGTGTGTGTGTGTGTGTGTGTGTGTGTGTGTGTGTGTGTGTGTGTGTGTGTGTGTGTGTGTGTGTGTGTGTGTGTGTGTGTGTGTGTGTGTGTGTGTGTGTGTGTGTGTGTGTGTGTGTGTGTGTGTGTGTGTGTGTGTGTGTGTGTGTGTGTGTGTGTGTGTGTGTGTGTGTGTGTGTGTGTGTGTGTGTGTGTGTGTGTGTGTGTGTGTGTGTGTGTGTGTGTGTGTGTGTGTGTGTGTGTGTGTGTGTGTGTGTGTGTGTGTGTGTGTGTGTGTGTGTGTGTGTGTGTGTGTGTGTGTGTGTGTGTGTGTGTGTGTGTGTGTGTGTGTGTGTGTGTGTGTGTGTGTGTGTGTGTGTGTGTGTGTGTGTGTGTGTGTGTGTGTGTGTGTGTGTGTGTGTGTGTGTGTGTGTGTGTGTGTGTGTGTGTGTGTGTGTGTGTGTGTGTGTGTGTGTGTGTGTGTGTGTGTGTGTGTGTGTGTGTGTGTGTGTGTGTGTGTGTGTGTGTGTGTGTGTGTGTGTGTGTGTGTGTGTGTGTGTGTGTGTGTGTGTGTGTGTGTGTGTGTGTGTGTGTGTGTGTGTGTGTGTGTGTGTGTGTGTGTGTGTGTGTGTGTGTGTGTGTGTGTGTGTGTGTGTGTGTGTGTGTGTGTGTGTGTGTGTGTGTGTGTGTGTGTGTGTGTGTGTGTGTGTGTGTGTGTGTGTGTGTGTGTGTGTGTGTGTGTGTGTGTGTGTGTGTGTGTGTGTGTGTGTGTGTGTGTGTGTGTGTGTGTGTGTGTGTGTGTGTGTGTGTGTGTGTGTGTGTGTGTGTGTGTGTGTGTGTGTGTGTGTGTGTGTGTGTGTGTGTGTGTGTGTGTGTGTGTGTGTGTGTGTGTGTGTGTGTGTGTGTGTGTGTGTGTGTGTGTGTGTGTGTGTGTGTGTGTGTGTGTGTGTGTGTGTGTGTGTGTGTGTGTGTGTGTGTGTGTGTGTGTGTGTGTGTGTGTGTGTGTGTGTGTGTGTGTGTGTGTGTGTGTGTGTGTGTGTGTGTGTGTGTGTGTGTGTGTGTGTGTGTGTGTGTGTGTGTGTGTGTGTGTGTGTGTGTGTG